>VZRS01007674.1:353726-394740 GCA_013398055.1 Ifrita kowaldi
TTTTCACATAATCAAAAAAGGGACTTGAGATCCTTAAGAACCCATAAAATGAAGTAAAGGAAGTCTTTGTGCCAGCAAGGTAAATGGATGAACCTTTTCAAAGTATTTTACTTTTTTCATCTGTATGTTCCACTCAGGAGGCGAAATCCAGATTTCAACCAGAGCTTTCTCTGCTGTTACACGAACTGGTAGTGCTGGCTGGGTGGATGCTGTTTACATTTCCCAGACAGAATGAAATGCACTTTTTTTTTTTTTTGGTATCTGCCAAACCCAGATTTACCCTGTGATAAAACAGAAAGCCCCATGACACCTGGGGAAAACAGAAACTGAAACAGGGTGGAAAGGGCATTTTGTGCAAGGCTATCTTGGCAGCCAGGGTGCAAGTTCAGTGAAAACCTTGAAATGCACCTGCTTGACCGAGGCCAGGGCTTACTCCCTTTCCTCTCCAACATCTTTCTTCCCACTGTGCAGTGACAGAGGCTTGTGGGCTGGTGTTGCAAAAGCTCTGGGCTTACCTTTGCTCATTGCTCTGATTGAAGAAAAAAAAAAAAAAACACCAGAAAAAACCCCAAGTGTATTTTCTTTGATTTTTTCTTCACAGTTTTTGATGGCTCTTTTATCATGATTTTCCACTACCCACACAAGGGCCAAAACCAAAGAGCATGAACAAATACCTTAATGTACAAAGTAGCTGGAAATCAGAAATCAGGAGCTCTGTGCTGAGCAATTTTTGCACATACTCCCTGATATGTATTAAATTACTACACAACATATAGCTAATAACACAAATCATTAAATATGTTCCAGATACGTCTGAACATTTAAGAACTTGAAATCCAGATCTAGATATGCCAGTTTCCTAATATGTAGTTAATAATTTTTCCTTTGAATAAGTATGTAAAACTGCTTTCTTAATATATAACCTTGGACAGTGGGCAATATAAGTAATTAAAAAAAATCAAATTATATGGACTTTGGAATCTCCACAGAGTGAGATGATCGCATCATCAAAATGCATGCAAAGAAAGGAAGAATGAAGGAATCCACATCTCCATGTTCAGGAGCCCTTTATGGGTCTTTTTTTCAGAGTGTGTTTGACTGTATTTTGTTTGGGTTTTTTACAGTTTTGCCCTTTACAGCACTGAGTGTCTGTGTAAAACAAAATTGTGTCTCTCTTTGTCTTCCTAGTCTAGCAAGTCCTAGTCCTCCTAGTAAGTCTTCCTAGCTTCCTGTCTAAGAAATGCTGAATAATTTTTTCCTTTATACTTTCTTGATTTTTAATAATTTTATGTCAACTACTCATCTCTCTCTCATTCTCCAAGACAAGGAATCCTCTGCCACGTAAACTCTCCATGTAGAGAAGCTTTTCTACATGTTAGATAATCCTTGTTGCACCCTGCTTTAGCTCTCCACCTTCTGCTGTGCCATTTTGGAGGTGAGGGGGTCAGAGGTGTGCGCAGTATTCACCCTGAACCTCCTCTACATTGTTACTATTCCCTTCAAAAGGACTCTTGAAATCCTGTGTGCTGTCTGACTGCTGGCAAGCAGACAACAGTCATTCACATGGAGCTTAGAGGTCCATTTTAAGGAGGAATTATTCTCATGGCCCACGGATTCATAGGGTCACATTACCTGAATTCAGAGGATTTTATGTCTTCTGCAAGGCAGTTTAGACAACCTAAATTTCATACCTCTGTTTTGAACTTACAGTGCAATGAAGGTGCCTCAGTGCTCTTGAAGGGGAATCCCTTCCAGCCAGCCAACAGTCAATATTATGCACCTAATCCCATTGAAAATTTAGGCAAAAATCATCTTCCCAGTAATAAAATAGAAAGCCAATATTCAACAAGTAGAGAGGATGGTAGATGTTCTGAGGTTCTGGTTCCTGGCCTCAGTTTCCTGTTTTCAATAGTAGTGTAACATAAATTACTAAGTTCTTTCCAAGAGCAAGAATCAGAATCAATCTACTACCACTGTTTGGGAGGTAACTAATTTCTCTTGTTTCTGGAGAAACCTTGTCAGGTTTCCCTTCCAGGCCAAAGAAGGAAGCCTGTAGTTGCTTTTGGGTTTTCATATCATTAGACTGTGGTCAGAAGATGGTGCAAGTTTCTGTTTGAGGTTAGAATCAGACACCTCCATTCAAATTCAGGCAATATTATTGGATATGGACCGAGAGGTTTATGCTAAAAGTTTAGTATCATAAAGCTATATCAAGCATAGCTCAACTACAATCAAATATTTATTTCCTGGTTTGAAGCTCTTGTTTTACACTCTGAATGAATAAAATACAGCCTGATCAAACACAGGTTGTGAGACAAGTGCAAGCTCTACTTAGAAGTTAACAACCTGATTTCTCTCTCACACCAGTTTTACGGTCATTTAGCTCCATTGACTTTGGTGGAATGAGTCCTGATTTACAGCATTGCTTCAGTGCGGGTTTAAAGCTGTGCTACACAATAGCAATGCTGGTGTCAGGTTTTCGGGAGCAAAGTGTCTTTGCATTGTGCTTGCCACAAAATCAGTTCTGAGGCCATAGAGAAAATCTTTATTAAGTCTAGATCCATAGAGAACAGGTTTTCCAAAAATTATTTTGGTTTCTCATTTGTGGCATTATTTTATCATTTAATATCGATTATAAAATTTGTCTTTTTTTTTTTTCCCAGTGATTTGTTACTTAGTAAGGTAATCCTGGGGTTTCAGATCAGAAATATAGGTCAGAGGTTTACAAAACCCATATTTGTGTGTAATTTTGGTTGGAACAGTTATGGTTTGGATACCATAAAACTGAAATTTAAAAATGCTGTTAAATTTAAAAACAGAAGCCCAGCAACTAAACACATAGAATTAATAATTTTAGGCATGACTTGGAAATTAGTTTACCTCCTGTCATCTCTCCTAAGTGTGATTTTAAGTTTGCATACAATGGGCTACCATTTCTTCAGTTTAAGGTGCACCACCATAGGAGGTCTCCTGTGCTGCATCTCACCTCATATTGACTTCCTAGTGTAGAGCAGGCAGGAAAAAACTTCTGAGTGAATGCATCTGATCAAGCAATGACAGTCTGTGCTCTTAGCTTGGCTCACGTTGACACGAAATACTGTGGGAAAGCTAAGCAAGCTGAACACAGTAAACTTTCAGTCTGCTTCACTGCTAGGTAGATACAACCTTGCCTGCTGGAGTTCTCCTTTAGGATCTTTAGCTCATGTAGGCTGAGGATATGGAAGAGCACATGTGCTTTTGATGTCTCTCTGGTGTACTGCTTAAATTGCCAGACTTCACTTTTCACAGTCCTTAGTCTGTCACCAGGGAGCTGTAGAATGATCTTCCTTGTGAGCCAGCCCTTGTCTTCTTATCTAGTGCAATGGCCATGTTCTTTGGAGAAGAGATCAGCTCTCTTCTCTTTCCCCTGAACATAATCTGAAGTGTGGTAGGATCATCAGGAGGGCAGGGCAGCATTAAAAAGAAGGATTTTTTTCCTGAGAGATGGCACTGTCTTTCAGTTCCCAGCAGCAGAAACTTTAAACTAATAACCTTTCCAGAACATGTAAGCCAGCTGAGCCCAAGACTCATGTTCATTTTGATTATTTGATATTGTTATGATTATTTCTAGCAGGGGCAATGTTTTGCAACATCATATTAATGATAATAATAAATAAAACCATACTTCCCTTTCTCTCCCCAGAAAACAACCTCCACTCTGGTTATTTGCTCAGTGGGTCTTGGGGGGCTTCTGGGCTGTTACAGTTGTCAGGGTCAGTGCAAGACAGACCTTGCTGAGAGAAACGGGTACCTGTAGTGCCACTTCTGTGTTTTTCTTCCGCCTCCTCGCCCAAATCCTGACTTTAGGGGGGGAACAGATTTTTTTTCTTATGTGCCTGGCTTGCTGGGAGAGCCACATAGCTGTGGTCTGTTTGCTCAACATTAGCTGTGCTGCCCAAGTGTGAAAGCAAGCATGGAGTGTAGATTCTCTCAGACTTCTGTGGGCTCTGGAGCAGATCCATGAGGAATGCTACTGTTTTCAGCACTTCCCTTGCTCTGCCTAAGACCAGGCACACTGAGATATGAATGTTGTTACAGCTGCCACATACTATATATAAGCCTCATGTTGATGATTATTGCTTTAAACTAGAAGGTCTTTGTTTAAAAATTTTTTCTTCCATCTGGAACCTACCAGGTTGTGTTACACTTAAAGTAATGCTTTCTATTTTTAATGTTGTTAACAGTGTACCTGGAATTTACAAAATATCACAGTTCATATTTATTAAAAAATACTGTCAATTTATTTATTTATTTATTGTGCAGACAGCTTTACAGTAATGGACAAATAACCACAAATTAATTAGCCTATTCATTTTTCAATTGTTTGTATCATTTGCTGTTTTGGTTTCTTTATTACTTCTAGGTCTGTTTTGATCCACTCCCTCAATTACAGTGCTTTTCTTTAAAATGTAATGAACTCTGTTGCATTTCAGAGAGCTGCATGGTCAACTCATGTCACTTCTGTCACCCTGCTGAATGCCATGTCACACTGCCAATGCTTGGAAGCACTGACTGCTGGCTTTGTCAAGACTGGAAGGAAAGGAAGACCTGGACATATTGACTACATCTAAACTATTAAACAAAATTAGTCAGAGACTTTTCCTGGAGGCCAACTGGCATGAAAGAGCTTGAATCCATGCAGCTAAACTCTCTTGCCCTCCAAATCAGTGGCCACATCCAAAATATCTGTTGGAGATGGTGCCTGACCTGGGTCAATACCCAAGCTGTGCTTGGCATTGTCTGGAAGAGCATTAGCAGGCTTGCACCAAAACCATGCCAGGGACCGGTTTAGTAATATGGATGGTTTCAGGCTCATGCCTTGCTGGTCTTGTTTAGTTTATTTAGTGTCAGAGGGAAACCTCAGTAATTCTGCCAGGAGTCAACAGGAAACCCTGACTGGCCTCAGTGACCAGAACCTGCTGAGAAGTATAATTATTAGGTTGTTCACCTTCCTCACATTTGGATTCTTTTTCTCATTTTACTTTTTACCAAGTGAACACTGAAAAGTTTTGAAATCTCATAGAGTAATAAAATTGGGTTGTTGCCTGCACAAAACTTTTTAGTTTTGAACTACCAAGAGGTTTTTCACACAAGCTGTGCTTCTGGAAAAGCTAGCTTCAGCTCTCCTCCCTGATAAAGGATCCCCTATGGCTTTGAGCAAGTAGCTAAGAACTTATGTGATCAGTGCCCTGTTTGGATATCGGGGTAAAAAGCAATGAGGTGTTGAGACAAAAACATACCAGCTGCTTGTGGTCACACAAGCATGCTAAACTGATGTGAACATACAACTCCCCTTGATTTCTGTGGCAACTTATTTCACATGTCTGAGAAGGCAATTTATTTTAAACCCTGCAAAAAGGAAGTGAATATGCTGTTATATCAGGATCCTTTCAAAGTCAGAGCACTGGGGGTGGGTTTGGATAAGCCTGATGTGTCCTTCATACAGTGTGAGGTAGTTTGGAGAGTTTGTTTTCTGTGTTTCTAGAGCTAACTCTGTGCAGTGGTACCCCAATTATCCCATGGAACACTGTACTTCACAGTACTGTGTTATACTTCTGCCTTCAGCAACATAAATCAGAATCAGGCAATTCATACCTGAATCTTTTTCTCTATTCTGAAGATAAGTGGCAGTGAAGGCCGAGTAGTTTTAAAAAGCTCATCATACAAAATTATTGTATTAGCCCATGCTGTATTACTGAGATTACAGAAAATTACCAACGTGTATTGAATTAAACCATGATTTTCCAATGATCTCAGCAGCAGCAGAATTGGGACAATTTAATCATTGCGTTATCAGTTTGGTAGGTAACTGCTATCCTGAATCGTTGCTCAGAATGAAAAAGACTGTATTGTTTTATCCAGAAGGTTTCTGGTTTCCAGCACTAGCCCTTACTTTTTTTAGAGCTCAGCCATATTGAATTTCTGAAGCTGACAAGTACTGATTTCAACAACATTTAAGGCAATGCATATTTTGCTTCAGGTTTGCTACAGGCTGAGTGTGCTCTTAATTAATGTGGTCACTTGATGTGTAGCACCTTGCTGAACTATTAGAACTTGAGTGTGGGCATTTACTCAGTGCTCCTTTTTTGGTAAAAAGACTGTTTCTTAATTGATCTGTTCATGGATCAGTCTTATAAAGGAGGTTGTAGAGCCTTACATGTGCATAGTCATACCTGGCCCAGGCTGTGCAAGTCTTATTTAATGAAAATGTTATGAAGCAAAGAATCAAGTTGTTGCCCAGAATTATATACTCAGAAGTTGGTATTTCTGCACTGAGCTGGATTTTGAAAAGCAGGAAGTATGGCAAAACAGAGGAGGAACATTTGATCTTATCTAATTCTGCCTCCCTTTTCCTTCCCTTTTCCGTCTTGCCCCTCAATCTTGAAGCACTCTCCCATGGATATTTGCATATGACAGTGTCTCTACTCAGGCCTACTGAGACCAGTGCATCAGTTAAAGTTTGTAAGGCCAGAATGTGTTTATTTTTGCAGTCTGATCTTGTGAGAAACCGAGGAGGGTTTGCATCTCCCTCCTACTGATAATGGTGGTGTTGAAAGAGCTCAGTGCATTCCAGGGCAAAGCCTTGGAGGCTGCTGGTTAGAGAGCTGCTGACTCTCCTTTGGAAGTACATGCAGATTCCTTTGGCCCTCACTGGGGGAAAGCCTGGCTCCCCACTAAAAAAAGAGAAAAGAAAAGAAAACAACAAAACCCTAAGATACAAACCCCCAACACAATAGTTGTGGTGGTCCAAATAAAACATAAAAGCCCCAGTTTCAGCCCAAACAGTCTGGGGAGGCTTTGGAATTAGAGGCTTAAAGCTCGACCCAGGCATGAGTCCATGGTCTCTTTGTGGAAGGAGGGTGCCCATGTGTAAGTGGGCTTTGGTGTGCAAGGACGTAGCCCAGTGGCCTGGGCTGGTAGTCCCTGCCTGCTGGCTCGATGCTCATTCACTCTGCAAAGGCTCTGAGTTGTGCTCTGCAGCCATCACCCCAGGCTTCATCTCAGGCTCTTTTTGGTGCTCTTTGGCTGTTTTAAAGCCGGGTCCTTTCAGCTTACATTCTGTCTCTAACAATTCTCTGTCCTTTCCCCCCACTGCCCTTCTCTACTTCCACAACTGAACTCACTTTTCCAAACTCCCCATTCCACCATCTATCCACTCCATATGTTTATATTTTCCTATTGCTGAGGCATGGCATGCTGACCTGCCTGGACAGAGCTCCTTTATCACGGAGATAAACATGATGTCCCCCTCACATAGAGTTTCTATCATGTGCGACCTTTCATCTTGAACTGCCATGACCTTTTTTTTATTAATGCTGTACTGTGCTGCTTGCAGAAGCCAGGAAAGAAAATCTTTTGTTTCCAGATAGAATACTGCTAAAGGACATGATACGGTCTTGTTTTTAATCCAGCTAATTAAAATCTGCATGTGCAGTGTAACTGAGAACGCAGCCTTCGCCCACCACTTTCCCACAGGCAGGGAATAAAGGCCTTTAGTGCAGCAGCAGCTAGCCACCCTTGGATAACAGAGAACAGAGCCCACAATTCATCCCAGCTTTCCTTATCATATTCACAGAGGGCTTTCCCCTCCCTCCCTCTCTCCCTCCCCCTCTCTCTCTATGGAATCACTTACTGTAGCTATGTGCCTCTATACATCACTGCAGAATGTAATCAAGTTAAAAATATGTTAGCTCACATTTATCTGTGCTCCAGTGAGCTTCAAATATAATTCATTTCCAGTAAAAAAAAAAAAAAGAAAGAAAGACAGGGGAAAAGGAGGAAAAAGAGAAAGAGAAAGAAAAAAGAGAAAGAAAATGAAAGAAAAAAATGTCTATTTCTAATCAAATGTCAGCCCTACTTATTTCAAAACTGTTCTGCCAAGAACTAACTGAATATCACAGTTTAGCAGTTCACACTTTTGTATGTTCATTATGTTGGCTTTTTTTGAATTTACTGGATGGTTGTGGTTATTACTAAAGCTGCCTTTTGTGTGTGTGTGTGTCAGGGAGAGATTGCTGTGGAATTTTTTCTTATGAAACATTTCCTTGGTTAGTTTTTCACTTGTTGGTTTTTGTTGGGTAACTGAAGTGGGGAGGGAGGAGGAAAAGGAGGGCAGCCTGGTGGGAAGGAGCAGCGAGGGCAGAATGGGAAGCACTAAAATTGAGCCTCCACCTGTTTTCTTTTTCTTCAAGTCATGTTTTATATGATGATGATGAGGTCACCAGGAAGTATAAAAATGTGCCAGGAGATTCAAAACTTGGAAGGAGACAGTACAACATGAGCAGAAAATACATTTCAGTGCATGTGCAGAAGCCCTTCCCCCAGAGAAGCACACAAACAGGCTTTCTGTGGGCATTCCCTGGTAACCCGCACAAAGAGCTGCTCAAACAGCTGTGCCTTTGGCTGAGCACCATCCATGGGGCTGCTGCGGAAAATGTTGATTTTGGGGCATTAACTTCCCCAGCACAAATTCAGAGAAATGTACTTACAATTGTTAATGGAAGGGATTGTGAATCCTGAATAAACACGCACCATGTTGGGAAATGATTTCCTTTATTTATTGTTACAAAAGATTCATATGTGTGCTGTACTCAGGATATGATTAAAGGTATATGAAAAAGTGATGTTTTGAATTCCAATAAAGATTCTTAGGTGACACCAGTCTAACTAAAGCATCTGACACCACATTTTTTTAATATCTAAATATTTTGAAAACAGAGAACAGTATGATTAGAAGATGTCAGAAGTACCACGCTGCCTATATATTAAAATATGCCACATTCTTCAGGCACGAGAGTGCTTTTCATCACAATTTGGTTATCTTATGCTGAACTCTATAAGCATGAATAAAGATCTGTACACTTTTCTGCTCTTACTGCCTCTGGAAGGACAATATTAAATAAGAAATAGCTATTACTAGACTTATATAATTCTGATATATCATATTTTTATTCCACAACATAAGTTTTTAAGTATTTTGGAATCAGTGTCTAATCAGCGCAACAGTGGTAGCCAAGAAGACATTTATCTGTATTTTACAAAGTTAAGGTTTTCTTTTTCTTGCATTTTGAGAAATATATTCAATAATTGCTCTTTGATAGTGACACCTACTTTGACACACTAAAGAGGTTGTTAATGTCAAGTCAGATATTTGATATAAACTTAGTGTTTGTATATTGCATAAGCAATATAAGATTTATGAAGCTTCATGTATTCCCTTTAAGTGGGCTAATCCTAATAAATATGACATTTTTTATTGTGGCTTAGCAGTCTTGCTTAGACATAAAATTAATCATATGATTTGTATTTTGAGGGACAATTACAATTTTTATGGTCAGAGCCAATGTTAAATAATGTCCTGTAATTCCATGTAATTAATAACAAAAATTAGGGTGGTGATTATTATTTTTTGCTACTAATAACTGTTGTTGTAGAGCACTTTTTAAGGAGAGGGCACATAACAAGGGCTGAAAATCAACCCCATTGCTATGTTAGTCACACATGGCAAGCAGCACGGCATAAATTCTCTCTCAAAGTTACTGAAGGGTGCTGAACATCAGGGCATGCTAAAGGTCAGGTTTAATAATGGGACATAAGTCTCAGATCCCCACAGTGAACATCTAATGTATTGGAAATCAGGATGTCTTTACTAAGTCCCTAAATCACTTTATGCACTCAAAGCTACATCCACAAAGTTTAGCTTGTGACAGGACCCAGAAGTGTTTAGGAGGTTGTTGTCAATACACTTAATGAAAAGAGGATCTAAATGATATTCTGTAATCTCACCTGTGGAACCTGAACTTGCACTTCCGACGTTCTTGTTCATCCGTGTCATCAGCAACTGTTTACAGGGATTCCTTGTTGGTGATACCATGGAAAACAAGGCTGAGACAGGAGGGCATACCTGAAATTTTTTGTCAATTTTTTGATAGTTTTCAATTCCCATTTCAAAAATTTATTTCAAAGTTTTCGAATTTTCATAGTTTATACATCCACTTTTTATGCCCCCTTTTTATTAATCTTGTGCACAGCGGATATGTACTGATCTTTAAGAACTGAGAGGATATTCTACACTAAGTGAAAGTTCACAAAACTGAAGAGGCTGAACTCTACCTTCTACCTAACATCAGGAAGACTGCTGTAGATGGCAGTTATTTAAAATGCTCAGCTATGGCTGCAGAAAGATCTCTTTAAAAATGACCACTCTTCTTTTCTATACTAACCTTGTATCAAAGCAAGTACTTAAATCAGTGCCAAAAGGAGTGAAAAGAATAACTGTGATTAAATTCCTTTTGATGCTGCAAATTCCCCTCCAATCCAATTCTCAGATTTCAGTGCATCCCTTCTTAACAAAAGCTGGCTGGCCCAATTGTGCAAGAATGTTTTATAAGGCTATGAAACCAAGGGCTGGTTAATCGAGCCCTTTCTGAAAATGATAAAGACCAAGGCAGCAATGCTGCAACCAAACTGATGATTCAGGGGGACAGTAGGAGGCAGCTGCTGAACTGCAAGCAGAACATGAGTCACCCTCTCCCTCATTCTTGAATGAAAAAACCCAAACCAAAACAATATGATTAGAAATTACTTTCCCTACCCTCAGAGTCAAGGAAGAGAGTGGCACCCCATCTGTTCTTGCAAAATAACTAGGTAAGCTTGTTACTGGTGGTGAATGCAATGGTGTAGCCACATGGGTCTGGAAACCGAAGAGTGATGGTGACCAAATAATCATGCCAAAGTCAGGTTTTACATACTAAGTATAATTCTGTGTGAATAAAAAACAACTTGGCAGCTGGAATTTAGCCTACTGCAACAGTGTAGTCACAACAATAATTCTAATAAGTAACGGGAACACAGGGACAGTGCTTTTTAGTTATAAATAATTAGTTTCAGCAATGGGAAGCCTGTGGTAGCGGCAGGAGCCTGAGGCTGGTGCCCTGCAGGTATCTGGCAAATGAAATGTGGCAGGCACACACTGTATCTCCTCCCCTCACCAAGCTGATTGGGAGGTGTCAGCTGCTGAAAGAGAACAGGAGAACTACTTGCTCAAAGCATTGTAAAGACTTCTTTCTACTCATTTACCCCTTGTCCGTCAGTAAGGTCTCAGGCATTTTTCTGGAATATGATTATGTCCAGAAGGGGCAAGGTGATCTTCAGTTCAGCATTAAATTGAAAATGAGTCCTTGCAAGATCTTCTTCTCTACCTGTGGTAAGAAGCCTTGAACCCCTTTAAAGAAAAACCAACTGAATGAAATCCATTTTTCCAAATTCAAGCCTGATGCTGTTCGCATTCATATTGGTTGGATTAGTGTACCTACCTACTCCAACATCACGTTTCTATCTTTCCCTGCAATAAATAAAGTCCTGAACTCTACCTTCTACCTAACATCAGGAAGACAGTTTTGGACAGGAAGAGTATCCAAAGTTCAGTTTTCTGAAATCGTGCCCACAAGTAACTAGCCAGAGTTTGGCCCTCTCAATGTGTTCACTTCCTGTGAGGTTGGCAGTATTATGACATTTAAAATCAATACAGTAATCCAAAGAAAAGCAAAATAACATGTTTGGTACATTTTCTGGCACCAAGGGATTACCATTTACTGCTGCTGTTATTTAAATACTTGCATACATATTTGTAGACTTTCTAATTTTCCCAAAAGAAAAGGTAACAGGATTATATCTGAGCAAGCTAGCTAAACATTTATTAATGTGACAAAAACTAATGCATGATTCATCTCACTTTTAACTTTTTCTATACTAAACTTTGAATAATTTCTCTCAGACAGACAAGTATTATGCATATGCATGGCCCAACACTTCTACCCTGCTCCCCATCGCTGTAGGAGGATTGGGATAATTCCTCTGTTTGCGCCAGATCAGGTAGGACATTGGCAGCAGCAGACCTTTTATTACCACTGCTCTACTTTTTGGGTTCCAAACAGCTGAAATGTGCTGGGTGCATCCCTGAGAGCTTTAACCTATTGAAAAAAATGGAACATCTCTGAAAGTTTCTGCCCAAAATTTAGCCAGCATCAGGTCTGGCATAATCTGTTTTTCAGAGGCAAATGTGAGTGCTTAGAAGGAAATACTCCTGAACACATGTAGTTGTTGCAGTTTACCTCTGACGACATCTTTGGGAAACAGGCTGAAACACCCCACAGGTACAAGGGATGCACAAAGCCTACAAGCTCTTCACCAGGTGGAAAAGTCATTCTGTGTCAGCTAAGAGATGAAATGAAACAAAAGAGACAGAGTTCAACACACATGAACTTTCTGAATGAAGGCAACTGAAAGGTCAAGAGAATAATCTAAGTGATCAGCAAGGTGGTGAGGCACACACCAAAAGTCAGCTTCAGGTGTGCTTCCAGTCAGCTGCTTGTTTTGCGAAAACATCGTTTCAACCTTATTTTTTGCACCTGCAAGCTACCTGGATTAGCCTAATACTTAACATGTGCCCTGAGAGTTTGCTCTATTTTTTGCTGGGGCTGTGCTGATGCTTGGCTTTGGTGCTCTGGTTTAGGGTGCTGCATGCTTTGCTTATACATTGCAACATTTGTATTCTCTTTTCCTTATCTTTGCTTCCAGAAATCTATCAAAAAACCTCTAAATATTTTTTTTCATTGTCTACCATTTTTTCTTCTGTAAAATGAGACCTGTCGTGGCTTGAAAGTCAATAAATGTCCTTTATGTAAACCTTCAAATGCTCATCAAGATGCTTTGTCCTCTGTTTAATGTCTTGCTCTGAATTGTTTTCTTTTAATTTCTAATTATGGTATTTTCCTCATCTTTTGTTTCAAATGCTTTTCTTTAGCTAGCAAGATTTGTGATTTCTACTTTCTAACTTTGTTCTCTCTTATATTTCAAAGTGCTTGAAGCATTCTGATCCTTTATAAAAGTCTTTGCTTAGATTAACAGATATGCTTTTTCAAGACTCAGTTGCTCACAACATGTTTTTTCTAAAAGTTTTTTTTTATTTTGGTGGTTACTACCCTGACAGATGGAATTCTTGACTGTTCCATTTGAATCTAGTAAGTAATCTCAAAAAAGTTAGGTGGCCTTGGTGTTGCTTGTGAGATTGGGATTTCATTTCTTTCTTTATTTACAAACAACCAAAAACATTATTGGTTTCTACAGTGAAGATGGAAATATTGCCATTGGAGTTAAACTGAGGTTCAGGACCATCGTTTTAAAAGCTGTGAATTTAGGAGGCAAATGTAAACTTTCTTAGTGTGATGAAACATAATGCATTCCTTTGAAGTATGTTTCAAGAAATCAAAAGTTTTAATTAATCATGCTTTGAACTTAGTATATGAGTTGACTTTTCATCTCTGACTTTGACTTGATTAGCTTCAAAATACTATTAATTATAATACTGTTTAAGATTTTTTTTTTAGAAATTCTTTGTAAGCTGCCTTGAAGAAGATCATAACATAAATTTAAGCAGTTGTAAAACCCTCCCTTCCATTTCTAAGCATTTACTCTTGGAACAAATCCTGCTGAAATCCCTGGGAGTAAGGGACAATCTGGCCCATGGACTGGGAGAGTTGCTAAACTTATTCTTACCATAGCTGTGTCTTGCCTGGTATTCTGCTTTGTGTTTGTCAGTCTCACTATGGAAATAAATTATTCTTTGTCAATGTCTTGTTGGTAGGTTTAAATAAGTTTTAGAAGATTAGTGAGACACAGCTTTTCCCTGTAGAAATTGTGCTGGTTTGACTCTGTGGCATCCTGAACATCCAGTCATTTTATTATTTTGATTTTAATGACTATTTCAAAATAACACCTTTTTCAGAAGAGTAGAGACTCTTCTGAAAAAAGGTACAGAACTTGTTACCTTCAGTCTTCTGAAACAGCTGTTGTTTACATGTAGTGTGAAATTTTAGTTTCCTCACAACTTGCCTGTCTTGTGGGTCTGGTAATTTAAAAAAGAATTCATATATTGGCAATTCAAAATCTTGCACAGCTGCTCCTCCTTATTACAAAACCAACCAAACACTTCTCCAAACCCAAAAAAATAACCCCCCAAAAAATCTCAAACCTAAAACAAAACAATGAATCCCAAGAAGTTTTCAGGTTAGCGATCCCCTGATGTTCTGAGCAAAGAAAACTGGTGCAGGAAAATAATGATGCTCTCCAACAAAATGCCACAGATTTTCTAATTGCTTTCTTTAGGCCCTTCTAATCTAATGCCATCACTGAGTGTTGTATGAGCTTTTTACTTTTGATGAACTTAGTGACTTTTTTTCACCACATCTCAGCTTGTGATAAACCCTCCAATTCATGCCCCAGCTTCCTGTTCCTGATATGCAGAACACGTCAGAACAACTGGCCTAACTAGAGATTAAAAAAAAAAAACAAACAAAAAACCCCCCCAAAAAAAACCACAAAAAAAAACTAAAGAGAGAAACTATAAAATAAAAAATAGAGAATTACAAACACCAACACAATATGAGCTTTAGGATATTAAAATAGAGATTTTGGAGATTCTAGAGATTCAGTTGTCGTGTAAATAAATCTGATGTTTTTTTGTTGCTGCTAATATAAATTTCTTTGGCTTGTAAAAGATTCAACAAACGCATGGCTGTTTCTCATTAGTGGTGGCTGTCACTAAAATGAATATGTTGCTGAGTGTTCAGTTTCTGGGAAACGTGGTTGAAACACGAGCAGCTCTCTCGATGCAAAGCTCAGAGTCAGATGTTTTCAGAGGGGATGTTCCCCATTAAGTAATGACAGAGAACCATATGGAACACATTACAAATCGAAATACTGATTGATGAAGTGCCTGTGGTCAGCTTTCTACAGAAATGAGAATTTTGAACGTATTATCACGTCAGCATGGAATTGATCTCATGTACAATCACATTTTGTTTTCATTTCTTTTTTTGCTTTACAGTCTCACACGTGCTGTTCCAGATCACGTTTATAGAGAGCAGAACCTCAGACTAAAGGAAATAAAGCATCAAGTTTGAGCTCTGATGTTTCATTGATTTAGCCAAGTTCACAGAAGCCAAATATGTCTGGGTTTGTTCACACAGCTGGTGAGCTATAAAGTCTTTCTCCCTATAGCAAACTTCTCCCCTCCTTCCAAGAGCTGGGAGAAGGGACTCGGAGTTTGCTGGAGCATGCAAGCCTTGGGGAGGGAGAAGTGGGGTCTCCTGGTCAGGCGGAGCGGGTCTGGTGTGGGATTGCATTTATCAGACTAAAAGCTCTTCTTTGTCTTCCAAAAAGTAGATGCTTTCCTTCTTCCACTTAGCTCATTTGCAAGGGTTTGGTGAGGAAAACCATTGGTTCATGCTGACTTTAGGGCAAGATTGCTTGATCTGTTTGCATTCAAGTTACTTATTACTCTAGCTTAAAGTTCACGTTTGTTTCAGATACAGTGACCTCTTCTGTTTTACAGAGAAAGCAAACAGGGCTGATCATATGGAACGTGTGTACACAAATTGCAGTGAAGGCGTGTCTGAGTCACAGCATATTTAAAGAAAAATGTATAGTCAAATGGTAAATTTAGAACCTTGGGTCAAAGAAACTAGCTCCTTTTTTTTTTTGCCAAACGTTTCTTAAATGGTGCTTCAGTAAGAGCCTGAGCTGGAATAGGCTTAGACACATGTTTAGCAGAGTGTTATGAACACTTGAGTATTTCTGTTCCTGAGATCCCAACACGAGATTATTAGAGTGGTAAGGCACATCAGGTGTGAGAGCCAAGTCTTGCTTATGCCTTTGCTGATGGAAACTCGCTCAAGTGAATAGAGTTACTTGGTTTACATTCACACAGCTGAGGCCACGGCCTGGCCTGGGACCTAAAAGTTTGAACATAAGGGAAAAATAACAATCAAATGTCTGCTAATGCCTAGAAATGTGAACAGTGGACTGAGTCTAAAAATTAAAAGCCAGGAGAGAGAAATATCAGGCATTCATGTAAAGGACTGGGGTAAACTTTAGGATCTATTTTTCCATAATCATTGATTTCAGACAATGGGACCTGATTATTCAGAATTGTTAAGAATGCAGAATCCTTAGCTGAGTTCTCTGAAAATTAAATCTTTGAGGCTTACAGCAAAAATCAAGTCTCTTAACCCTCTTAAATACATGTGAGTGGTTTTGGTTGGTTTTTTTTCTAAGAATTAGCCATGGTAAACTGTCTTTCAGGGATCTGATTTCTGCCCTTCAGACTTCTACAGATGCTCTGTACAAATGCAGAACACATGTACTTTCCTGATAAGCAATTTGTTACTTTTCACTCTGTGTTTATTCATGTCTGATATGCGCATTGGTATTTAAGCAAACAATAGTGTTTAAGTGCTTAATTATTTCAAAGAATAAATAAATGTGGAATAAAATTAGGAAACATTTACAAGCAGCTGTTCAAGGATATAATATTTTAAGTTATCTGTAGCCTTCATAATTATTCCAATGTTCTTGTGTTATTAGAAATATAATGCAGATGTCATAGTGATAGTAAAGATGAGTAATTAGCTGAGATTCTACTACCTTTCAGATGTTTAAGTCAGGAAAATACTGGAAGTCTTTTTGATAGTGATGGTTAATCATTGGCAACAGTTGGTGGGGGCTGAAGGGCTTCCTGGCAGGAGGAAGGTTGAGAGAGCTGCAACAGTCATTCAGATCGCCTTGCCCATGTTCAGTTTTCTTACCATACGCAAAGATCCTGCAGTCTTCATGGCTCTTCAGCCCAGCACGATGAGCTCTGCTCTCAGAAATGTTGCAATTGTATTTTCGGTACTGTCCAGGAATTGCAAGTTTGATCTTATATTGGGCACAGATTAGGAAAGACTCCCTGAGCTTTTATCTGGCATGAGCTTCAGATCTCACAAATCCTGCGATTTGGAGTCTTGGAGGATCAAATATTCCAAAATCCTCACTGAGTCTGCTCCCCCAGCCCAAGATGAGCAATAGTCACAGTCCTTATCTGGACAGGAGAGCATCTCAGACCTTGTGTCTATCTCCAGGAGGACTCTCAGTGTGGGATGTTCCCATAGTATGCTGTTTGGATAGGTGATTGAGGCTTTGGTGCCAGGAAGACTAATTAGTATGGGACTGGGTGCACACATGCACATTTCTGGCAGTGTAACCAGTAGCAGGTTTTGTGACTTCCAGGCTTGTTCTGCTATGACAGGAAGCAAGGGTGTGGTTCCTGGCTCCTGAAGCTGCTCCAAGCAAGGACTGAGCAGGCTTGCCCTGCAAACCACTGGCTGTGTGCCTGAGCTGCTCTCCTGAGCTGGAACTAGCACTGATGTGAATGTGTGTTGAACAAACTTAGAGCTGCAGAATGAGGTCAGTCAAACTGTTTACCTGCAGGCTGGGGCTGCCTTTTTTTCTTTCCAGCACTAGGCACCCTAAAACCGATAGACTACCTCAATGAACTTGAGGTTTTCCCATAGATCAGATAAAATAAGGAAATTTTTCTCTTTTTCCTTCCACTGAAAGTTTCTAAGCTTCTACTGGGACCTAAATCAAGGAATTAGGAATCTAGATATTATTGAGTTAATCTCCAGAACTTGTTTTTTTCTTGTATACATGAAGATAGCATAGTTTTGTCTCAGATAAAATTATTCAGACAGCATTACATGAATTGCTACAGCTGTAGTAACCATTTTCCACATGTATGTGTTATGGACAGAGAAGATTTGCCAATATAATCATCACTAATACAGAATTCTATTCCCTTTCATTACTGTGTCTTCTGAATGGCTTTGTTCAATTTTGTTGCTTTGAAGAGGACTGCTTTATTTTTTTAACTTGCCAATTATACATTTCAGCAACCTTAAAAAGAATATTTTCAAAGTGCTCAAGTAACTGAAGACTTTCTCTCTTTCTCAGATGTGATCTGGTGCTTACATGTGGGCCTGGAAATGCTATTACCTGCCAAAACACTAGTGAATCTGGTGTGATGCAGACATCTAAATCTTCTGAGACCCTTGATCTTGTATAGAAGATCTGGCACTAGTACAACCATTTAGGTTACTGGTATGTGTTTTTATTGAAAAACATCCCAGTACAACAACGTTTATAGACATAAAGGCATCATATGTTTTTTCTTCCCTGTACTGCTATTTCCTTTCTAGATTGAAGTAGGTGATACTGCTAAGAGTACCAGTATAACTGCACCAATATTGAATGTTGTATTAACTATATCTGACATCTTGTTGAAAGTTGTGACAGGCTCCTAAGTGCTAGTCTGTTCTGAAACTGAGATTTAAGGTGTAATGCCACAAAGCTTCTTTGCTTTCTTTTTGGATTGGGGCTTTTTGTCTCTTTGGCTCTCTTGGAAGATTTTTCTATGGTTATGTTTATGCTGCCAAACTGGATTGGGATTCAGACTTCAGGTGGGACTTTGGGTGTTATTTTTTCTGTCTCATGATAAGGATAAAACAAGGATTAGAAATAGTGTGAATGAAGAGTAAGGCTTGCAGTTTTTGAAGCAGAACTGTCACCAGAAATGAGTCCATGCTAATGTTGCACTTCTTTTATGAGACTTATTTTGAGCTTTCCTAGAATTTTTCAGGCAGTCATCTGAGATCTAAACAGCAAGGCTGCCTAGAAAGTAAACAAATCCTTTTAGATGTGGTGAGCAGATCAGATTGGATATGAGTTCCAAGAATGTACAAAATTAAATCTATTTAATTTAACAACAGAAATGTTACTGCTTACTGATAGCTCACACATGACTCATCTCCAGTGTCGCAACACCATTAACCAGAGAGACTGGACACAGAGATGACTGTTCCTGGCCTTGCTGGGAATATCAGTAAGAAGCCTAACCACTGCCAGTTGTGCTGTTTTTCAGCTCATGTGTTAGCCGCATACAGAAAACAAAAAAATATTCCCTACCAAATCACACTGAGTAGCACCAAACTATTACAGCTGCTGGATTTCCATGGCCACTCCAGGACTCATCCCGTTAGAATACCACAGCTGGGTGGTCACATCTGGCCATCAGAGTGCAACTTGGGGTCTACTGTTTCTGCAGAAAAACTGGTGTGGACCTGGGCCTCCTAGTCAGGATCATGTATTGTTCTGCGGTTTCAGTCCTATTAGGCTATTGATTATGTAACACTATTCATTACTATTTTCCAGAGTGACATGAGATTTCCACCACCTTTTGCTTTTCTGGAGTGATACGGGACACAACCCTCACCCCTCAAAAAAAATCCCCAGGCCTCCTTTTCTGACCATCTCACCGGTATGGTGCAAAATTCTTTGCTAGAAGACTCAGCAATTACTGCCAAAACAATCATCCATTGTACAGTTTTGCTTCTTTTTATCCCTCTGATTTTTTTCTGAATTGTCTGATTACTGAAAAGCATCAAATACAAAAGGAGAACATAAAGCAAAGGTAGGACTTTTCATTTGCTCAGGGCCACTCGGCTCGCAAGAGATCTGAAATAAGAGGGCCCTTCTAAATCCAAGAGAAAGAGCACGTTTTTCTGTAAATGCTCTCACATTCTCTCTTGCTCTCACTTGCTTTAAAGCATACATCTGACACAAATTAATCTGCAGGGTTTTTAGTCATTTCCCATCCGCTACTGAGGCAAATTAGACTTGCTGATGTTGTTTTGGCCTAACGCTGAAGCAGCATGAAAGGAATGGCCCAGAGGGAGAGCGAGCATGCTCCCCTTGGCTCTTCTTCCATGTACTCTCCAGTCTGTTCAACAGAAAAATTAGTTCAATTGGCCTGAAAGGCACTGAGAGATTGAAAACCCCTCTGTAGTACCTTAAAGAACCAAAATTACTTAATTAATGTGGAGACCATTATGTGAGGTTACCATATGAATGAGTAAGTGGACTGCCTGAGTTACAGAGCAGGAAAAGAGGAAAGGATATCTGAGGTCAGACTTGTCAGGGTAAAGGAATCCTAAACAATGAGGGCATTGGTTTAAGATTTGAGGAAGAATTTGAAAAAGAGCCCTGCGAGTGAAATTAAATGAAGCATGGGAGAATATTAGTGGAGATTAGCAGTGCAGTGAAGGAACCAAGAGCAGACTGCCAATCGCCCCTAAGCACAGGCAGCTTTAACTGGGCTGATGCAGACAGGAATTAGGCAGTACTGGAGTCTGACTGAAAACTGTTTTCTTGAGCAATGTTAAAGAGTTTCTCTTCCACAGCCCCTTTCTTTCACTGACTTCTGAAAGTGAACATGCCCCAGTCTCAGATACATGTGGGGTTTTTTTTTCGTTGATTGGTTTCCTCGGGGTTTTGCCAGGCAGACTTATGACAGAAACAGATAAAGCAGAGTCAAGATTTGAAAAGCACTTGGGCACTTTCAGTGTAAATGTGAGATTCACTTAGTAGCATGGGATTGCAAATGTGCTGCTTCAGATGAGGAGAGGACAAAGCCTAGTGAAACTAACGGAATTAATGGCTGTGCTTACAGTTGAAGTCTAGGAGACATTTGCCTACATATAGGTACTGGTTTAGTGAAAACTAGGCTATTTTTCTGAAACATGAGTGCTTACAGTGGTCTAATTTTTTCAGAGCTCTTTGAGGCCATTTCAAGATTTTTCTCCTTGGAGTTTTTCTGATTATAGTTTCCAGAAAGCAGTGTCTGTGATAGAACAAGTATCCACAGCACAACAACCAGCTGAAGGTGGTAATATTTTGTAAGGTGTTGACTGCAGTACTTATTGTCTTTGGTTTCATTTGCTGTCTTTTTGAAACAGTACTCACATATTCTGGAGTAAAAATCCTGACTGCTGGATATGAGTTGCTAGTGCTTTTCCTATCAGCTACAAGCAGAATTGTTGCTAAAAGCAAGGGGAAAGTGAATCATCTCTCTGAAAATACTTTTATTGTGTGTTAAGTTTTACAGAAGACAATGGACTAGATCTTGAGTAACATTTGCAAAACCATCCAGAGAATCCCAAAGTAATTCCTGCCAGAGCCTGTAGG
This sequence comes from Ifrita kowaldi, assembly GCA_013398055.1. NCBI lineage: Eukaryota > Metazoa > Chordata > Aves > Passeriformes > Cinclosomatidae > Ifrita > Ifrita kowaldi. Next base: position 374,667 of record VZRS01007674.1, read on the forward strand.
AAGTCAGGGGTCATATTTAGATCACGTTTTTCAGATATAACTAATGCCCCCAATTGATTGTGTGGTTTGGGAGGACCTCACAACTTTGGAGAACAGTAATTCAGTGCTTTGGTGGTAAATGCTGCTGTACTCTGATAACCAAGAGCTGGTTGAATAGCTGGAAGAAGCTCTTTCTTGTGGGAGTGGTGAGACACTGGAACAGATTGCCCAGAGAAGCTGTGGATGCCCCATCCCTGAAAGTATTCAAGGCCAGACTGGACGGGATTTTGAGAAACCTGGTCTGGTGGAAGGTGTCCCTGCCCATGGCATGGGGTAGGGAACTAGGTAGTCTTTAAGGTCCCTTCCAAACCATCCTGTGATTGTATGATTGTATGGATTAATGCCCATCTTTAGAAAGCTGCATTGTATCTTTAGCAATAACTACTCTGGGTAATCCTGTGTTTTACAGCTGTAAGTCTCCAACACTGGGGCTTAGCTCCTGCATTCTCAAGGGGACCTGTGTGCCTAAACTGCCTCTGGGTAATGGACTGAAATGCTCATGTTGCCTCGTGAAGAGTCATTCCTAAAACTTGAGTGATTTATGTCCCTAAAACATCTAGGTGCTTCTGGGAAGGTGGTGGACCCTGACTGTCTGCAATCCTAACAGTTTTCAAGGGACACTGAAACTGCTGTCTGGCTGGTGTTCTGAAATGGAGTGAATTAGTGGAATCCACACAAATATTGCTTCATTGCATAAACTGAATTTCAGAAGCAGATTGGATGACATTTTCCAGTGTTCCCTTTTGCAGCAATTGTTTCATTTCTCTGCAAAAGAATAATTTAAGTAATTGGAATTTTCCTGCAGGATAGGAAAAAATTACCCCCCTTCTAGCCCTTTCTTTTTTATTTTCCCATCTATTAATTTAATTGAAACCAAAATAGTATGAAATATTAAATACCATTAGAGGCCTCCCATTACTAGGGCTAGAGATGTGTGGGGAATACTTTTCTAACCTGCACAAGTTTTTTGTTTTCCTAAACTTTTCTGTTCTGCTCTGAGACAAAACCAAGCCCCTTTAAAGGCAGGAGTACTTGTGCTTGTGTTGCTACATGGGTGTTAGCATTATGAGAGTGGTATGTAACCCCTCAGAAGTTTCAGCTTCAAAATACATCACTTTCTTCCCAATCAAAGAAAAGGTTGCTAATAAAAAGTGAACTGTTCCATGATTTCATTCTCTCTCCAGAGCTTGAACAGGCGTACAAGCAGGGCACTGCCCTTCAGCTGAGTGCTCTGCAGGCTAATATGAAGGCCATGAGAAGCCTGAAGTTGGTAGGAATCAACGCAGAGTGTGGCCCCACATGTACTTAGCCAGCCTGCCTTCAAAACACACCTTGCAGCCTGGCTGAGTGAGGACTGAATTCCCCTTGTGCAGCAATGTTTCTTTGGGAGACTTGAGACTCAGTCACCCGCTCTACAGCTGTCATGCAGGACTTCACTGGGAGCTTCTCAAGCCAGGCCTGACTGATATGTCCCACCTGCTCTAGAGGAGTTGTGTGTGAGGTGCTTAAGCTGTGCTTTGCAGAGGAGATGAGCTCAGGCAGTCAGCTGTGGGTGCAGCCGTGAGGCAGAACTACCTGTGGTGCCGCGGATGAGGCCAGTCCGTGAGGGCCTGTGAATTTGGACACAGCAGAAAGCTGCCAGGAATCCCTCCAGAAAAAAAACCCTGGCGAAATCTGTGTCTGCTTTTTTTTTTCTTTTGATTGTTGGGGTTTTTTGGTTTTGGGTATTTTTCATAAAAAAGAAAATCACATCATATAAATGAGAAACAAAGATGAAGCTAAAGTGGTTTTGCTTAACTCTAGAGCTAAACAAGCTGACAGAGGAATTGCACACCCTCCAAGCAGTCTGCATTGCTTCTGCTAACAGTAACATATGTGATGGTCCTGCTAATTCTGACTTGACCACGGTGTTGTTCCATATGTTGTCCTGCAGTGTAGCACTGATTGCTCAACAAACGGCCTAAACAGAGTTAACAGCTGAGTGTAACTTTCTGTTAACGTAATGTATAATGGCCAAATTTTGCCAGCTATTAATCTAATCAGTACTGGAGGACATGTTTAGCTAAGAATACTTTTTCTGTGAAATACGTTGCAGGCAATGTATTCCTGGGCAGTAAACTACCGCTGTTTCTCCACTCCCATCTGAACAACACACGGTAACTTTTTATTGAAAGATTTTTGCGTTACTTCAAACAGACTTTAACCCTGATATTCATTTTAAGGTGATTTCATTTTAAGAGGTTTTTCTCTGTCCTAGCCAGGTCATAGCAATTAGAAAGCCTTTGCCTTAGAGCCCACATAGGAGAGACTTGGTTTACTTAAACTTTCAGATCTTTTTCATGGGTGAACCACAAATATATTAACTTTCAATGATTCACAAATTAAGCTGATGAAAATAAAGGCAGGGAGGCTGGTAGCTTCATACTTTCTAAGAGTTTGTGAAGGTTTTGGCATTTTTGTTAAAATTATTTTAAAAGATGGAAAGCAGCCAAAACCAAGAAAAAATGAGGGACACATGAAATAAAAAAAAAAAACTACATAGCTCTTTTAAAGGATTGTGAATAACTAATCCATCATTAAGATTCCTTGTAATGGCTGGTGCTCCTTCTAATTGGTTAAACTACTTAAGAATGTATTTCAGTGCAATCATTAGCATAGAAAGCCTGATTGTTTTTGCCTTTTGATCACTGATGGCTATCAGGGAAGAAGCTGGATTTTAATATTCTTGAGAAAGATGTGTAGAGTTCTGCCTGCCATCCATGCTTCTTGCTTGTAATACTATATGCTTAAGATAATTAAGTTGCATGGAGATATCATCTTATTTCCTCTCATCAAATGTTTTCATAATAAATGCCCTTTTTGTACCATCTATTTTCTGCTATCCAAGGAGCTCCTTGGGAATCAAATAACTTAGAAGAAAGGGGGAGAGAACATGTACTTTTTGTAGCTTGTGGGGACTATATATGTTGTGCCTTGCAGATAAATACTGGCTTTGGCATTTTTGATGATGCATCTGACTTCCTCTGGTTCAATGTGAATTGTTATAGGGGCTAAAACCATCTGCCATCTGGATTTCACCTCTTCATATTTGACCCAGGTCAACAAGATCCACCAGAGCGGTGATAAAGGTATTTATACAAAGAAATGTATGCACTGGTTTTGGTTTGGCAAACCAAAGGTGTGCTCTTTTGCTTTGAAAATTGAGAAGGAATCCTTTCAGGTGGAGCTTTCCTACAACATTTGTACTGTTTCTAGCCTTGAGACGTTGTTGCCTTACTGGGTTTTGACTTTGGTTCTTTCAAATCAGCCCAGAGGAAAGATGGGTGGTGTGAAGAGTGACAAATTATAAGCTGGCTGGTCTGGTGACAAACTTTCAGTACACAAAATAGTCCACACCATTTGTCGTGGACTAAATTCATTCCTAGCGTCAGTGGGTGCTTGGTCCTTAGTGACACCTGGTAATAGAAATCAAAGGGTGAGGAGCTGTTGTCTCCCTGAAAAGCAGGGAGGCCCTGCAGAGTGACATTGACAAATTGGAGAACTGGTCAATCACCAGCCATGTGAAGTCCTACAAGAGAAAATGTCAGATTCTGCACCTGGGATGGGAAAACGCTGGGTGTGCAGACCGACTGGGGAATGAGATGCTGGAAAGCAGGGCTCTGGAAAGGCACCTGGGGGTCCTGGTCAATGGAAAGTTGAACGTAAGTCAGCAGTGCCCTGGCAGCCAGGAGGGCCAACCCTGTCCTGGGGGCATCAGGGACAGCATCACCAGCTGGGCAAGGGAGGGGATTGTCCCGCTCTGCTCTGCACTGGGGCAGCCTCACCTCCAGTGCTGGGGGCAGTTCTGGGATCCACAATATAGAAAAAGACATTAAACTATTAGAGAGTGTTCAAAGGAGGGCAAGCAAGATGGTGAAGAGCCTTGAGGGGAAGCCTTATGAGGAGTAGCTGAGGTTACTTTGTCTGTTCAGCCTGGAGAAGAGGAGACTGAGGGGAGACCTCACTGCAGTTACAGCTTCCTTGTGAGGGGAAGAGGAGGGGCAGGCACTGATCTTTTCTCTGTGGTGACAGTGACAGAACCCAAGGGAATGGCCTGAAGTTGTGTCAGGGGAGGTTTAGGTTGGATATCAGGAAAAGGTGCTTTACTCAGAGGGTGGTTGGGCACTGGCACAGGTTCCCCAGGGAAGTGCTCACAGCACCAAGCCTGGCAGAGTTCAAGAAGCGTTTGGGCAATGCACGTGGTGTGACTCTTGGGGATGGTGCAGTGCAGGGCCAGGAGTTGAACTCTGTGATCTTTGAGGGCACCTTCCAACTCAGCATATGCTATGGTTCTGTGAAATTCCTTAGAAATTGTAATTTTACTGTCAGGGACCTGTAACTGTATCTTTTCTGGGCTGAAACCAGCAAGAACTTCATACTAAAGAAAACCATTCTGTGTGCACACATGAAGCTGAAATTTTGTTCTAGAAAGGATCTGTACTGGTTGTAGAGTCCTGCTGCTGCCTTGGGCAGTAGCCAACAGTAAAGCTGGTTTTTAAAGTCTGTCAAATCTAGTGTCAAAACATTCTTTGTTAGGTAGGTAGATAGGGGCATTTTATGCTAATCTGCTTCGGAGTAAGGCTAGAAAGCAGTTTTTAAAACCACACTTGTTTCTGAATTCGACACTGCTTCATGAATCATATGCTCACGCTGTGCTCATAGGTAGGCTCCATTATTTTGAGCTGTCTTTCAAATGTTGATGGGAGCACACCCACAGAAGTTGAGCTGAGTGAATGACACTGAATTATTATGATACATTTTGCTTAGGTTCAGGATCTCTTCAAGAAAATTTATTTGGAGGGGGAATATTTCACACTGATGAACAACTTCCATGTCCTGAAAATATGAGCTGTGATGTCTAGCTACTCTCCACTTACATGTGCTCCCATGCTGCTCTGGCACACAGGCCAGAGGATGCAAAAGAAACCTTTGGTTCTGGAAAGCCACACCTCCCACTCTCCCTCTCCCCCATGTCCTGCTTTCTGCTAGCATGTTTGCCAGTAAAAGCGAACGTTTGCAGACACCAGTCAAAAAAACAGGCCAGGAACAGCAACAGTTAAAGCTTAACAAAAAAAATGTTAATAGTCACAGAAAATAGGTAGGTTTTGTTACCCCCACACCTCCCTCTCAGCTGTCCTCTTAGGAGCATTTTGCTGGGAAAGAAAATAGTTATCATGCCTGCTGTTACAGGTTGCTAAATGTTTGATTTAGGCAAAGCTTGCAGATTCAATTCCTTATTTTTGCTTATGCAGACTCTACAATGTCTTTTGGAAAACCCTTTCCAAAAGGTCTTTGAATCTTTGTAACTTAGTTGCATCAAAAAGTTCAGCTGCAGTCGCTCATTTCCAGTCAGGGCCATTGCGACTTAGCCTGTAAAGGAAAGGAAACCTGAGGAGGGCAGTTGTTTCAGAATGAAAGGTGTGACGGCTGCCCACTCAGCTATTTAGTCAGAAGTCTTGTTTAACACCATCCTGAGTTACAGGAATTCTGCATTTAGCACCCTGTTATGCTTTGTACCCCCCTCAGCATGTATTTGGAAAGCATCTGTCAGCAATCATAGGGAGAAGAGACAGTTTCATGAGGTGAGTGGGAGGTTATCCCTAATTACAGCTGTGTTAAACCAGCATTTTATTTCAAACCCTTCTGCTCATGTGCGTGATTCACTCAATGTGCTATGTGGTTATCTACCTGACTTGTGAACTTCTCTGGTGAGGAGGAAATGCCTAGCTTGGGGAAGCAGCTATGGTAACAAAGTTCAGATGTTTATCAGAACAAAAGATAATGCTTAATTTGCTGACTGCTCAGGCCTCCAATTCTGTAATGCACAGAAAAGTAGATACACACACTGCCCACTTATCAGAGAGGGATTAAAGTTGAGTATCTAAAGCATTTGACAAATCTCTCTGGACTCAAATGCATCAGTTACCATTAGTATAGGAATTAAGAGTTTTTTTAATACAGGAGAGGAAAAGCTTCAAATCTCTGCCACACGTTAAAAACACATTTGTGGGCCTGAAAGTTTTCTTTTGACTATACCACCTGGCCTAAAAGGTTTCTTTCTCACAGTACAAACCTTGCCTCAGAAATGTCATGGGTTATCACTTATTTCCAAATTCTCCCTTCAGAGAAGACTGTATATCTCTGTGTTTCTGTGCTGGAAAGCCACAGTTTTGAATGGGATCCATAATTAACAGTTCTGCAACTAAGTCTTAAACAGATTTCTGTGCAAGGGAACCCAAAGTATCTTTAGTTCACTCTTGATTGCAGTGCTTAAATTAAGGGCTGCTATTAATTTAGATCCAGACCTAACATGGTTATCTTACCCTCAACAATAAAGTTCAAACAGTTACAGCTCTCCATTACTTTACTGGGTAACCTCATACATAAATTTCCTGTTTATTGTTCCTCTGAAAACTCTACAAGGAAGAAGTGAAACAGAGGTCTCCAGAGTAAACTCTGGTCTTCTACACAGTCTGAATCATCACAGCTTCAAATGATCAAAATGGCTTGCCTTTTTTGTGACCTGAGCTTAAAGAGCATATACCTGCCCATTTTACTTCTTAAAAAGCAGGCTGGACTGCAAAGGAGTTATTTGAAAGAAACATTAATGTTCTGAAAACACAGAGAGTGTCCTTCCTATAAAGGGCTTGTCCTAAAGCAGCAGACCTGGCAGGTCTTAAAAGGCAACATGGAAATTTGATAGGTTCCTTTATTTAATTAAAGGAAATTATTTACCTAAATTGCAACTCTCTGGTGGATAGAGCTGCGGGTATCGCACAAGATTTTCTGCCTAATGGCTGTTTTCAGTAGGTACTGAACTATATTGTGTTCTCATTTCAGTGTAGGAGTATTCTATTTTTAAGAAACTATTAGACAGTGGTTATATTCCATACTGTTATAGTTATTTCCATTTTAAGACTTTGACTTTATCAAATTTTCATCATCTCATAGGAATTTCGGTGATGATTTACACTGCTCGATATTCTGTAATCAGTAGCAGGCACTGGTCCCCATCTTCCTTTTGTGCTCTGAGCACGTGATTTGTGATGCTTTTTTAGCTGGCTTGGTTTTGTACTGTCCTGAGCAAATACATGCTAAACATTTTCTGTCACTAGATTTAATACCATCAGTGTAGCACCTGGCACTGTCCTGACTAGCAAGGATCACTTTCGAGGCTTAGAATACCTGGCTATTTTACTCTCACTGTTTACTGGGCCATTTTTATAACACTGGTCTCAGAAACTTTTCTGTAACCATCAGCTCCTTTTCAGACACTTTTAAGAGTTCCCAGTGATGAGCTGGCACAGTCATGCTGTGTGATAGAAAATCAGTCCAGAAGGTGCATTTCACAGGTTGGTATTTTAAAAAATTCTGCTTTTCCCCTGTTCAACTGCCTGGTTGCATCTGTTTGGCTATATCCTTGTAATCTGAGGAAACTGATAGAGTAAATGTTTGCAATGAATAATTCAAACCCTTTTGAACTCCTCAGGTCTTTACTTTCCCCACAGATTTCCATGCGATTTAAAGAAATGGGTTTACCCCATGATATTGTTTAGCAATCCAGATGCACCAATCCTGAGCTGAAAAGGTTATATTTTAGGAGGAATGTAACTGTTGAAAGTACATAATTAATCTTTTCAGTGAGCATCCATATTTCCCTTGGGATGAAGACATTAAATCTGGGCTTGTATTTTGAGTTATGTAGGAGGCTTAAAAATTAACAGGGAAAGTTTTGAGTCAATCTGTATCGGAATCTTTTCAAACAGGTCCCGGCTAAAATTATTATGTTCATTGCTCTTCTGATATAGCTTTTCTATTGAGTGCAATAGGAATATTTTCTTTGAATGTAATAAGAATAGGTTGATATTTGCATCTCATTTTGCACTGCATTTCCATATCTTAAAATCTGCTGTTATCTGCTTCCCCTAAAAGATATGCAGAATTCCCTGCCTCCTTTTCAGTCTGTGTCCGTACTTCTAGACATGTTTTATCACCAAAACATTCCTGTTTACATATTCAAGACAGACAACACAGTACACAAATTGCTACCCATAGAATAAATTCAGGTATGAACATTGTATAATTAACTCCAAGACTTCCAAATTACATATTGTACTAATTACATATAAAGAGGCAAATTACAAGGCCAGAGCTGCCTGTTGCTGCTTGTGCAAGTTTGCAAAGCACAGAGCCTCCTTTATCTATACCGTGATTCTCCAGCTATCAGCCTACTGAGATTTGATGACCCAAAAGCAACGTTTCCTATGGTCAATACAGGTCACTGAAGTATCCTCGGCGATTTAAGTTGCAGCTTTCTTACATCCTGACTCAGCTAGGTTTCTGATGCTTGGTTCAGACTCACCACCTTCCTTTGTTTTCCTGATTAGACCATGAAAGTTGCAAAATACTGTTGGGAAGTCTGTGTGGGAGAAGCATGTTTTCCATACAATTTTATTGCAGTCAATGAGATTCCCAGTGCTAGGACACTTCATTAAAAGTTGGATAACAACATCTAAACGCTCATTCATGACACTCTTACAAAAGTAATGCAGTGATATTAGAGGAACAAAGATGAAAATATTTTCAAGAGACTATATTGATGAAGCTGAAACAATAATTTACCCAAGATTTCAGGTGATAGTTGTCCGTTTCATTTTCCAACTAGGACTTAGGCAGGTTACTGTCTGGAATCTGAGTATCACAACACTTGGAGTGATACAACAAAAAACTCCAGGAATGTCCAGATCAAAGTGCAAAAGCAAAACTACACCTTTGTGCATATCTTTTTGATCATAACACCTGAATCTAAATGTCCTGATATTATCTAAAACCACCATGCCTTTCCAAAATTAACCCCAAAGTTGGAAACATTGCAAAGGGATGAATTGCAGAAAGCTCTTGCATTGTGCTGTTATTCCAATCCTGTATTTTGCAGACTTTGAGCATCTCATCTATGTTGTATGTCATGGGGATATTGCGCTAGAGAGGGGAGAATCAAAGCAAGGATAATTACAGGGAGTAATGTATGTTTTCTTCAAAAGCATAGTGGCACTTTTGGAAGGAACTAAACAGCATGGAAAGAGGTAATAAGTTGGAGAGTCACACATGAAGGAGGCTGAAATATTGTATTCAGCTTTGTGTTTGAGTTAACCTTCCTAGGCAATGAAATGCATGTATGTAACATGGTGTGGTTCTTGGGGCTGTCCTGTGCAGGGCTGAGAGATGGACTTTGATGATCCTTTTGGGTCCCCTCCAGCTCAGGATATTCTATGATCCTATCAATGTTTCTGTCAGTATGGACTCCCAATATAGCACGTCAAGCATGCTTAGCGGTCATCCCTGTTTTCTGGCAACAGGTTATTTGGGGACCCCTTTAGAAACAGAGTGTCTAAGCCCTCAATCCTATGACCACCCAGAAGAAGATAGGATTACCTAAATTAAGTTTGAATAAATAGCAAGTTAGTGTGCTAGACTAGGGGCCTTCAATGATCCCTCTCATTTCTCATAAGAAAAGCCAGCCTCGTTGTGTTAGCAGTATAACATCCTTGTGTGATTAAAAGCGCTTGTAAGGCGATGCCAGCATGTTTCTGTTTGCATCCAAACAATAATCAAGATCTCACGCAGTGATGATTTGTTGTCAGCTATTTTTCCTACACTAAACAAGTCTGACACTAGCAGCCCACAAACTAATTAACTCAAGTATCTGACATGGGAATCTACATTATAGCTATCAGCAGAATATCCACAAAACTGAAATAACAAGCCAAGTGGACTGGTGTCCTGGGCAGATGAAGAGTGTCTCCTTGAGGTAGAAAAGAAGAAAGATGAATGTTGATAAACAGGATTTCCACTCTCCCACCCCATAAATTCATCTCTTAGGGTCTTTGGGTTTTTTTAAACAAAACTTTGAAAGAAAACACTGAGCCGAATACTTTAGGTAGAGTGTTGGCAACTTGAACTTTTATTTCCTTATTAATTTCTATCTCCCTTTTTCAACCTTTCTGGTTTACCTTTACCCTCTTCTTAACATGCAGAAATGGGTTCTGGCATCAGTTTGCTTTTAATATCTGCCCAAGTTCCTTGATGAGACAAGATTGTGGGATGCCTTGCTGTTCAACACCTTTTATTTTTCCTTTGGGAGACTGTTGGCATCAGACACTCCTGGGGCAATCAGAATAGAGAAACAGCAAAGCCTTTAGGAATTCAATAGTGTGGGTAAAGCATTCCAGCATGGGCTGGAAGAGTTGAGCTACCCAAGATGAAAAGGTAACAGGAACAAACTGAATAAACAGGATACTAGTATTTTAACACCTTTGTCAAGTTGCTCTTATTTCAGGTTTTTTTTCCCGTATGTCTTACAGAGTTAAAAGAACACTCATTGTTTTGCTATCACTCTCACTGTATTCAAGTCAAGCTATGGATTCTCAGTCCCTTTAAGAGAGGGGGCCTGAGTTGTTTTCTAATCAGGGAAAAAATATTCCATTAATATCCTCTCATCACTGTAACACTGAAAGTGAACTTCCTTTTTTTTTAAAAAAGAGACATGATTGTATGCCTCATGAGCAAGGAGGAGATATGTATAGCTAGGTCTATATAGAAAGTTTAGTCTCTTAGCTAAAAGCAGGTCCCCGGACAGCTAATAGAGACATAAATTTTTTTAATTTAAAGCAAATTAGATCCCTTTTGAGCAGCCAGACAAGAGCTGTAGCGTCCATATCCTTTAAGAAATTTAAGCTTTTGGCTCACAGGGTCATATTTGCACACTAAAATAAAATACTTGTGGGCACTATTTGCTAGAGGGTCACCCTTAGTAAGAGATTCTTGGGTACCACAGGCCAATCAGAAAATATGCAGAAGAGAGGGCTGTTTCTGAAAACTTCTCTCTTTGCTGAGTGTCTCTTCAAAAGCGGGGGTTTCTCTCCAAAGCTGCAGTGCAGTGATCTGTTCCCACTTGTCTTTGGTATACCAGATATTGGCAGAGTTCAAAAAGATATTTCTGACCTTCAAAGACAGGGGACTTAGAGATGAATCATTCTGTTAAAACTGAATTTATTGCATAGAAAGGCAATACAAGAATCATTAACTCCGAAGATAATATAAGGAGAGGGATGAATGACTCCTCAGAACTGCAGGGAATGTGCAGACACCTTTGGAGCACAGGAAGTCTGAATAGCTGTGCTTAAATCAGTAACAAGCATTTCCACAATTATAATTGTCTAGATCAAGAACTTGGGTTTGGGGCTTGGACCACTCCTCAGCTATTAAGGAGGGAGTCTACACTGTCATTCATAAGCCCCATTACATCAAACACATCAATTTGCTGTCAGCTGATCTACCTCCAGTTACAATAATGTCACTGCAGCAGCACTGATCTCAAGGGCTGAGCATACTGTGCTGAAATCACTGCTGTGCTGAGCCAGAAGAGAAAAGAGTTAGCCACCCTTTTGCCTACTCCTGAGCTCTTAAACTGCCCTGAGTTGGCTGGTGTCAGTAGCCCACAGAAATCTGGTTCTAAACTGTATGTTTTGGGTCTGTCCAGTTAACCTTCAATGGAAGCCGCAAGTAAATGGCTATGTGAAGTTGCACCTTTTGAAAGCTGACATGAAGCTGGCTTTACTGCTTACCTTCTCCAGTTTTGAAATTATTTCAGCTTCTTGGCCAATTCCAAACAATGACTAAACAAAGAAGGGGGAAGAAAAAAAAACCCAAACCCAAAACAAACCACCATAAGCTTGAACTCTTTTTCTCTTGCTGCTGTTTAATTGGGAGCTGACATGACAATTTGGTTGTACAGCTATGACAGTGTTAAATTACATTTATTGAGAAATAATTTTTGCAGCAATGCATACAGTTTCTCTTGCTCACTTTTGTTTTGACCTATAAGATTTCACTACAGCATTACTTTCCAGGTTGCTGCTGTGCAATCTGAGTGTTATTCATCAAATTAGTTTCTGCTTCTGCTGGGTCTTCCACAGTATTATCTTTTCTTTTTGTTTTTATTTTCCACATGTTGCTTTCATCCTGCCTTGGGTAATTTACTATTATTCAGTTAATCCACTCTAGCAGAGTGGCAAACTGAAGAAACTGGCACTGAAGGCATGCCTGTTGCTGATTCCCAGCAGCTTTTAATGTCATAATTGCAGCAGAGGACATTGTGAAAATTAAGTTAATCCTTGTAACACAGTATGTCTGTTAGCTATATGAAAAGTGATCATGAGTAAGTCTGTATCAGGTATAGGTCATTAAATTAAGCTCACTTCCTTTAATTTAATCCTTTATATGGACTCTCTCAGTTGCATGAATCAAACCTGAAATTATTATGTTCAACAAAACCAGGCACACGGTTATATTTTATAAATACTTTTCTTTAGAGGAAAACTTCTGGAAACAGCAGCAAAAAGAAATGTTGCATGCAACAGTGATTTTAGAAGGTTCCATTGTTCCTATTTACCCTTTCTTGCTCTCTCTCATACATGCTGTAGCTACACATTTAAAAGTTCCTAGTGGGTTCTGCAAGTCCACAAATAGGACAGACAAAGGTCTCTCCTATAGGTCCAAGTTTCCTAAATCTCAGGGGCACAAACTCCTGTGAAAGAGATACCACACATTTTCGGACTAGGTGAAGTCTACTGAAGCCTCCAAAGAGATGCTGTTAGGAAATTGCTGTGTGGACATGATGTGAGTCAGCCATGAGACATCTTGTGTGTGTTATGAAACTGCACGAGGGTTCAGATCAGTGTGCACAACAGGGTGGTAAGTGCAGTCATGCCTTGGAGCACGTCTGTGCCTGGAGACGTGTTGGGAAGTGTCTTCAACAAGAAGACCCCACCAATATTTTTGCAGCTTCTCTAACAGGCTGCTGAATGATTAAACAAAGTTTTTTTAAGATGACATAACCATTCTGCAAACATAGTGCCATGTACTTAATAGCTTAATACTAAGGAAGGCAAAATGAGGACATGTCAGTAAAGAAGATCTCGTTTTGTTATGATTTAAAGTTTATTCCTGTCACAAAATGTATTTTGGTAGTTTGCTGAAAGCATAATTTTGTCAGATTCCACTCAGTTCCCAGGAAAAGATACCCTAAGATATGCTGTGAACTTAACCCAGAGAGGGGGAAATAAGACCAGTTAGAGCAAGGAGAAGCAGCACAACTGTCCTCTGAATATATATGAATACTGCATTATGGTGATCCCTGCACTTAAGAGACCAGGATCTCAGAGACAAGTGCTGACATCTTTTATATCTCCACTCCCAGTTTTCTGCAAATGCAGGACTTCAGATAGATGATCTGAACCAATTAATTCTTTCATTTAAAAAACCAATGCAAACACTAATTCAAGAGTTCCTGTGCTTGCAGCACATGGACAAATGGAAATGCCTAGTTTTGATAATGTGATTGTGTGTAATGCTTATAAGTGTTTCAATGGCTGCTGAAAAGGAGAACACATAGCTCTCCATGTTGTCTGCTGCTTGGGGAAAATGACTGTACTGAGCAGAAGTAGCATTGGTATGACCCAAAGAGTGAGAGGTGTTGCAGACTCAGCACCAGTTTTGTGCACAGGGAAGTCGGTGGGAACACAAGCTGTTTAAACATAAGAAAATCTGATTGCTGGAAGTCACGTGATTACTTACAATTGCTTAGAAAAGCTCTGAAATTAAAAATTAAAAATATATCATGTTAAGGCACTGATATATAACCTTGACACAAGGATGTACTTTTGGCAGAAGTATACTGTAAACAAGAAATACATGGAAAGCCACTGCCTTAATGAGCTATCAGTCTTGGGCTTATGACAGGATGCAATCAGAGAAGGAAACAAACAAATGGATAGGAGCTGAAACAGAGAAGGATGTGGGAAGCATAGTGCTTTTTCATGGACATGCTGTGTGCATAATTTCACAGCGAGCAAGGGGGCCCTGGGAGTCTCCTGCTTCATGTTGTGGCTTTTTTAGGCACAACTCCCACAGACTTCTGAAAGGGTTTTATCTTAAACAGAACCATGGAGGGGAAACTGGGGCTCGTCACAAAATGATGCTCAGGTGTGTACAAATGAATCAATGTGCTTCCCACTCTGCAGGCTTGGTGTTGGGAAAAGAGGAAAAAAAAAAGGCAAGCAAGCTTGGAAGAAACAAAAGCACAGCTTTTTGTAATTATAGATCTTTTTGAGTTAGCCTGAGCCCTCCCCTTTCCTTCCTTTACCTTCCGCTTCTCCTCCCAAAATAATAACACATTTTGCCAATAATTTTGAGGAAGTCTCAGTGGGCCAGATGGAATTCAAAGAGAGGGATCTAATAGAGTTCTGTTTCATTCTTTATTTTTTCTCCTGATTTTTTTCCCCCATGCTCTGATTTCCTACGTGCAATTTCTTTCTTTGGCTTATTGCATGACATGGAGGTGGTGATGCAAAAATAGAAGTTAATGGTACTACCACTGTTTGTTTCTATTAACGTTTACATGTGAAATGAAGGCATTTTGGAAGAGAACCAGACTGGCCAGTAAAACCTTTCACCGTTGTAAACTGTACATTTGGTTTGATTTTTGGCTTAGATCCCAGAACTTGCCACAAGCTTTTTTATAAAGCTGTAGTTCAGCTAGAGTTTTGTTAGCTTTATTGTAACAACTCCCCTCCTCAAAAAAAAAAAAAAAAAAAAAAAAAAAAAAAAAAAAAAAAAGGAAGAAAAGAAAAAGAAAGCAGACCAGCAAGTAAAGCTTTTGTCCATTCTGAATCCTTTTCAAATTCTGGAGAAAATATACTAGAAAATGCAATTAGCAGGATAACTGTTCTGCATCAATCATCAGAATATAAATGAAGTTTATCTAAAATTTATAAAAAATATACATCACCTCCTTAAAATAGTCCAAGAGTGACTAATCCCATAAACAATAAGGCAGTCACCAACGCTCAAGCATGTTATAACTTCTGAGAAAGCACAGGCCTAGAAATGCCAAAGAGGAGTCTACAGATTGACTGGAAATGATATGGACATCTGGAGAGAAGATTTTTGTTTTTACTTATGCACTTTCCCAAAGGGGTAATTTAGCTCTGCATGAGTTCACTCAGGGAATATATGAGAAAAAAGAAAAGAAGAAAAAGGAATGTGTTATGATGCACAATTATAAAACTATTAGTCTCATCCTGCTTTCATGCATCCTGTGTCTCTCATGCAGTGAATCCCCTTGGTTCAGGACCAAGTGCAAATGAGAGCGGTATGGGATTACTGATAATGGGATTTAAGGGGAAGGTTTTATAGCATAACCATCAATAATTTTTTTAACCTATTGCTGCAGACTGAATGGTTATAGAGAGGATATGTAGATCTGCTCTAAATGATCAATTTGTTTGTAGCCCTTGGTTGGAATTCAAAACATGGTCTTGTAGCTGTGAGTCTAATCTGAGATGCAGAAGATCAAAGTTTGACTGTTGCTCCTGTCAGTCAATTCCCATGTGATCCTTGAGTAAGTAACTTATACTGCCTATATTTCAATTCCCTGTTGAAGGAATGGTAATCAGAAGATTTTATTTGAGACTTGTTTAGACTAGTCTAAAAGGCTTGGATCAGTTCTTACAGTGTAGAAATTTTTAATCTCCTAAAACTTCTTCAGTCAAGAAATGTTCATTGGCCAGAGACCTTAATTTTGACTGGGATTTATAGAAACCTGGTTCTTAAAGTATTTGATTCCCCTAAAATGCAAACAGGCACAACAACTCAATTTATTTCACAATATTTTGGTGCCTAATTTCAACAGGAATAATTACAACCCAGTGCAACACAACAACGATAGTGATTCCTTGTTTTCCCATTGGAAAATACAAGGTCACAAAATTTTGAAGTTCCTGGAGAACCTATTGAACTGAGTCCCATGTCTCCTTCACTAGTTGCTGTAGGGCTGTCTAGAAACAAAGTATCCAGGGAGCAGGATTACTTGAAAATCTCTCTTTTTATGCAAAACGTTTAGTGTTTGGATGTGAGCAGTATTTTTTGTGGATGGAACGACACACGTTTTCTTACTGCCACTCTGGAAAAGCAAGCAGTTTGTCTCAGCATCATTTAAATCTGGTTCCCATGCCCAGGCCGTGGTTGGTAATGGCTGTGGGCTGCCTTAGTAATGTCTTCTGAATCCTCCCTGTGGAGCTGTGCTAGAAACTTCACCTGGCTGGGACCAAGCATGAACCTGGTAGAATCACTGTCATCACTGGTGAGTAAACCACTCCCAGAACTTGTCCTCCACTCCTTCCCAGAGAACAACGTCATCTTGTGGTGCTTTGCTGTGGGTCATGTAATGGAAGGTTAGTAGTGCATCAGTGATGTCCATCAGCAACCTATAGAATTGAGCATTTGTGTGGCAGGTGAAGGCTGTGCACATGTTATTGTGCACTCCTTAGCTCTAAGCAAGGAGGAGACTCAGTTATGTATGAAGTGCAATGTAGTATGTTGCTACTGAATTTAAGCTTGCAAGCAAAGCATGTAACTCTCAAGGAGTCCTTAGTGAACATTGATTTGCAAACTTTAATCTGATAATCAGGGATTTTCAAACTGTCCTTGAAAGTTTTCTTGGATTACAAGTAATGAATGCACAAGTAAAATTGTGAAGGACTTGCATCTATCAAAAAGAGGAAATCAAAGTGAATGAGGAAACTGAGAGCCCACCAATGTATGGCATAGCACATATTCTGTGCTGAGTTGAGAATGAGATTGTTTTAACAGTCAGCAGGAGCCAGAGCCTCAATACCTCTAAAAATCTGTCTCTCTGCTTTACATTCGTATTGCTTTCTTTGAGGGGGAGGAAGGCTTGAAGGTCACAGAATTGGGCCATTTGTGTAACCAGAACCAGATGATGAATTACTTTTTTAAGGATTTTGATTCTCTGAAAATTTTATCCCAGAAAAGCACAAGGGCACATAAAGTCTGTGGTTGAAATTAAATTATATTAAGATTACAGAAATATTGCACATCACAGTTCTGTGGGAAGTGACTTTTCATTGTTTAGCATAAGAGAAAGACTAACAAGTTAGGCTACACAGCTGGGGTTTGTGCTGTGTAACTTGTTTTGTAACAAACCTTTAAATATTGTACACTAGCTGGAAGAACATATATTGGAAAGATTCAGACTGAAAAGAAATCAGTTAGCACAATTAACAGTCAAGCTATATTAACTGTCATTTTAGTTTAAAAAACCCTCACTCGCCATTCTTTCATGCTACCCCCTACAAAAAATTTGGAACTCATCACTGGAAATATCACCTCAAAAATCTTTTTCTGCTTTCTGTTATTATAACCAAAGATGTATGTACTCATTGGAGCAAAATAAAAATGAATTTAATTTTTTTAAAATTAGAAACAGACCCAGATGATGATTTCAAAATTATGAGAACACTTTTTTTATTTAGATTTCTCGTATGTTCTAGGAAAAATGCTGATTATTATCAAATGTGGAAGACTGGGTTGCAAAGCCCATTAAAACCTCTGGGAAAACTGAAAACAATTTTGATGTGCTTTGAACTAGGCTCTTTCTAGAACAGTCTCTGGACATAGTATATGGAATGGACTGAAAAGTATCTCATAATGCTACTCCAAAGGCTCTGTTTTTCATGGCAAACTGATGGTTTTGAGTCAAACAATCTGTTTCCTTCTTCGCACTTTTTTGGCCCAGTTTTGGTTTGTGCTGTCTAGCTTCTCCCAGTTAGTGACCAAACATTTTTTGGGTGATTGTTGTGGAACTGAGGCTTTTCCCAAGTTGCCACTGGTGTGGCAACTGGATTTTAGTACAAAGAGGAGGGCTCGTTATGGGAGTCCTAGACCATTCCAACGCCATTCATCCTCCAAGCTGGAGAATGGTTCTGGACATATTAATAGGCCAAAGGTTTAGCACGAAGGGAGGCCTCTGTCAAACCTTATCCAAAAATCACTTTTTTTCAATTAAGTCTCTGTTTTCAGTTGGTTTTACTGTGGAGCTCTATTGTAGTTTCTCGTTTCCCCTTTCAATTTCCGCTTTCCTTGTTCAGCATGTGAGTTGATCCCAGCAGCAAATGGCAATGGAGAGAGCTAAACAATACTGCAATGGAACAGAGTTCGTGCTGTCTTCTGCAGGTCCTCAGCTGTGTGTCTAAAATTCCATACCAGGGATATGTTTCTAGGATCTGGCCACAATAATCCAGGATGAGGGATTGGTGCCACACCAGGCATTTGCTTTTCCAGATCTTGGCTGGACACTGCTGGGCAGTGCACCATCCTGGCTGGGACTCGAGGTGAGCAGCAGTGCCATGTCCTCCAGGCTGAGCCGCTCCACAACTCCCTTAGAAGAAAGGAAATCCTCAGCTACTTTTCTTCTGGGCTGCTTTCCAGTGGTTTTGTCTTACCCTCCCTCAGCATCAGGAGCAGGGTGAGTCCAGTACTTTTAAAAGCCCCACTCTTCATGAATGCCGCTGAATGGGCTTTTTACAAGGTGGAGTTTGACCTAAGACTTTTGATATTCTGAAAGGAATCCCTTTTGCAGTGAGCAGCATTGCATTAAAAGGACAATTTTGTTCTCTCACTGGAGTGAGAGCAGAATAGGAATTTCTGCATTTTTTCTGTCTGCTGTAGCTTTGCTATAACACAATCCCCCTGATGCTTCTGGTGATGATAAATAAATGAATTTATATGTTGTGCTCTTCCATTCTCGGTACTGAGGAAACAGAACAATAACATACTCTTGTCGATACAAGCACTGCCCTGGGAATTGACTAATTAACATAAAGCTCAGCCCTGCAGGGACATTTCCAGGTTCATTTCTTGCTGCCTCAGCAAACTACAGGGTTTGGGCTGTTAACTACTTTCAGATGCTCTTTGTCTTTCAAGAAAGAAGTAAAGAACATCCACATTGCTTTAGGCAAGTTAATGATTCTAAAGAACACTTACCTTTTTACCACATGCTTCATGGCAGATTAAAATCCTGAAGGAGCTAAGGATTATATACCATGTTCTTTGGCAGAAAAACATGCATTCTGAACTAAAAGTGAATGGCTGAATGTGACATTTGCATTCATTGTTTTTCCAGACCTGCATACTGAGAAAGTTTTATTTTACTCAAAAGAATACCAAAGCAGTGGTTTTGTAGGTGCTTTGGTTTCTCAGAATCTCTTAAGGTTATGGCAAGCAGTTTACAGTGGCTACTGAGAAAATTGCAGAAACTTGTATAACCACTTCTGTAAAATTAAAAGGAAATCTGGCCTAATTTGCAAAGAGGAGATGTGTCTAAAATTTTGAGAAACTCATACTACTTGTCTCTTGTGTGATCATATTTATGTGAAGTGTGTACTTTTCATTCACATTCTTTTCTTTGGACCACAAAGCAGAAGTTTCCTGTATACAGGAAAAATATGTGAGAAAAGGAAAAAGAACAAATTAAATTAAATCTTAATTTCACCACAAAAGAAAACCTCATTGTTTTTATTCATTTTCTCTAGATTGCTAGATTTGCTCTGCTCCTTGTACTGTTTATTATTATTAGTCTATTATTAATGGATGTCTGCCTATTGCTGCTATTTATGAATGAACAAAATCCCATTCTGTAACTCATAGAAATCAAATGTAGAAATTAACAGTAGAAAAATTTTCTGACAGAGGGTTGAAAACTGTTTGATGGGTCCTCAAGGGCTGCAGCTAAAAGAACTCAGAATTTACGTGTGAGTGGAGCACAGATACTTTCAAAGTGTTCCGTAAGAGCAGAAAAATAAGTGTATGTGCAAAGTGCCCATTGGAGAAAGCCAGCACCAGAGTGCATGCAGACACATGCAACACCCAGAGCTCTGTTTTGTACGCACGCTTGCTTGTTGGTGCACGAATACGCTGATTTTTTGTAGGTACTTCAGGCATGACTATCAGAAGACTGGGTGTGTTTATTACTGTGTATGCCTATCAGAACAAGTCATTAAGGTTACCCAAACACATCTGATTCTGGTGTCTAGGTTTCACAAACTTTATCCACTGGGTTTGTGTGCCAGCTCTTTTT
>VZRS01007674.1:394800-434201 GCA_013398055.1 Ifrita kowaldi
TTTTTTTCCCCACAAATTTCAAACATTATAGTGCAATGTTTGCTGAAAATAGACAAAACCCTGAGAAAACATGCACTGTTTCACTCTTAATCAATTACCCTGGAAAGATTTAATTTGGGTCACTATGGCTCTAAGTTTCAAAATAGCAAAGTGGATTGAAGGGAACTTTAAATCAAACTAGGAGAGCTTACAGAAATCAGGAAGGTAGGGGAAAGTGAAATCTGATATGGAGCCAGTGTATAGCTGGGGCTATCTGGGCGGGGTGACACTTTAGGAAAGAAGAGAGACTCACTGTGGGAGATGAGTGACCACAGGATGAGGAGTCAGAGGCAGAGAAAAGATTGCTACAGCAGTATTTTGAAGAGGATGAGGTATCAGTCTTGGGGTGATCACAGAAACGCCAGCCTTGTGCCCCTCTAGCACTTGGGACTGCACCATGTGTCTGTGAAAGTCACTGAGGATCTTTATTTCCTCTTATGCCCATCCACACGAGCACTGGCAATTTACTACTGCCACCATCTACTATTACAACTGCTGTGCTAGCTGCAGAGATCTGTGACATGGATTTCGGTATTTTCAGCACTGCTGATTCTGGGAGCCAACAAATGCAAAGACGCCAAAAACATGCTAATGAAATCTTAGTATTCCTCTTTAGTTACATGTAATTAGATACCACTCTCATTATCAGTATAATAACTTTTGATTAGTTTAGTCTGCCTTTAGCACACTGAAAAGCTTAAGGAAAGCTAGGCATAGGCAACTAGGTTTTATTTGACTTTTCCCTGGAGATTCTTCCCAACACGCAGAGACCGTGGCTGTCATACAACAGCAGTATGCTAAAACAGAGGGAACTGTGCATTTTGCCTTTATTGTCAGGAAGTGTCAGAAGTATTAATAGCCTAAATTTTGCTAGCTAGCTTAACTTCTCACACTGCAATCTTGTGCATCAGCATTTTTTTTTACCACGGATGGCCATTTATGTAACATGGTTGGAAATTGTGGCTGTGTTCCACAGCAACAGGAAAATGGGATACATCTGCACTGTGTGGGGAAAAATACAAATGAAGTAGAAGCTATGCAAGCATTTAAATTACAGGGAAACAGGACTGCGATAAGCCCTGGACTACATGAGCAGGAAGAGGGTGTCAGCCTCACCCATGCCCTGAAAAAATGGTCACATTCGTGGGCCACTTTATTGTACTGAGTGGAAGTTTGTTTATGCGGGACCTTCCTTCCCTCAGGACTTCCTCTGGGAGGAAATGTCGTCACTGTTCAGTAGGGGTCAATTGTTATGCATTCAAAACTCAAACATAAAATAGTATTGCTGAATTCAACAAAGTGGAAAGGAATAAATAAGATTTGTCCATTTACATATTTAGAAACCTGCCGCAGTTATTCTTGCTCGCCAATACTTTCAGAGAGCTGAGAAAAATCACACAAGTTGAGTATCTGGGATAATATTGTTTTACATGTATCCCAAACACACTACTCAGTATTTGACAAATGTCACTTTTTTCAGCTCTGCTATCTGTCTGTGGCTGATGTGGGAATATGAGTTAAATGGAAGAAGGCTAAAAAGACTGCGACTTTAAAACCAGAGCTCTGCTATTATGGGAATACTCAATCGAGTTGGTTCCATGTCTTAGACCAACATGAGTTGCTCTGGATGAGCACTTTTCTGAGGATATATTTACAGCTGAGGCGTCCCTAGAGTTTTACTTATTTTATTGTGATAAAGCTGGAATATTGTTTGAGATAAAAGGAGCTAATATTGGCATTGCTTTGCCGTTGTCACTGTATTGTCAGTCAAACAAAATAACTCTGGAAGAGACGTGTATGGGGAACACACTGAGATCTTGGATTGACAGAACAACAGAATAGCAGAGGTTGGAAAAGCTCTCTGCAGATCACCTCACCCAACCTGCGTCAGGCAGGGTCAACTAGAGCACGACATTGTCCACTTAGGTTTTATCTCCAAACAGGGGAGACTCTACAACCTCTCTGAGCAACCTGCTCCAGTGTTTCATCACCTTCATGGTAAAAAAAATTTTACTCTTTTGTTTAAATGGAATTTTCTGTATTTTTGTTTGTGCTTTTTCATTGTCCATGTGCTTTGGTCAGGCTCATGGTAACTGTGCTGTTTTGACAGCAGCCATACTGGAAAGCAGGCAAAGGCACACTCCCGAGTGTGGTTGGTAAGCCCTGGTCTGCTCTCTAGTCACAAGAGGCTGTTGGCAAACTTGCCCTCTTAGGTGAGCGGACTTTGTCTCCAGACATACATTGGTTCACATTCTTTTATCCATTTTCCATTAGGCTATGGGATACCTGAAAACAGAGCAACACTGGGAGCCAACCAGGATCCAGAGCAGTCTGCAGGGCACACATTTATTTGTCCAGAGAGGCACCACAACCATGACCAGTGCTGAAGTCTCTTGGGGTGTCAGTGTCCATGAAGTCCTCTTCCCTATTGCACGCTCTAGACTAAAAGTAAGTTGCTAATCCTCTCTCACACCGATTTTCCTGAAGGTGCAGTAAAACAGTCAGGGGCACAAGAAACTGACATTTAGTCCTTCCAGTGGAAAACTTAAGAATTCTTCTCAGAGGGAAATATAAAAAATAGAGCATAACACAACATTACAAACTGGTGTCAGCCTCTCTTTTAGATAAAGCACCATAATCTAGGAGCTACTTTTATTCTGGCTAGGGACCTGATCCGACATGTTTAAACCAATTCCTCCCTCCTTCCCACCCTTCTCTGCCTCTTCCTCTCGGGTAGGGACCCGAGACACATGATGGAAAGAAATACCCGGATTTTCAGCGCAGGAATAAGCGGAGGGGCTTTCCTTTCACACGCGCCCGCGTAACCTTTCTGCCCAGCCGGGCTGCCTTGCTCCGGGCCGTCCCAGGCCACCAGCCCCTGCATCCCATCTGAAAGAATGTCGCCTGTGAGGCAGAAATTCCCACCATGGGAATCGCGCCTCTGTGTTGCACAACAAAGGCCACCGCATTGTGTCCCTGTTAAGCGGGTGTTAAAATGCACATATGTTGCCAGGGCTATTGCAGGCGAGGGCCCATTTAGGAAGCGGAGGTTTTTCCCGACCGCTGGCTGCTCTGAATCCCCCATATTAGCACATTAGCGCACATGCGGCCGCTTTATCAGATTAGCTACACTTGTCACAGATTAGTTCACCCTGTGAAGGAGCCGCAGAGGTACCTTTGACCATTCATTCAAAGGAGCCAGAAAAGTTTTTTTCTTGTCTTCAACCATCAGAGTGCAAAGCAAATTAAAAGGAAAGTCTCCCTCTCTTTCTCTCTCCCCCCCCACCCCCCCCATTTGGATAACAGGATAACTAAAGGATAGGTACTACGGTGGGCTACACAGAGAGATATTAATGGACACCTAATATTCATCTAGAAAATATTTATTTAACCCCTTAAAAACATTGATGTGTTTTCTTTCCTCACCAATGTCAACAGATCTTTGAGAAGTGACCTCTCTGAAGCTCAGAGTGGATTTTTTTAATGTTTTGCTTCTCTGTCTCCCCCTCCCCCTCCTTTTTTATTACAGTTCATTTGCAGCGTGGTTCAATGGTCTCTATTCTACAGATTAGGGGTGGGGGAGAGGAAAAGACTTGCTAATGGCTCGTTACATTATTTTTTTAACCCATCTTGCTCCTTAAAAGGTTTTGATAGCTGGTAAAACAAACAGTGACTCAAAATACCTTTGGTATGACTTGAAGTCTACACAGGCATTAAGACTGAGCCGAGAGAAGACAATGACGCCTTGGAGGTGCAGTGACAGCAGAGATTCCAGCAGTCATCTCTGAATGAGCTTGTGGTGAAGGAGACCTAGAAAGCTACAAAAACATACAGCTGAAATTGCTGGTTAGCATTCACACCTTCGGCACAAAAAAAAAAAACCAAAACGTGGAAGGAAACTGTGATGAAGAAGGAATGCAGCAATTCCTCACACCCCAGTGCTTTCTAGGGGAGGTGTTCCACATCCTTGGGCCAGGTGTAGCATTACTGTGCTCAGTTGGAGCTTGTCCACCACTGCAGATTAGCTGTGCTGCCTGCATGTGGGAGACAGGGGACAAACCCAGGACAAAGGTGCTTTTCCAGGACTGATGTTTCCTTTGTCATGCATGTAGTATGTGAGAGTAGACCTTCAAGTACCACTCAAGGGTCTAGTGGAGAATATTTTATCTAGGAAATGAAGAAGAAATCACAGACTGAATTGTGACTGTTTGTTTGGGTTGGTTTTTTTTTTTTTAACCTTGATTGCGGGTAATCAAACTGCATTATCATTAGTAGAACTTGAACCGCTAATTCTTTGTTCAACTTCTTCCACAAATGCTGCAGCACAATCAGCGATATTGTTTACTAGTCTATTTCTCCACACAAGCTGAAACCTGGCTGGTTGCATGTGCTGTTTGTAAACAGCAGAAAGTACAATAGATCGTTTGTAAGGGCGATAGCATGTTACCAGAAGCTGGAGTTTCAGTGCTTCTGAGCAAACACCCCCACAGTGTGCTCTGAAGTGTATGCAGTCCACAACTTTAGGGTCAGAGCTCTTCTTTTTGGTTCTGGGATCATTTTTTGACAGCTAAATCTTAGTGATGACTCAGTTTGTAGATCCTGTTGAAATGCAATGATATTTCTCCCGCGGTAATTTATTATTTTATTGTTTCCATGTCATTGTGCCGCACCAATAAGAGACGGTTTGTGAAGGATGTGGCAAAACCATCCCTTGCAACCCTATGTCAAGAAAACTTACAGCACTGATGAGCTCTAAGCCATAAACAACTCCAATTTATGATCTAGAGAGTGAGACAACAGCAGTAACAGCAAAGCAGGGAAAAATACGTGGTAGAAATCAAACAGCTGGACCCTGCTTTTGCTTCTTCTCAGTTGCTGAAAATGGTCTCCATGTTAGAAAGTTACCAAAACAGTTCATTGGGACATCTGTTTCTTCTATTGTCAGGAAGGATGATAAAACCTTACATTATTGATTTCCTGTGTTGTTTACCGATAAAAAGCATCAGTATTTTTATTTTTATATTTCCACGTGGACCTAGTTCAGTATATTAATTTCAAAATTCTATTGTGATATATATAAAAAAATATATATAGTGTTAACTGATTTCTTCCAGTTTTTAATTTTTGTTTTGAAGTGGTGTGATATGAAAAGGAACTTTGAAAGTAGAATTCGAGTTAAGAATCTATTATTTCCCTGTCAATCTAGGAATTATTTCTACGTTTTTGTGAAAAACAATTTTACAGTCTACACTGACACCTTTCAAATGCACCTACTGCAAGTCTATCTAGTTTATGCACTGCCTTGAGTCATTAATCTGAATTTAGCAAAGCCATTTTGTTGATGATCCTTCTGGTTTTATTCTAGAGCGAGAAAAACTGCAAGGCCTAAATTCACAGTAATTACATCTCTTTCTTCCTCAGATAAGCACATAGGAGTCTGGGTCAGAGTATGACTCTTCTGTTTCCATTAGTTATTGTTACTGTGCTCTCCAAAGTGTCACCTGTTTTTCCAGTGTGAGTAAAGGGTCCCAGTTTGAGAGACCCTGTTGAATGTGAAAGTGCTGACTTTCACAGGTTTCCCTTAATTGAGTGTTGTCTGCAACAATGTGTTTTGTTGCTGAGGATGTAAATTTGAGTATTTTCCAGAACCTTGATTCAAATCCAAGCAGTAATCTTCCATGCCCCCAAGTCAAAATTTAACCTCAGCCTACTTAATGTTTGATTTTGAATCTAAATGATAAAAGTCTGTCTTGCTCGCCTTGAGCAAGAGTCTAGGATCAAGACCTGTGGCATTTTACATTTTGATTCATGAAGCTGGGTCCATGGCACTTAATTTTCTAATAACTTTGTCTTTTTTGTCTCTCACAATGTCAGGCAGCCTGGTATGTGAGTAACCAATGCAGCCATGACATACATCATGTGGGGTAAGAAAGTAGTAGGGAGGCAGTGCTGTTGGGGATGGAGATGGAGAGCTACTGCTGGCTGTCATCCATACGTGATGGGACAAGAGGAAAGCTTGGACAGCATGCTTCCTGGCAGGAGAGGAGCATCCCCAGACCTGTCACCTACCCACTTGCTTTTGTCACCTCAAGTGGTCTGGCTCATGGGCAGAGAAAAAACTTGACGTGGCACACAGCTTTGAGCCTTCAGTTCCTTGACGCAGCTCTTATAACAAACTTCTTGGCTTTGGTCGTTTTATGACCTAGTCAAAAGCAACACACAATTTTATTTGAACTATCCATGAACCTTTGAAAACTAATGTCTATCAAAATATCAACAACACATTATTGAATTTTACGAGTAGCTCTTATTTTAGCACACTGGATTAAACTCAGGCTTCATAAGACGTGAACAGTAAATCAATTATTTTAAAGACAGGAGAGCTGCTTTGCTTACAAGTCTTTCCCATGCTGATGAACTCCTGCAAGCTCCACGGCTGCTGACCTGGTCTGGGAGCCTTGTTCTAATTGATAATGTTGCTCATTGTGAGAACTTTGGCTACACAAATCCCGATGCTTGGTGTGCAGATTTGCATTCCAATACTCTCTGTGCTCTGTAAGGGTGCGCAGGGCTGGTGTGCTGGCTCTCGAAGCACAATGGGAATTATGGATATGTGTCTCTGGGCCAACAATTATTTCCATGTGCTTGCTAAATGAGTGCAGGGAGAGAAGACTTTCCTCTTGTTTAGTCTCTATCGCTGTCTTTGGTGCTGTATTGCATTTTAATATAAACCTCCCCACAACTGCCTCACCCCAGCCCCTGTGAGATACTTGCCTGGCTTTCATTAAAACACTAGTGCATGAATAGCTGTAAGTTCAGGGCTGGAGGGCATCTTTGCTAAAGCTTGAATCTTTAGTAAATAACTTTCTGCACTTTTGGAAGTGTTAAAAGTAACTAAGCACCTAATGAAAGAGCAGCTAAATAATAGAGTTAGTCAAACTACTCCCACTAGTCTTTTTTGCTAGCAGGGGTAAATAAATAGTAAATGTTTTTTCAGCCATTATATACTGTTAGCAGCTCAGACTTCCTATTATATGTGTGTAGGTTCTCAGGGCTAAAGAATACCATGCTAGAATATATTGCTCTGTCTAGCTATCAAAAGCAACAGGTTTGGTGGGAAGAATTAGGTTTTTCCTTCAGTCCAAATAGGCTGGGCCATGAAAGTAACAGTATCAGAGCAACAGCTGGCTTAGTCACATAATGCACTGCTATATGATGAGGATTTCTTGTTTTCATTTCACTTTCCTTTGTTTTAGAGACATAAAGGGAAGCCCTTGGGGGGAAAGACTTCCAAGTTTAGTGCTTGACCAAATCTGCCTGACTCCAGCACTAGCAGCCTTTATTGACTGGAACTTTCACATTTCTTTCTCTGAACACTGACACTGGCACCTCTCTCCAGCCACAGGACCAGTACCAAACAGGCCCTAGGGCAGGGCAACAAGCTATCTCACACTGCCCTTCCAGCTGTTGAAGTGTCATCTGCCACAGACTATCCCTAGGGTTAATAGATGAATCACCCTGTGCAGTGATAAGCATCCTAGAGTTTGCCCTTAGACTGCCCAATTAGGTGTCATTCTGTGCTGTGGCTTCTATTTCAGGAAATGGCTTGAGATCACCAAACTATTCTTCACATGGAAGCAACAAGCATTTGCCAATGCCAGGTCTTACTGTAATTTAAAAACTGTGGCCTGTACCAGGGACTGATGGAGCTATGGTATGAATGGTGATGGTGATGGGCTGGATTCATGCAAGGGCAGCTCCTCTGTCAGGTGCCAAGTCTCTGTCAAGTTTCTGCCTCCCCCACTCCTGCCACACTGGGCTGCGCTGGCTGAGGGCAGCCCAGCTCCTGAGCCAGTTGTACCAGCCACCTCATTTCAGTGCACTGTTCCTATGGAATAGGAACAGTGA
Organism: Ifrita kowaldi; assembly: GCA_013398055.1. NCBI lineage: Eukaryota > Metazoa > Chordata > Aves > Passeriformes > Cinclosomatidae > Ifrita > Ifrita kowaldi. Next base: position 402,748 of record VZRS01007674.1, read on the forward strand.
TGTCCTGATCAGGCATAATAATATGTGAAGCAAGAAGAAGGTGCAGTGAGGAAAATACGCCCTGCATCTACAGAGCAACTTAAAAATTATTGCTGCAAAAGACACTTTTCAGCTTAATATTACTGCCCCCAAATTAGACTGTACTGCTCTTGCTTAAGGGGCCATTTCTGTTGCTTCAGTCCTTTGATGGGGGTTCACATAAAAAAGATCACATAAAAGAAGAGTGAAGAATACACTAGATATTTTATTCAAGGTCCCTTGATACTGCATATTGGTGATGTATGACTAAATATTTTTAAATCTTCATAGCATTGTGCAGTTCTGCAGGGTATGATACACTACCTTCTTTCTTTTGCTCTTTATACTGAGCTATAAGAGCAGCTGTATGGGTTCCTGAAGAAGCAAGTCAAATATTTTGCCTATAAGGTCACTTTTGTTATCACATATGGTGTCATAAGGAAATTTCCAACTTAGTTTCAAAATAGCTTTGGCAGGACATACAATTCAAGCCAAGAAAGCCTTCTCCTCCTTTTCCCAGCTTCTGTCAACACCCAGTCAAGGGTCAGCAACCTAAATCCAGCTCATATGTGGTTGGCTAGCTCATTTTTTCATTTCTCCAGGGACAAAAACAGACTTCACCGCTAAGTTAATGGCCCTCCCTTCCTGCAGTGACTGAGGTCTAGAAATCCTCTTCTCAGGTGCATTGCACAACCTAGACCTTTGCTTTCTGTGCTTGGGTCAGTCATGCCCCATATATTTCAGTTAAAACAAACACTGCTCCCAACATGTCTGGCTTGTTCTTTAGACACAGTTTCTTAACAGGATTTCACTTGTCAGCTAGAAAGGTCAGAGAAAAGATAAATCTTTATTTGGGTAAACGCACTGTGTTAAATACTTACAGTGTAGCTCATCTTTTGTAATAACCAGTCTATGTTTTTCTCAGGCTATATCTAATGTGTTTTGCTATAAATATGTCCTTATAGACTTTTTGTGTGTCTCAGTGCCAAAAATAGAAACAGGGATATAAATTGTGTTCTCTGTCCCATTTCCTGCCTTTGAAGAATCTCTGTGGACTGAAGGATCACTAATGTTCAGGAACAGTTATGTTCAGGACAAGTACCCATCATTGCCCCTATGACTGACTAACTGCAAGTAAGTCTTCATGCAAGATGAGGCTCTTTTCCCCCACTCAACAGGCAGCTGAATTTGGATATGAGTACTGGATCTGCGAGCCTCGAAGTTTCCATGGATCTGGTCAGGCTCAAACAACTTTTTTTGGGCTTTCAAAGGCTGCTTGTAGATCTACCTTTTTACTCCTCCCTAGATTTCAGTCATGCTACTGTTTCAGGTGTTCTTTCTTGGAGGCACAGCAGCTGTTCATTGATATTTAGGGTTTTTTTTTCCTTATACAACTAGCTGATTAATTTTACCCTGACACCTTCAATAGTGCAGCAGTTTTGTCAGATATATGAGACCAAAACCATTCACAGTGTCTACTTTTCATTCACAACTGCCCCATAACTTGACTAGAAGTTCAGAAAGACAAAGCCCAGTTTACAGAGAAAGTGAGAATCAAAGTGATCAAGAGGTGCTCTGAATTTTTTTATTTGATATTTTACTGGTATTGCAGGATAAAGAGTAACACCCTGTTCTGTAAAAAATAAACTCTCCATAAAAACTTAAGTGCAGCAGCCAAACATTGAAAAAACCAGCTGAAACTGGGTGCAAAAGGAAGGAGGTTTAGAAAGACAATGGATAGAAGGTGTTGAGGAAGATAATAGGTAGTGGCAGAGTTAATTTATAAAACACTGTCTTTTTAAAAGGAAAAAAACCCAAAATCGGGGGGAAAAAAGTATTGTAGTGGAGGGGGTTGCTATAGTGAGAGTAATCTTACAACCTAATGTGTGAGTGTTCTCAAAAGACTGGATGTTCCAGTTCAGTGAAGCAAGATGGCCCCCTGCAGTATTGTTAGCCCCCTCACAAAGAAATTTCGCTTCATCTAGGAACATCACTGTACAAAGCACTAACAGAACTGCTGTGGTTTACCATTATTTTCACTCAAAATACGAGGTAAACATTTTTTGCATTAAAACATCAGTCAAAAATAGAAGTCCTCAGTTACCAACTTTGCTTCCACTTCTTCCGAATGCCTCCTATGGTGGTTCTGGTGTGAGACTGAAAAAAAACTGGGCTTAGAGTAATATCTCTGAACCCTCAGGAAACAAAACTTCTCTCTCAAACTCATGTGGTAAAGATTGTGATAGGGTAATAGTAAAGACTGAAAAGAAAGTCTTGCTGGAGTTGTGAAGCCAGGCGAGAAGTAAAGCTTCATGAACGGGAAGGTAAACTTCAGAAAAATAGCACTGTGTTCTACATGCACTCTGAATATGAATAGTGATGAGTATTTTGTGCTTGAGAAGCTTTTCATTTCTCCCATCCTATTACAATTCTCTGACAGTGAGAGTGGGACAGCACGCTTTTTTGAAAAGAAGTTTTTATAATATTGGTATATTGGCAACACTTGGGCTCTCAGGTTTTCACATTCTTTAACTGATACAACAAAACACTGTGCTTTGTGACAGCACAATTCCATGCTTTAGCATTTGTACAGATTGTGGACTTGTATTAATCAATATTAATTGCTGCTGATAAAATGCAGCAAAATGTGGAATCTAGTTTATTTAGCAGTTCTGCAGGGATCTGCAGTTAGCTTCCCTCTGAAGTACATGAGACTCCTTTGACTACCATCTGCAACTTTAAGCATCCATCCAGGTCACACATTGTGAAAGCTAGGAAAAAAGAGAGGAGAACCAGATAAAAAGGGACTCAAATATTTTCTTAGCAATTAAATACAACAGTTCATAAGGTTCATGAAGTCATACAAATTCCTTTCCTAGTCCTGTTTCTCTCCCCCCTCCCCTGCTTTGTATACCTCCATGATTTCTATCACCATTATTTGCAAGGCAGTAACACTATGCCCAGTGCTTGACAGAGAGTGTGGCAGAAGTAAAAGGGTTAGAAGAGAAGGCTGTCTTATAATAATTCTAATTCACACTTCAGCTGGTTCCAACCTAACTCAGAAAATCGAAAATGGACTTGGGAAGTCTGAATGATGGTAAAATTTAGTAAAAATTGATTTCTTTGCTTTTCAATGCTGAACTTAACACATCACTCACAGAAACCCACCCAAGCTCTAAAGAATCAGTGTTGTGAGGTCTGTGTGGCCTTCTACAGACTGCTTTGGTGTGGGAGCTTGGATTGTTTTTGACCCTGTGACACTGAATGGCCAAGAGCTTCCATGCAAGGACAATGGTGCTGTTAGTGCCCATTACTAAGAGCTTTCTTGTTTCTTTCAACTGCTCACAGGCCTCCTAAACAATGAAAGAAATCCATACATCATTAATAAGGAGGTTTAATTTAAATTCTGCTCTAAGAGAATTCTCAGATATTCCCCTCATTTTTTTTTAAAGTGAAAATTGCTGTAGTCTGATGTAAGGCAGAACCTTAATGTAGAGAGGTGTTGGGCCTCATTTAGAAATGCCTGGAAACTAGTGAGAATTGTAGTCATAAAACAAACTGGAAAGCAGTACTGGCACACCAGTGAGCAGCTCCCATGGAATGAAATCTTGCTGAGCATGGGGATATGTCAGCTGGTAAAAAAAGTCTTCCTGTTAAGTGATCTCTTTTGAGCCGAGGCATTTTATTACTTTTACACTTCTAATGATGGTAACTTTATTTTTATTGTGACTGCATGTATTCAGTATTTCTAACAGCCATTTGTTACTCAAAATAGCCTAATTTTCATTAGAGAAGGGAATTGCTAAATTCCAACAGAAGTTGATGTGAAAGAAAATGGAACAGGATAGCCCATATTCACTTTTTTTAGTGAAAGGTTGTTAATATACACATCAATAATTTTGCTTTTAATCATGAACACTCAACACAATTAAAAATCAGTCAGTACAAAACAATCAGGGCTATTTGTCACATGAAAATAATGTGAGTTGGCTTTGCCTCAGCTCTATCTCTACTGTCAGTGGAACCTATCACATGAGGAATGAATCCTGATTAGGGATTTCAGAAAGTTTTATTCTGCTGTCACTTTGGATTTGAAACCATTTTTCATTTTGGTATTTTTAGGAATGTAAATAACAACACAAGATTTCACAGATACTTCTACATTGGACTATATTGCATGAGAGATTGGTTTATATTGCTAAAATCAGTCCATCTGCCAGAGCAAGGCCAGAAATTACTAATGATGCCTTTGTTGTATATATATAACGTCTTCAAATGTTTAAAACAGATTCTAGTGCATATGTAATCCAGAATCAGCCAGTGAACTAATGATTAGGTGGAGAACAACAGTTGTATCATGCTCATTCTTCACAAGTTTCAATAATCATGCTCAGTTTCTCATTAGGTGTGTTTTGGTTACCCATCAGATCATCTATCTATCTATCTGTCTGTCTATCTGTCTATCTGTTTTTCCACATATGTATCTATCTATGCACACACACACAAATATACATAAATGTATTTGGAGAGAGAAAACTTGAAAGAGAAATTCTTCTGCTTATGCCATTAAATTTAATTGAATATTTTGGAAATAACTATTCTGTAGTTAAGCTATGCTACCTCAGAGCAGGATTTATATTTTGGCAGATAGAAATTTTGTTATGTAAACTGGATTCTCAGTCTAAATGCAGTCCTTGTACAGCTCATGCAATGCTCTTTTTAAGTTAGGGGAATCAAACAAAGTCATAAAAAGGTTATAGATATAAATATAGATACAGTTATTAATAAATTGATAGATGAAGAAAATAAGAAAAAAAAATACATTATAAATAGGTCCCCAAGTCTGCTCTCTGTGTATTATGGCTTCTTAAGAAGGTAGCTGCAAAATAATGTCAGAGACTTACTCTAAGGCATGTTCAATGATGCTTTTATCCCACACCCCCAGTCTCTGTAAAATTGAGCAGGATCTTATCAAAGTTGTTATATTCACTTTAAAGATTCTTACATTCTTTTGCAGGTGCTCCTAACATGACACAACCTCATGGGCATTTGTGGAAAATTCTGTTTTGAGGGGATTCTGGAAGTCATCTCTATGTCAAGTTTTCAAACTGTATTGAGTAGGTACATGATTGCTTTACAGAGCAGTGAAATGTGATTTCTTTCCCATAAATGTTTAGGCAGCAGTACCAAACATCAGCTTAAAACAGGAAATTAAAGATTGTTTTTTTGGGGTTTAATTTGTTTTGAAAATTTAGTGTAGGAAAAAGTATATATTCTTCTGAGGATGAAATAATTCCTTGGAATTTGAGTACGTTGGCGTTAGCATTTCTGTGTGGGTCAGTACTGTGCTTTTAAGGGCTCCCTTGCTTGTTGCCAGCCACCATGTGCTGGTTCACATCAGAGATACCACAAACTGGATTTTTTTGGGATGTCATTAAGCCAGAAGATGCAAATATAATACACTCCAAGCCACCAACTGGCAAATCAATTCACACTCAAATATTCCTTTGAATGCGTAAATAAGTTCATGTTGAGCATGTACAAGTCCTTTCTATGTTTGTTTTTGCAAATATTTGAGCAACTGTGCCTTATTAGCTAGAACAGTACATCACAAACTCACTTGAATTAATATGCATGAAATCACCATTAGTTTTGCATTTAGAGTAATTATTCTGCACACATATTTAACCAGAAAATGGACAGCAAAGAAACCACTCATCTCATTTCCTTGAGCTCAAGTGAGAAAGGTATTTCAGGCCTGATTTTCTGCTGCTTTGCCTCTTCTATGTTTCTGCAAAATGAGTGTGAAACATTATCCATTCTGTTTTGAAAACATTTCACAACAATGAACAATGCTGTTTCAGTAAGTAGTTATGTTATTCATCTGTCTGTATCTAATTCTTGCTTATGCTTAGAATGTAAACTTTTGAGAACAGGGACATACCATACTGGTACCATGCCGTGCAGAGTGGGATCTTGTTCAGTGTCTGGAACTCCTGTGCACTCTCGCAATATTACAGAGTAGTTTTGCAATGCTCAAGATGTGGGAGATTCACTCATCTCACACATCTTTAGGATGTTGTACGTTATAAGGGATATATATAATCAAACTATATGTTCATATAAGGGTCAAGAGAATTCTGTCAGTTGAACAAAGGTCAATCAGAGATCTTAATTCCATGAGCAGAAAGAAAGGCAAAATTTACTGAAAAAGACAGAGTCGGGAATTATTACCTATGGTCCTGTAAACACATTTAAGGCGATATTATGATCATGCCATACCATGACCAAAAATGGAGATTTTAGTATGAGAATCATTATTTTGTGCTCTGTCCCTTCCTCCTCTCCTTCTCTAGCCCCACTCCTTTGTTCTTTGCCATTCAGTGTTTTGGTTCAAGTTAATTAAAGATTCCTGTTGCAGCCTCCTGGAGTGAAATTCTGGCAGTATGCCCAGTGCTGCCATAGCCGTATGTAAGCAGCCCCTCCAGTCAGCTCCATAATGTCTCTAAGAAACTATACAAAGAGGAAGAAAGAAACTGAATCCAGATGGAATGGGAAATCAGATATTTCTTCCATTTGTGTTGAAATCTGTGAAGACTGCCCCATAGGTTGAAAGAGAAGACAATTCACATACTCTGCAGTCTCAAGGAAAAGCATGTTTTCTTCCCCACCCTCCATTGAAGAGGAATCTGTGAGAAAGCTTACAGTGAGACTGCAAACTCAGTAATGCAAAACATGTTTTCCCAACTCTGCTTTACCCTGCTAGCTATAGAAAGGTGTAGGATAGACCTGTCAGGGGAACACAAGAAACAAAACAAAGGAGTCAAAAGAGTGACTCAGGCAGACAAAGACTCTTCCTAATGACAGGGTTATGAGAGAATTTGATATCCAAACCAACATTTTGACACACAGTTCACAGTGAAAAGAGGAATTAAGGCATTTTAAATGCCCAACAGGAGAATAAACGTGTCTAACACACTGAGCAATAACCACATCCTGAACTGCATGTTGTTAAAAGGCACATTTAAAAGATTACAAAAATGTATAGTACATAGTCATTTCTTGGATCTCACATGCATAACAAAAATCAGAAATATCCCTGGAGGAGCACAGATATGGCATATTTTGTGTTTGTGAGTCTTTGTCAGCTTCAGTGTTTGGTTCTTAAAACATTATACTGCACTTGCTTGGTAGTTACTGAATTACTAGATTAACGATAGTATCATTAGAAATAAAAAGTATGGATATCTGCAAGTATGTTTTATATCTAAATTACAGTTTGCTTCATGGCAGATTCGTGTTCACCAGGGATATTCTGGAATTTGGTGGGGGAAAGGAATAAATCCTGGATCTATCTGCAGTATTGCTTGGTTTCTCCAAGCATTTTATTTTACAATCAACAATGTTAATTTGTTGCTCTTTGATGGCCTGTTTAGTTTTTCAGGGTTTTTATTGCTCATGGGTGAGAGGTGTTACATGAAGATTAAACTTTGCCCAGGGCCATTACGGGAAAGAATTGTTAACCCTTGATTTTTATGTCAAATGACTAATTTTTAATTTTAAAATATCTGGGCAGAGTGGTTGCTTGGCAGAGAGGACAACCTGTTGCAACTCAAGAGATACCCATTTGAGGTGCAGACTTTGGGCAGAGGTTATGATTCAAAGTTTTAGCTGACAGTTTAGAGCAATACTTCAGGTGAAATGAACCTGATAATTGCAGTGCAGATTTCCCCGAATAGCAAGTTGACTGAAATAGCTCTGGTTCCCTGTGACTAACTGGATGTTTTGTTGCCACTTTTTTTTTTCCTTAAGAAACAAAAATGGTCCAAGACGCTGTTCAGGTGAAAGGGGTAAGAGATATATGCTGACATGTGTGTTTCTTGCCCTTTCAAACCTTTGAAGCCAGACTGAGGTCAAATTACTCAAGCAGAGCAGCTCTGTTGACAAACATGTGGTCTTCAAAAAACAATCCCAGTATGAGGGGTGCTGCTAATTTGAAATAACAGAGGGGAAGGGAGGAAAAAAAAAGTAAAAAGAAAAAAAATAGAGGGAAAACCAGCACCAGTCTACGAAATCGAACCCAACTGCCACCTTCCCTGCTAGCCTCCCTTTGTCAGTCTCCCTTCCCCACCGCGTGAATCAGCTATGGTTGGGGTTAAATGGGTAGCTTTTGTCTCCTCACAATGGCCGAGAGTGACAGGTTGAGCTAAATGATTTACTGATGGAGATGATTTGAAGGACAGAGCCAGGCAGGCTTGGGAACACACGCACCAGAAAAGGACAGTAGCGTATCAGCCTCTCCTCCCCCTCCTGCTTTCATGGTTTTGACTGAAAGATCACAGAGTGAGACTCTGACAGACACAAGGACCATTGAGAAGCTATTTTTATTACTTATCCATGGCAGCCTTGCTTTGCTGAGAACAGACATGAGGTTAATTAACCTTACTTTTTAAAGTTTTTTTCTCTTTTTTTTTTTTTTTTAAAGTTGTTGTTTTTCATGTTGGGGTTGTGAGCCTGTAAGTTGGCAGGGTCACATGCCATGGGCAAAGGGAAAGTCTCTGTGTGAGACTTGAGCACAAGAAAGCTCAACAAACTTGTCCCTACCCAAAACAAAGCTTTCCACAGAGCAAGGCAATGCAGCGGGGCCGCAGTAGAGGCAGCTGCTTGGAGCAGAGCCGTACCAGCTGTTGTCAATTGGAATATGCTAGAAGCAGAGCTCCCCCACCACACCACGCTGCTCTGGTGGCGGTGGTACCCAGTGCTAATATGGATCCCAGATTGTTTCCTGAGCACTGTTTGATCTGGCTGTGTGGGCAGGAATGAACCCATTTGTCAGGATGCGGGACGTACCGGAGTGCCGGCACACTGCGTTTGCCTGTCTTCCCCAAGCCAGGCACGCCGGGACACAAGGGTGAGCTGGCCGTGGGCCTCAGCTCTGACTCAGGGCAAGGCAGCACCAGGATTCTTTTCTGCCTGAGGTGTGGGGAGTGGGGTGTTTGAGAAACACGGCTGAGGCAGGGAAGGGGCACAACACAGAGCAGCTGGGAAGCCCAATAGACCACTGTGCTCCCCACCACCTCTCTAGGGCACCTGTTGGATCCTGCATGTGGCTGACCGGCCCAGCAACCTCAAGCACCGTCACCAGGGAGCTCACCCTGCTCCATGCACCCAGGACTCTGCTGGCTCAGCAGAACTGTCCATCCAAGGCAGCAGGCAGAAATGGGGACCTGGTCTGTAAAGGGGAGCAGAGATGGCAGCCCTCGAGCCTCCCTGTTAGTGTGCTTGTGATGCTTCCTTCAGCAGTTTCCCTCAGAGAATTTGAGAGGGAAAGTGCAAACTTTTCTTAATAAGAAAAGGAGCTTTTCAGACAGTTGTGAATCAGTCTGAAAAACTCCAGAAGGTAGTCCATAGAAGATATGAAGGTTGGGTTTGTGGATAAATCAGATCTCATAAGAGCTGTACTATGCAAAAGAGGAAACCCTCTCTTTCTGTTCCATATTTCATTTGGTCTATGATTTGTGGGCTGTTCCTCAAGTGCAGTGGAATAATACATCCTGTTGCAGGTTATAATCTGCAATTGTCATGCCAGTATTTGGTGCTGAGAAATAGACCAAAACAGCAAAAATTCTACAAGTTATACTGCGGAAAAAAACCCAAAAAACCACAAAACAACAAAAGAAGTAATTTTACTAGTGCCTGCCACCTAATGACATCACAAACCCTGTGAATCACATCTTGTGAATCTGCATCAAATCTTTATTACAACGTATTCAGCTAACTTAAAAAAGAAAAAAGACGCTCAGCAAATCTCTCAGACATCTTAACTAGTTAGGGAAGAAGTTTGAACAGTAAGACCCACTGTGTGCAATAACACATAGCTTTTTTGCTGGCTAGCTTCAAATTGTACTCTCATTTTCATAATAATTTTAATGAAAACTTGTGGTTATTCAAAAGAAACAATATGAATATGGGAGCGTGACGGCAAAATAGCCTTTCATATCAACAAACTCGTAAGATATGACTTAGTAGAAAAATGAAAGGATCTATAAAATGGGAAATTTGGAGGACAGAAGTGCTTGGTGTTAGTTAATCTGTTGTACTGTAGAGTTGCAGTACGGTGGAGTTGCAGTGAGCTGTCACATGGTGTATTTCTTATGGCCTCTTGAATGCTCAGTTGCAAATAAACACTTCTGTTTTAAAATGAAAAGAGCAAAATAAACTAAGTCTAAAAATACAAGAAGAAACTATGGTATATTTTTTTATTCTGTGAAAGAGAGCAGTGTTTGCTAAAGATAAAACAACTCTAAAAAAACCTTACCCAACAGGCTTCCAAATATGGATTCGCCACTGTAGGGATTATGGAAGGTGCAAATAGAAGAAGGAAACTCTCTCTTCCATATACTTCCAGCCATAATCACCATCACTGTCCCAGCATGCATGAGGAGTGTTGGGATTGCTTCCTTCCTGAAATCTCAGAAAAGTGTACTTTAGTACATGGTGAGTATTACAAGGAATAGGTTTAATAAGTGTTATTCTTGTCTGGCTCTGTAGTAACAGATCTTGCCATTATCAATTGCATCTGTTTCTGTCCAGGCTGATTTTCTGATTCTTCTCCAAAAAGAAGAATTCTTCTCCTTCTCTCTCACCTTCTGCCTCCATGCCTAAAGACCCAGCAATGCTGCTATAAACATCATCACCTCCAGAACTGTGTACACAGTACTCTTGTAGGACAGAGCTACCAACCTTTGCATGTGAAACCCTGCTTTAAGAAATGCTTCCCATAAGTGGTGAAGTTTATAGAGTGCTTTAAAAAAATAAAGGAAAACACATATTGCATAGGATGAAAGATTTGATTTGAATCTCAAGAATAACCCTTCTAATCCCAGGACTGCACAATAACAGTGATGTTTGCTTGAAATTACAGGCGTCATCTACATTTGGTTGTTACCTCACCCTCTAGTTTGTAGGAAATGAGTGTAAAATGTCTACTTTTTAAGCCTTTACTATGGATAAATCCTGTCCCTTCACTTTTTGTGATTTTTCTCCTTACTTTCACTATTCTTTATTTTCGGCCTAGTTCTGTTGTTTTCTGCCTTTCACCTGCCTGTTCTCTGATTCCTGTACGTTTCCATGTCTCATAATCCTCCTAAGCCACTCCAGCTGTAATAGTGTGTAGAATCTACAGGGTTTGAGACATTTGGCTTTGAAGGTAAAGAGGGGAAAACTATATAAGGATGGGAAAGGATGTAGGGCCTCCATTTCATTCCTTATTATCATGCTGTGCCAGATAGTTTTGCTGCCTCTCTCCTGTTTGTCTGCGATGAATGCCTTGGCTAACCCAACCTGAGTGACTAGATATCATCTACTGGTTAAAAAAAGCATGGAATAGGACAGTGTTGAGTCACTCAAAGGGGGAGCAAAATGGAGACCCTGCAGTCAGGGGGCCAGAGGACAGCATGGGCTGCATGGTCTCTGTACTGCAGTTACTCCCAAACAGCTGGGCAATAGAGTCCCCTTTAGCCACTTGGCACTCTCCAGTGGCATTGGGTGGCCTCTGATGCTGACATGGGATATGTGGGTTGGTCTGTTCATTCCAGCAGGGCACAACCCTGGAGCACTGCTTGGAGCCAGCACTTAGTTCTTGGGGAACATCAGCCACTCAATTTCTTCCCATGCTCAACAATTAATTCCTTCTAGCAGATCTTTCAAAAGCCTTTCTTTACATTACAATTCTTTCATTGCTGTGTAAGAGCTTACGTCACATCACAAGACCAAAAAGCACAGTGCAGCTTAGTGTAACTTGACCCTGATCTGGCATTTCTTTGTGATGTGTCATGTCAGAAATGTAAAGAAAACAACATTGTCCTTTTCCTATTCGTTTGGGCAGCAGTGGCCACTACAGGTTGCCTTTACCTTCTGCCTGGAAGATGTACATAGTTTATAAGACTAGGATTCTGTACTGGCAGTAGGATAAATCATGTTTATGAAGCTTTACATACATTTTGGAGAGCTGAATGTGATCTTAAGAGCAAGTGGGCTCTGAGTTAGTGCTGCTAGGTGATTACAGAGAAGCTGGCAAGCAAAGCTAGCATTTGTGATTCCTGTGACTTGAGAGTAAAAATGATGAGGGATAATATGATAATGTACTGTTTTGTAATGTCTGTAGATTTTATTTCTGGGCCTGTTTAATTCCAACTCCCTTTAAAGAAGCATTTTCCAAAATGGATTTGAGACAGCTAGAAAAGGCTGAAATTACCCTTAAAAATCGGATGAGTAAGAAACTCTAGATCATCCTAGGCCCTGTAATAAAGTTCCTCCTTGTACTGAGCCTAAGCAACAGCTGGCAAACAGGACCTGTTACAGCCTAGACCCAGGCCTGATCACATTAAAAGGAATCATATCTGTATTAGTGTTTTCATATGTACGTAGGAAATTATACTCCTGACTCCCACTACACAGTGTACTGGCCTGTTGTTGCTTACTGTGAAGAGTCTGTCTTTTATGTCCTCAGAGCTACAGCTTATTTGCATTGAAATATCACACCCTCAAGAGCCTTGTTGCTCCCTCTGCAACGATGAAGTGCTGCTTGTTTTTAGAAGAAGACTTATAACTTTATTGCCTTGGGGATGATGAACATGCAGCCCTGATTCAAAAGGCTTATGTGATAGTAGGAATTGAGGATAGTTTCCAGATAGAGGACTCTAGAGGTCCTCAAGTGTACAACTTTCAGTCCTGCTACGAACCTGTTGAGCCACCTTGAGCAACTCCCCATTGCTGCTGCTCCATTTTCCCTTTGTTTTTTTTTGTTTGTTTATGCCTTTCTATAGCACCTTGTGATATGAGTCCTGATCTCGTCTTGGATGTTAGATACTGGGACTGTTTGAAAGGTGTAAAAAAATGGAGATAGTTCTGAGTTTCCCTACTTCTCTGCAGGGATAAAGTATTCCCATACTGTATAGGGTTAGCAGTTCTCCAGACAAAATATTTTGCAGAAGAGATTATGCTCTCTATCACACTCTTGTCTTCTCATCCATACTTTCTCAGTAAGTTCAGGTGAATCAAAGTACCTGAGTCAGATCCCAGATTACAATGGAATTATTAATTGAAATGTCTTGCTTCCACTAATAATTTGTTTTTCTCTGTGGTAAAAGAAGTGAGACCTTTGTGAGTATGATATATTGCAAAAAAACCACCAACATTTGAATGAACAGGCTGTTGTAATTTTGAATCTAATGTCTAACTAAAGCTAGGTGCTTTATTTTGTGGATCTCTTTCATATAAAAGGAGAAAAAAAACCCCCCGAACACCACAGAGCTCCAACCTTGCCCCCCCTGCCTCTAATCCTTTATATAGATATGAAATCATAGAAAATAAAAAAAATCCAAAAGCATCTACAAGATTGCTTGTGAGTCCACAGTATTTAGAAAATAAATACTTTAAATTTAATTTACAGTGTTTCAATTTTATTTCATTTATTTAAGAATGTTTTCCTCAAAATTTTGCTTAAATTAGTGTCATGAAGTGTAAGAGCCATCTCATATACTTGAAATATTTTCCTCTGTAGGCATGGTTATGTGGGTCTGGCTTTTGACCTTGGAGAAAACAGGCACCATGTGGCTAAATCTATTTAATAGAATGTTCACTGGACATATTAGAGATCAACTTTAACAAGAGGTGAGTGGTACCCCAGAAGTGCTATTTCTGTCAGTTCACTGTAAAGGCAGAATATGTGGTTAATCCAGATTTAGACAGTGACATTGCAGATGGCTGTGCTTGATCAGCTGTATTGATCGAAATACTTGTATGAGAGCTTCAGAAAATAAATGCCAGGAAATGTGTGCAAAGTTAAATACGGTTTTGGTTCCAAAGCCTGTTAGTCTCTAGTCACCCTCTATTATCTCTGAAAATGTCTATCCTCCTTAAGTCTGTCAAAGTAGAAATGTAGATTTGGTAATGTTATTCTCTACCTGATTTGTACTTGTGGGCTTTTGTCTCCCTCATGCACGGAGCCCTGCTCCTGCTTAACTCTCTTGGGAATGTGTGTGAGTGCACATGTACACGTGTAGGTGTGCAGGGGCACTACTGCCTCAAAACCTCCTCAGCACTGGGGACAGAATTGATTTCTTATGCTCCATGGATGGGGCCGCAAGAAGGGCTAGAGGTCAGGCCAGAACTGGAGGGGAGCTGGCCGCAAGTAGGAGGCGAAAGGGGCTCCCTTTCTGTTCTCAGGTGTGAGTAAAGGTGCAGCCTCACGGCCTTCTCAGTGCCAGCAACAGCCCTTTGACCTCTCTCTCTGGGTCTGGAGGCAGCCTGCTGGATGTGCGTGTCTGTGGGCTCTGTGGGTGTGACCATACAGGTATTTATGGCCTCTCTGTTACCCTTGGGATAAGTAAGGATATGATACCTTTTTTTCTTTTTATATTGAATGATTTTGACATTCAGTTTTTCCTGTATCAGGAGATTTAATATTAAAAATCAGGCTGTCCACTGAGATGCATGTGATGATGACATAAACACACGTGTCTGAGTTCTGACAAGGAGAGCTGCACTGGCTGTATACTACTCAGGGTTACCTGGTCATTAGAGACTCCTAAGTTGCCCTTTTTGAAAGGCAGCTTCCCAGGATCTCCCAGACTGCCTGCAGTGGACTCTTCTGAAAAGTAGCCACTATTTACATTATTCTGGCTTTCAGTTTTCAAGCTGTAATGAAATCCTTTCTGAGTGACTGTGCTATAAAGGCCTATGATCTACTTTAGGCATATTACCAGAGGCAATTTTTTAAAAACTACACTGCCAACCATGAAAATCCGTCTCCAGTTACATCAAAGGTATCAACAGCATATGAATGTGCACCTTTCAGTTAACATTATTAGAACTAATATGCAAGCAAATAGTAGGTTGCATTATTCTTAATGGACTTAGAATATCTTTCAATTACTAAATATAGGGAAGAAGGCTATTTACAATTATTCAACAGTAACATTTTAGGAAACCTGCCCTCCAGTTAGAAGTAGAATGCTTTTTCTCTGTTTTTTAAATGTTAAAGAATGAGGATGACAAGAGTAGGCCGAAGAACTCCAGGCTGTGCCCTTCCCTGCACAGCCTGAACTCTCCCAGTATTTATCTGAAGCAGATGTTCCAGGCAGGATGCACGTTGTAGCCAGAGGTGAGGAGGGAGGTGTACAGAACTCAAATACATTTCATTACAGCTCCCACATCCTGTTTACACGCAGCTGCTGGCCTGAGAACAACACAGGGAATAAAAAAAAGGAGGGTGGAGGGGGTGTGATGGGATGGAATGGTTGATGGGAGCCACGATACCACACCACTGCTGGGTGTGCATATCGAGAGTGCTGGAGATTTGTGGTTCTCTTTGCATCGGCCTTTGCCAGCAACCTTTTCTCCACTACTTTGGCAGGCATTGATAGACATGCTGTCTTCAGTCATAGGGGAGAGGAAAGGAAGAGACCTAGCAATTAGTTGGGGGAAAAAAAAAAAAAAAAGGCAGCTCACCTGCAGAGAAACTATACTTTTTGTCATACTCAGAAATGCTGCCCAGACTCTAGAAAAAACACAGCTGGAACTCACTGAACCAACTTTTCTGTCTCATTAAAATCTTGGACTGATTTTTAGTAGAAGAAAGGCACTTACTGAATCACTGGTGGGCAATGAGAAATATTAAGAAAGCTAAGCCTCATTAAAGTAGTCAGTCTCCTGAAGGATGGATTTTTTCTGCTGGATATTTACAGGCAATTTGATTTCTGCACACAGAGAGCAGTGAAGGGCCCACTTTTCTGTGCACTGGACGTGCACTTTCATTTTACGTTTTCCTTTCAGCTCACTACGCCTATTCCAAACCATCCACACAAATTCCTGTCTAATGCTAGGGAGATAAGGAAGAGCCATACGTATACTTTGTTTATCTTTTTTTTTTTCTGTTTTTTTAAGTATTACTTAAATTAGATCACTAAGAGACCAGCTTTTCATAGTCAAAGATTCATAAAGCTCCTAATGCAAAAATGGAAGAAGCAGTTTTTCTAGGCTGTTTTCCACAAGGTTCATGATATGGTCTGGGAATGCTGTGTATCTGTTAGGTGTCCCTGTAATATTGTATTCTGCAGAGACTGGCTACTGACTTTACATCTACATGGTCACGCACACATTCAGACGGGATATTTTGAAGGACATATACTTTCCTGTGCTTAAATGGTATGAATTTAAATATTAAACATCACAGATCAATTGATGTCTCATCAGTCAATATAAAACAACATATAACTCAAGACAATATAAAAATATGAAAATCTATATCTTAATAGGTTATTACAATATAAAAATATGAAAATCTATATCTTAATAGGTTATTATAATCTATTTATTTTATCTCCTGCTCATTAGAATGTTTAATACTATAACCACAGCATAAGAGTTTCTTATCTTTCAGTCAAGAACATATTAACTTCTTTAATACTGCCTTTTTATTTTTTTAAGAAAGGAACAATCTTAGTACTCAGGACTCCTCATTTTTATGCATCCAGCAGGAGACAGAAACTTCTAAAGTATTTGCTAAGATAAGCTACATTTCCCCAGATGCCTTGCTTTTCTTTACTCTATTATATTTGGATTATTTTGTTATCCGAGACACTACCATGGTATTAGGTTTTGATTTTCTTCTTTCAAATAATCTAAAAGAAATTTGGGATCAAATTGGAAGATAGAAAGAAAATTTAAATGCTGGGTATTCTCAAGTCTTTTCTCTAAGCTTCGATCTATTTAGCACTTGAAACTCAATCTTCAGATAAGGAACACCAGTCAATCTCTTCGTTGTTTCCTATTTGTTTTTGTAGAAGACAGCCTATTGAGTTCCTTTTTCCATGAAATATGTATAACAAAAAAAAAAAAGAATTAAGATCTTACTGTATTATTACTCATAATCCCAGCTCACTTTTACATAGCTTTGTAATTGCAATGTCTGTTAAAAGCTTTTCAAGCTGCATATGGAAAAGTTACTACGTCAATGTTAAAAAGCATCCATCCTAGGGTCAGGCAGAGGCTGAATGAAAAATGTTTAATTTTGTGTTGCAAAAAGGGTTAGAACAGGGTGAAGCACTGCAATTGGAAATACAGACAGACACTGTTTGAGGAAGGAGGCTATTCTGTCTTTCTCAATATTTTCCATTTCCTTATTTTCTTAATATTTCATTAGAGAATCCAGTCTTTTGCACCAGTCTTGTGGTGGTGTCTTCTACCTTCTGGTGTAAAACTTTTTGTTAAAGTAAATGAAAATTAAAAAGTCTTCAATGAAAAAATGTTACTGGGGTTACTGGTAGAGAAACAGCAATATGCCATTTTCTGACATAAGCCTTTGGCCTTCAGTTTGGGCCTGTGTTTGCAGCCTTCTGGGTTACTATTGCCACTTGGAAATATTCTCAGGATGGTGCCTACAACAAAGACCTTGTGAACAACGCCGTAATATCAAAGATGTGTAGCAAATGGAGAACGAAAATTGTATCAATGGTGTTATGTATTAATGCTAAGAGACCTTTCTAGTAGAAAAGACACCAGGAGATAAAAAAGCACTAGGGGGACAGCACAAGTGTCAGCTTCACATCATAACACAGGTCTGAGTTTTAAACCAGGCCTCTATTCATCTTTTGCTGGCATTTCCAAACAGGGTAGAGGTCATTTAAGATAACATAGTCAGAGATATGACAGATAGCACTCTACTAGTAAAAAAGAAACTCAGCTACTCAGCACAAGTATCAGATATGGACATTTTCTAATTTTTTCCAGCAACTGAATATCCAAAGCAATACTCCTTATTTGGAATAAAATAATGAATCATAGCAAGATCAGACTATAACACGTGTGGTCTGCATACAGAAATAATTCTGTATAATTTGCTTGTGATAAAGAGAAGATAATGATGGCAAGATACCAATATTTTTTGCTTTTTCCCGCTTCTGCATTGCATGTCCAGAGGTCCTAGTTTACAAAGTAGAAGTGGAAAGAATTTCAGAATTATCTTCTAACAATTGCTGTTATCATTCTTATCCTCATCTATTTATACTTTAATCATGCAGAATGGTCAGGAGTGGTACCTGACTGTGCTGACAGTTTTATGATGCATGAGATGACACACGTTTTGTTCCAAGAATCCTGTAGTCCTGTGGTTGGAATAGGCCCTGAAAAGCTTCAATAAACACTCTGTCTTTTTAATTTTATGAAAGATTTTTGATCCTCAGTAAACTCTGTTATGTTTTGAATGATAGTAAAGAACCTTAATATTCATATATATATATGAGTATATATTTTTAATTTGTGTGTTAATTATCTTGCTTCATCTGAGCATTGTCTAAACAGATTCCTGACCTGTTGGGCTGAGTCCAGAAGAGGGCCAAAAAGATGCTCAGGGGGCTGGAGCACCTCTCCTGTGAAGACAGGTTGAGAGAGTTGGGGTAGTTCAGCCTGGAGAAGAGAAGGCTTTGGGGAGACCTTAGAGGACCTTGCAGTATCTAAAGGGGTCCAGCTCCATAAAGGGAGAGGGGCTTTTCACAAGGGCATGTAGTGATACGACAAGAGGTAAGGGCTTCAAACTGAAAGAGAGTAGATTGACACTAGGAAAAAATTCTTTACTGGGAGGGTGGTGGGGCACTGAAACAGGTTGCCCAGAGAAGCTGTGAATGCCCCGTTCCTGGAAAGGTTCAAGGCCAGTTTGAATGAGGCCTTGTGCAACCTGGCCTTGTGAAGGTGTCCCTGCCCATGGAGGGAGGGTTTGAATGAGATGATCTGCAAGGTCCCTTCCAACCCAAACCATTCCGTGATTCTGGGATTCTATGACCCCTTGCCGCTGTCACCTATTTGATGGGGAGGCTGAGGAAGTATTTTGCTCTTTCTTCAGTCACTGAGAGGATGAGGCTGAAGAGAGAAAATTATCACTTTGGTGGAGTTTTAGTTACAAATTATGTAGGAAACTTTAAAAGCATTTGGCATTCATACCAGTCTACTATAATACTGAATAATAACACCATTCATTCTCATGAAGAGGATAAATGCTTCGATAATGCTTAATGTTCAGTTTACAGTCATTATTCTGGAATGGGAATAACTCAGAAATACAATTATGAATCTACTGTGTCTGATGACAGTTGTAATCCCATTAATAGTGAACTTGGCCACTGTGAGAATTTCTTATTCTTACTTCTTTTTCTTCAGTCATATCCATAGACAGTGCACTTGACTCAATTTAAGTTATGAGCAATACATTATTCATATTGCTAACACCCTCTGCTCAGGAACTTTACTTGCAGACTTAATTTCATGGTTAGTGACTTCATTGTGAGAACAATAAGGACAGATGGAAAAAAAGACAGAATGCTTTCAGTTTGTTTGGACTTGAAGAGCATTGTAAAATATAAAGCAAGGAAACTTAGCAACCCCAGAGCTGCAAGTAGAAGATTACAACACCTATCACTGCCTGCAAAGTTTTTGTGTTGGATCATATTGTGATTTTATTGCACAAAAGACAGGTTATACTATCAAACTAAAAAGACCTGCCACTAAATTATTATTAATTTTAATGTCTGCTCCGTATTTATACTCCATAAAACCTGAAGGAGGGCAATATCCCACTTTCTGTCATTCAATCTCAAACCTCTGTCCCAAGTGCAAAATAACTAAATTTAGCTGACCACTAACTTCTGTCAATGACACTTTTGATCTAACTGCCAGGAGCTGTCTTCTCTTCTTGCCTGATAAGATAAGCACAGCCTATGAAATACCTTAAGGTAAAACTGTTAATAGAGCAAACTGTACTCACTGTGCCAAGTCTTGCACACCAACCTACCATCAGCCAGCCAAAACCAGCTACAGGTTCCTGACAAAGAAGTAAATGCATAAATTTTAAATGCACAGTTAAATGTAAAGCTGAGGATATAGACCAACTAGGTACAGTTACGGCGTGATAATGGCATTTTAGAGATCTATTTTAGCAGATTATTTTTAGAAAGCTGCAATAATTACAATGCATCAATACATTTTTAACAATACTGGTCTTAGTAATACTTTAAAACATGGAAAAATTGTCATAACTAATGACACTGGATTTTGTAGCTATTTAATTAAGAAAGAAAATGCTGTCAACAGCCTTTGTGGAGTTTGCATGGTAGGAAGGAGGAAATAATGAAAAAGCATCTGCAGTGGAAATCTGAAATATCATGAAGAGGTCTGGTTTACATTTATGATTTAAAGGAGATTACTCTGTGTCACATTAAACTATCTAACGGGAACTTATTTTAGGTAGTGTAGAGATTAGGATTATTCAGAAACCATCTGCTAATTGGGGAATAGTATAGGAAGGTATCAGCCTCCTCTTGCATGTTTTGCATTGCACTTTTCCAGTTCCTGTCCTCAGCACGTCAGCGTATCTGCACATTCAGAGGATTCTCACCTGCATTAGCCTTTGACATTTGTCTTCAGAATGTGTTAATTCACCATTCTAGGGTCTAACATCCATATCTACCTATCTGTATGTGTATCTGTATCTAATCTATTTTTCTTAGGTTTCCTTATCTACCATCCTCCGTTTTACAGATAAGATGATGCAATAGGGTGATATCAGGGTGATGTATACAAGGCAGACCTTAGGAGTGAGGAAAAGGGGAAAAGAAGGCCCATCTCCAGGACGTGTACACAAATACCCACAACCAAAGAAAGGCAGGAGGAACTAGAGCTCTGCTCGTGGTCACCAAACTGCATCATCGCTGGGGTTATTGTGGTGGGACAGCTCACATGGCTGAAAGGTTGTTATGGAGGGATACACGATATTCAGAACAAAGAGAATTGTGTTACAGACTGTCTCCTTAGGAAGAGGGAGTAGCTGAAGACTTGTTTAAACAACTCAGGAAGTCTTTGTACCCAGACCCTAGTTCTTTTGGAGAACTTTCTTTCCTCTGATATCTGCTGGATGGGCAACAACGTACATGGTCAGGTATGGTCACGTACTATACCAAAGAGGGATGACATATAGCTGCATCTGCTATTCATCTAACAAGACAGGACTAGTTGGTTTGTAATAATCAGTGATACTCTTGGTTATAGGCACCATGAAATGAGAGTTCAAGATCCTGAGGGAGGAGAGCAGATTGAAGGTTATTCTTGGAAAATGGTGGATAGGAAACCATGAGAGGAAACAGGAAAGGAACTCAGAATGAGTTTGAAGATCCTTAATGACAGTATCCTCCAAGTACAGGAATGGTCCATCCCCATACACAGAACAACAAGGAGATGCAGGACACCAGCTTGTCCAAGCAGAAAACTCATGAAGGAGCTACCGTTCAAAAAAGACAAAAAACTCAAATAGAAACAAGAGTAATCTTTACCACTACGTTCATAATAAAAGGCTGAACAAGGAAAATGTTCATAGATGGATAAAAAAAGGATTAATTAATCAGGTTTTGAAGGAAGTGGACCAAGCTGCCTGTAAGCTGATGGTGAGTACATCAGGTCTGCCCTAGACCTGACCTGTTTAGCATCTTTACCAAGGCCTTGCCAGTAGGGATGGAGTGCATGGTCACTGAGTCTGCAAATGACACCAGACTGAGTGGACCAGCCAATGAAATCTCGGGCAGAGCTGCTATCCGGAAAGACCTAGGCAAATGGAGGAATGGGCCGACAGGAACCTTCTGAAACTCAGAAAGTACAAATGCCAAGTCCTGTGTCTGGAAACAAATGAACTCCTGCAGCAGTACAGGCCATTGACTGACCTGTTGAGGAACATCTCTGTAGGGGGGGTATTGAGGGACTGGGTGCACATGAGCTGCTAGTGTGCTCTGGCAGCAAAGGAGAAAAACAACATTCTGGGCTGCATCACCAGGAACAGAGAGAGCAGGTCAAGGAAAGGGAAAGAAGTCCTTTACTTGGCATTGTGAGCCTTCATCTAAATACCAAATGCAGCATGGAAAAGATGTGATCTCTGTCCTTGGAGGTTTTGAATGCCTGTCTGAGTAAAGCACCAAATAGCCTGAACTGATCTTAAAGCTGAGCCTGCTTTGAGTAGAAGCTTGGACTAGAGATCTCCTGAGGTCCCTTGCTGCTTAATTATCCTCTAGTTCTATGATTAAGAGGGACAGAAAGACAAGAGTTGGAAAGACAAAGGAGAGGGTTCAGATCAGAAGAAATATGCCCTCATTTCATGATTCTGTCTCCTAACCTCTGCATCCGAAAAGAAAAAGTGCAGAAGGTTTACCCAGGCTAGGTGAGAACACAAGACAGTGTCCTTGCAAAACAGCTGCCAATTGGCGAGGTCCCAGGAGCACAGGGAAGTTCTGCCACAAACCCCACACTAACAGAAGGGAAAGGGGTAGAAGTACCAGATTTTCACCCAAGGAAAGTGCGACAAGTCATTTGGAAAGTATTTCTTCCTCAGATATTTGCATATTGACACCTTGATGGCAGTAAATCTGTCTTTCCTATAAAGGAAATTTGAAAGATTCAGAAATGCAATTTATTTTTAACATACTGTTTTATTTTGATCTTAAGGCTAGGGATTGTACTGTCTAACAGTTTTCTCTTAATTTGTCTCTTTCAATTTTGCTGAATAACTAACATGAACCCAGAGGCATGTGGCATAATTCTACCAATTATAGCCTCCTGATGGGGTGAGAGGAAGAGATGCAGCATGTTATATCTCAGACATTCAGGAGACAAATTTTCAGATTTATTTAGCCCTTGAAACTAAACAGTGAGAGGAATGAGTAAGTGGCATCTCAAATTTTTGCAGAGGTAAATTTTGCCTAAGATCAGCAGCTCTGCTGTTACCTCAGTCATATATCAGAGGATATACTTCCTTGTTTAAAAATGTATTTTCATTTCTTGCCTAGGTTCAAGGGCAGAAAATGAAATAGAAAAAGAGTATGAGAAGGTAATGCTTGGCCAGCCATGTGATGTTATGAACAATATAGTTGCTTGTAAGTCCGCTGGGTATTTATAGCAATTTCCCTGGTGAGAAGGGCTATTGATAAATGCTACTATTAAAACCTTACGATAACAGTAATAATATCTTTCATTTTTAATAGTTTCTTTGATCCTAGAGGGGCAGCTCATTTACTGCCTGTTTTCCAATTAAAAAGGGCATTCATGTTTTATGGCCTTCATCCTATTCATCCTGGTTACTGGCTTTTTAAGGGGAAGGAATTAACCTGTAGCTCTGGAAAACCTAAAACTACTTTCCGTTTCTATATTCCCTCTTCAGTGCAGGGTCTCTGCAGGCTCTCCACACAGAGTGCTGTAGGCTGACTCTGTTTATCTCCTGTCATTGATATGATATGACATGGTATTATGTCTCCTAATGTTTGCATTATATTAGATCCTTTTACATTAAGATCTCCAGACAAGTAATCATGTTCCATTGTACTCTATGCTGCATAGAGGTTTATCAGAAAAGGCAGTCCACAGCCCAGAGAGTCTGCAATCTAAACCAGACAGGCCAAAGGGAAACAGACATTTGATCCAGTGAGGGCCTCAGACATGGGAGTAAACTGTAAACAATTTACCAAATTTATTTGGGAAGACTCTGGAAGAATAGGGAACAAACAATTTCTGGGCTTAATTCTGCTTTCACAGAGAATTAATTTGGAAAAGTTCAGTTCTGTACTTGGGTCATAAACAACAGAAAGTAAAGCATTGGGCTAGACTCCTCAAATGTCAGGATCATCTGAAGTTTATAGATGCGTAGCTTTAGAGCAGATTATTCTAGATTATAGCAATCAATTTAGTAAAATAACTCTGGTAATCCAAAGATTTTTGCCCTGAGCTGAATCTTCTCTCTAAATAGTAGTTTCCTTCCAGGCTGACATCTGTCTAGAAAATACAATAATTTTGTGGGAATAGCCCTTCTAATTAAGTGGTACTTTTTACCTTTTTGAATTGTTCAGTAAGATTTTTGACAAGTATGAGTAAGGACTTGCATAGCTGTCTGCAGACCATGTTGCATGTCAAGCTTTGTTGCATCTCTCACACAGAGGAGAAGCTCCTTGTGGAAATGTCTCAGCTTCCCCTTCTGTAGTACCAAGGAGATGTGGTAGGTTACAGAGGGATGGAAACAGAGACACTCCTTTAGACTTCACTGTACCCCAAGAAAAGCCCCAAAGTTTTTTCTTGAAATCAGCCTTATGACCCTCAAAGCCTGAAAAAAGGCACAAAAGTTTCTACCATAGGCTAGGATCAGATCCCTATATAGATTAAATGTCCAGCAACTTGACTGCTTACCCAGATATTGCCCACAGTACATCAGCTTCTGCTTAGAAATCATTTAGACAAACTTGGACTTTTTTCAGCATGCTGGTTTTTGATTGGAAGAGGAATATGAAAAAGGAAGAGACTTAAACTGAAACAAACAGCTCTTTTAACCAATTTCAAGTTTTAATGAGTTTCTGATACTGAATTTCAACATAGCTATTGCTATTAATTTAAAACTCTTCCCAGTGGTGCATGTCAAGGTGAGACGGCTCTGAGTTGTGTTCAGAAAAAAAGAAGGTTTATGTTGGCAAGTTTTTTCTATTATCTTGGCCTTTCAAATACCAAGTTATACCTTCTCAAATATTCATGAGAAATATGTGCATGTCTACATATATATATTGACTCTGTAGTGGACTTTCTTTTAATACTTGCTCCATCCAAATGAAAACAATCTTAAGTCTTAAGAATTCTTTAATTCTTTGAAAGTGGAGGGATTTATAAACCCACAGTTGGAACAAGAGCTGCAAACCCTAAAAGACAGATTATGTTTCCAAAACATGAGGACAAGTATGACCTTCATGTAAAACTATGTGTTTTAGCCTATGGGTAAAAGTGGTACATGAGGGGATTATTTATGTTTAGGTGTGTAAATAAATAGTAAGCCTTTGGACACCCTTCTTATATTTCCAGTAGAGCCTGCCAGCAGTCTTTTATTTCTGTTATGCTTTCAGGATGTTAAGACCACAGGAACATAGCTAAATTAGATGCTGAAAATGCAAAAGTATCTGTAGCACCTCTCACCTTCACATCTAAGAGGTCTGAATAATTTGAACATGTGCTCTACTTAAATATAATGATAATTCCATGACACTCTGGTACACTCCTCCAGACCAAACCACTGCTCTATGTGAAGGTAGCAGAACTGGGTCCTTGGTATTTTATCTATCTGATCATGAGATGACTTTAATCCTGTACTGATCATGACAAAAGATTGGAAATCTAGGGAAATTGACTGCATTTGTACAAGTACTTTTCTTTGTTTTATTTGGCTGAAGAAGGAATAGAACTGTGTGAGTTGTACTGTGATACACTTGCTAGATTTTGTAGAGGTAAAATATTTCTGAAATAATTGAAGGTGAGATGTAAAGAAAATAATCAAAAAGTCATGTTCTTTAAATATTTTATTTATCCAAATCCCTTCACTTTCTGAAGTGTTGTTCCCTTACTTCAAAAATGGAATAACAACAAAAAGTCTCACATTATTAAGTTCTCTGAAATAACCATAACCAATCATAGGCCATCATTATTTTAGTATCTTCTGTGATTAATATTCTTTTATGCATGGACTAAATTAACCTAGTCTGATATATATATTATCTTTGTGTTTTGCCTGGAAGCTCCCTGCGTGGTGGAAAGAGCTGTTCTTTTGGCAGGAGCTTCAGCCCTGTACTATATCCAGCACAGTACTCTCTAGTAGTTCCAGTTTAGGCAGAGTGCCATAAAAGTTCCACCTTTATCTTCTCTGAAGTTATATGTGATAACGTACAAGCACTCAGATGCTTCAGTATCCATCCTTTTGCATAATACTCCACTAATTCATCCAGCAATTAGGAGTTTTGTGCTTTCTTCAAACAAGGAATTCTTGAACCCATATCTTTCACGTTAGTGAAGTGCTCAGGCCATGAGGTATTCTGGTTAACTTGTTCTCCACCCTTGAAGTTCATCCAAAAACTCTACCTTTATGGGCCAGAAGGAGTACAGCCAAGAAGAAATCTGACTCTAGCTTTAGGTTCAGACATTTGGTTAGAAAGGTAAGAGAACCAGAGATGCCAGACACTCCTCCCTGATATGTATGCATATTATATAACTGTTAAAAGAGCCTTGGGAGCAGAGCAAGGAAACATAATGTCTGTTATTACTAAACAACCACCTGAGAAGGAGACTAAATATGCACTGCCTTTTTCTGCTTGTAGTAGCCCTGAGAAACACAGATTCAATGAACCTTCATCTGTATTTTCTCAAGTCTATGGGTAAAATCATTGCAGCATTCATTGCTCTCCTCTTTTTCTTTTAATTAGCACTTGATTCCTGTTTAAGGGCTTTTGAGCATGTTCCCATGCACCTCATTGCCAAGCAGATCATCACCTTGTAGATACTGCATATTTCTAAGGCAGTTCTCTTGGGCTTTTTATTAAGGAAATGCAAGAACACTTGTGTTTTATTCTGCCAACACCAAATATGATGGCATGCCAAAGGCTAAAATGAGAGGCAGGAGAAACAATTGTGTAAGAATTTTATAGTTATCAGAATGCTCTCAGGTATTCACTGGGATAGAAGTGCTGCATACTGTTCAAACAAGAAATTAAATATAATCTTTACGCTGAAAGAAAGACATCCTAAATAAACAAGAGAGATTAAAAATTAATTATGAAATCAAGATACAGAAGATGACCTGCCTCAGATAAAAAACCCAAACCAACAGAAATAGAGTCAGCAAGACACTCCCATGCTTCTGGCACCCAGCTCAGTGCTGAGCATGACATGCATATCATGTTTCTGCACCTGGAGACGTCTTCTGTTTGATATACTTAAATTCCTGAAAGCTCTGCTTAGACAAAGTCTACTCTTTCATGCAGTTAGGCAAGCTATTAATGTTGTGCCTTGGGAACAGTGCTTCATAGCTCTCCTGGTCCCATTGATGTGCCTTTTCCAATGAGAAACATAAGCAGTATTTAACCTAAAAAGAAGTTTGAGAATTTAAGCATAAAAATTAATGAAAATTTCTGTTCATGGGAGAATTTTAACTGGCTGGTGGCAAACAAAATAACTGGTGGTTTTAATTTCTAGACATCTTTAGATCTTTCAAAAGGACTTTCACAGGGCTTACATACATTTGTTTAGAACATAGACTATATACATACATACATGCATATATAGATGTGTGTATATATTAAATGGATGTGTGTTTACACATTGACACATTCTGTGCTTCATAACTGAACAATATTCCCACTGAATAACCTAGAATTTGGCTCTGTTTGAGAATAACACTCTATATGGAAGAAGTTAAATCCTGTCTGAATTGCAGAATATCTTCTTGGACCTCCTTCAGCTTTACTGTATAAGCAATTAATCATTCAAGATTCAGAAAATTGAAAAAAAAGAAGAGGAAGCTCATAAAACATGGGTTTTCTTGAGAAACACAGAGCAAAAATCTCCCTAATGTATTCCTAACATTGAAAGATGATGGAAATTGTTGACCTTTCAGCGGTCAGGATTGTGGTTAGACTATATTGTACATGATATGATCTCTTAGTGGGACATCTTTTTAAGGGTCAGCTGCTCAAAGGAAAGGTTAATGTTTGCTGTCATGTACAAAAGAGCTCTGCAAAACTTCAGCCAACTGGAAACCCTTGTCAGTTGGAAGTTTAATTAGATTAATTGGGCTTAATTATGTATAGTACTTAATAACATTTAAGCAGAGGCTAACTAATATACTTTATATACCATATTCTCAAAATTATTCTCAGCCTAAAGTATTCTGTGCTATATGTATATTTGAGCATTCTCAGTTTCCATAGAATATATTGATATTACTACAGTTTCTGTAGAATATATTGGTATTACTATATTATGCCAAAACTGTCTGCTCTAGCATGTGAAATATGATGTGTCAACAGTTTATTTCAGGTTTTGGACCAAAATGAATAGTTGCTATAGCAGATGTTACAACATAGCTCATTTGACATACTCTGATTCAGAACAATAATGGATGAGGTTTTAAGCAATTTTGTCACCTGTGTAGCAAGAGCCAGGGAGGACATATTCCTGAAAACTTGGAAACTAGAGTATTCCTGCTGACACATGGCTTGGAACTGAATTCTGCAATGCCAGAAGATTTTCTGTATTTTTCTCAACTGTGCTGAGAAAAAAAATCGGACATAAAGAAAGATTCAAAGGCATTTTACGCATATAATTAACATTTCTAAGCTGTTCATTATAGCTATGTGAAAATACAGTTCTTCTCAATTTCACAGTACATGTATGAGCTCTTCCTAGAAGACTGCTACATGATAGACGCACGACTTTGAAGCAACTGAAGGCAAACAAATGTATTGCAACCCTTTGACGTGTTCTTTGTTTTGCTCTGCACCTTTGTCTGGTGTCAGTTTTCTCTCTAGACCCTGAGGCTTAGGTAGAACTTACTGGAAAAAATACCGCATTTTGCCAAAAAATAGTTCAGGACCAGAATCTTAACTGACACAGGAATAAACTAACTAGCTGCGTGTCCTAGGTTACAATGTGAGATGTCACCAAAAGTATGTATTCTATTATCATCTTCACAAGCTGTTAGAGCAGGTGGGGCAGTGTTTGTTATCTCCTACCATGACTCATTCTTGATAACTCCCTCTGGGAGCTGTCTCTGTTAATGGGCTATCAAGGACCCACCACACGACTCAGAATTACATCAGCCCACTGTGAGATGCTCCGCCCAGGGGGAGGAGCCAAGCATTCCCACCTGGGTATAATCTGGGGCTTGGAACAGCACAAGCAGCCCTACCTATTGGCTTTCCGGAGGACAAGAGTTGGACCTTCAGGTGATGACCAGACTCTTCTACAGGATCACTGCTTTGACAGAACCACTTCATCTGGGCTGCTACAACCACCCTAACAGGGTGTCAGGTTGTATCCTGACTCTGTCAGTGTTCTTGTACTATTGCATTTATTTTAATGTTCCTATGAAATTATAGTTCTGACTTGCGATCTCCCACTGGTTTATTTTCAAACTAGTACACTGCTTTATCAAACTAGAGAGAGATCTGGATCGTAAGTTAAATACAATGCTGTACTCCTGTCAGAAGCTTTTGCACTTTTTGTCTTCTATTTTCGCATGGATCTTAAATCTAAGTTTTATTAATAGAAACCTGGCATTAACAACTTTAAATTTACACAGGCAACTATTCACAAAAGAAGCTCTGCTACCTGTGTGGGGACAGACAACACTTGACAGAGCTTTCTGTGAAGCATTTCCAAGGATATTGGAGGCTAGTGAGGGAGATGAGGCTGTAACTTGTACTTCTGAGATGTGCTTAAGGCCATCAAAGAGTTGAAGGACACTGTAAGACAAAACATGACTTTGCAGTTTTCACACAGTTGAGGGATATTTGTTCAGTCCAAGCAGACTGTCAAAAACTCACATCATCAACTATTTTTATTTTTGTAATATATTCAATTGACTAAGTTAAAGTGAGAAGGCTTTCTCCACCTTTTTTTAAATTTCCATTTAAAATTAAATTAAAATTTACTTGTTCTCTGGAGACATGCATGATAATATAAATAAAATGCAGCAGAATATAGTACAAGAAGTGAAAGTATCAAGCTGTCATGAGTAGATGAAAATCCTTGTTTTCCACCCTTTCAAGTTCTTGTTTGGTTGATTCATTCCTGTTAGTTGAAAAAAATTCTTACAACATGACCATGAAGCAGATCAATGTATTAAGGTCACAGGAAATAACAGAAAGAAAAAGACTGAATGTGATTTCCTGACTGAAGGAGCTATTTCTCTACCACCCCTCCCCAGATATCTTGCCTTCAGCCCATCCTAATTCGATTAGGAGCAGTATTAGGAATGTCTCAAGTTACTGCAATTGCTGCAGCAAAAGGGGAGGAAGATGGTAAAAGAAGTACATACCCCTGACCTGTGTGGGACCGATCCAAAATAACTCAATTACATGTAATAAAAATAACTGTTACCTATACTACTCTGTAGTGGTGATAGCTACATAGATAGGGAATAGATGCCATCATTTATAAAGTGCCTTTGACCTATTCACCTGGACCCAGAGCAGTAGTCCATCTGGCCTGGAACAATTTCTAACACTCCTAATCTGTCAACAGCTCCAAACAGCTGCCATTTCCAAAATAAAGCCAGCCTTTCAGACAAATGTCATCTCCTTTCCCTCAAGATGTGGCATTATTCTTCTCTTTGCTCCTCCTCTCATAAAATTTCACTGATGTGATGGGGGATCAGTAACTGGTCCTTGAAAAGGTGCCTGAAGAAGTGGCAGATCCAGTAGCTGATAAACCATCTTAACCCGAAATGATAAAAGATTATTCACACTCATGATCTAGGACTTTGGATTCTAAAGAAATATGGGCTTCATTTCTGCCTGAAAAAATAGAGTGAAACATTATACTAAAAGGGGCAAAAAGGGTACATAAAATCCACTTCTGACTTTTTTACTGGATATTTTTGTTTTCATTTGTATGAAAATTCTGTGGGATGACATTCTATCTTTATCATAAAACTGCAGTCAGTGGAAATTAAATTACATTTATGTGTGAGGAGAAGTGATGACAGGGTCTGTTTGAGTGAGGAAGGGACAAGACACTCCATTCGTCCCGTTTGCTCTAAATTGCCACCCACAAAATTTCCATAATTTTTGATACAGCCAGCAGTCTTTGGGAGTCACCTGTTAGTAAACCAAGACCGTCCATAAGATATGGTGTTGTCTTGGGGTGATTTTATGATAATACTGCATTTCTGTATCGTCTGCTTTATGCCCAGAAATGGGTCCCGCAGCTTTAATCTGGGTCCAGGAGAGGAGGGAGAGAAGCTGGGTGAATCCTTCAGTGCAGTTTGTGTTCAAGGACTCCCACAACTCCCCGGCGTTCTCACCGCTGCAGAGCCGAGGGAGCACCTTCCTGCTTTTAGCCAGCCTGTTAGCTGAGGCAAGGAATATTTCCATATTGGCATACCAAAATCCTCAGGTAACTTCTTCTTCTTCCTCTTCTGCTGCTGGAACTGTTCGGCCTAACTGTGATCCGAGAACCAGATCATCGGACGCCGTGGACCGGCAGGGAGGCTGGGGGGACACTGCATCCCGGCCTTGGGCCTCAGGAGGGGCTGAGCCAGCTACAGAGGGAACTATGAGTCCACCAGCTTTCTTATCATTGAGGAGATTTATTATCTGACATTACTTATACTTTTCCTGTGCCCTGTGCTGGCACTCTTCTTGTTAAATAAATAGTTTTTTTCACTTTCATCCAAGAAATTCCTATTCATATTGGTGGGGGAGGGAGTGCTGAAACCTGTCTTCTGTGGAGGAGATGTCCCTTCCAGGGCATTTCCCCCTAAATTTGTCTCAAACCAAGACAGGTGTAAAAGGAGGTTATGTGAAGGTGGGCTTCCTTCACAG
>VZRS01007674.1:434379-735898 GCA_013398055.1 Ifrita kowaldi
CTATTTCTCTACCACCCCTCCCCAGATATCTTGCCTTCAGCCCATCCTAATTCGATTAGGAGCAGTATTAGGAATGTCTCAAGTTACTGCAATTGCTGCAGCAAAAGGGGAGGAAGATGGTAAAAGAAGTACATACCCCTGACCTGTGTGGGACCGATCCAAAATAACTCAATTACATGTAATAAAAATAACTGTTACCTATACTACTCTGTAGTGGTGATAGCTACATAGATAGGGAATAGATGCCATCATTTATAAAGTGCCTTTGACCTATTCACCTGGACCCAGAGCAGTAGTCCATCTGGCCTGGAACAATTTCTAACACTCCTAATCTGTCAACAGCTCCAAACAGCTGCCATTTCCAAAATAAAGCCAGCCTTTCAGACAAATGTCATCTCCTTTCCCTCAAGATGTGGCATTATTCTTCTCTTTGCTCCTCCTCTCATAAAATTTCACTGATGTGATGGGGGATCAGTAACTGGTCCTTGAAAAGGTGCCTGAAGAAGTGGCAGATCCAGTAGCTGATAAACCATCTTAACCCGAAATGATAAAAGATTATTCACACTCATGATCTAGGACTTTGGATTCTAAAGAAATATGGGCTTCATTTCTGCCTGAAAAAATAGAGTGAAACATTATACTAAAAGGGGCAAAAAGGGTACATAAAATCCACTTCTGACTTTTTTACTGGATATTTTTGTTTTCATTTGTATGAAAATTCTGTGGGATGACATTCTATCTTTATCATAAAACTGCAGTCAGTGGAAATTAAATTACATTTATGTGTGAGGAGAAGTGATGACAGGGTCTGTTTGAGTGAGGAAGGGACAAGACACTCCATTCATCCCGTTTGCTCTAAATTGCCACCCACAAAATTTCCATAATTTTTGATACAGCCAGCAGTCTTTGGGAGTCACCTGTTAGTAAACCAAGACCGTCCATAAGATATGGTGTTGTCTTGGGGTGATTTTATGATAATACTGCATTTCTGTATCGTCTGCTTTATGCCCAGAAATGGGTCCCGCAGCTTTAATCTGGGTCCAGGAGAGGAGGGAGAGAAGCTGGGTGAATCCTTCAGTGCAGTTTGTGTTCAAGGACTCCCACAACTCCCCGGCGTTCTCACCGCTGCAGAGCCGAGGGAGCACCTTCCTGCTTTTAGCCAGCCTGTTAGCTGAGGCAAGGAATATTTCCATATTGGCATACCAAAATCCTCAGGTAACTTCTTCTTCTTCCTCTTCTGCTGCTGGAACTGTTCGGCCTAACTGTGATCCGAGAACCAGATCATCGGACGCCGTGGACCGGCAGGGAGGCTGGGGGGACACTGCATCCCGGCCTTGGGCCTCAGGAGGGGCTGAGCCAGCTACAGAGGGAACTATGAGTCCACCAGCTTTCTTATCATTGAGGAGATTTATTATCTGACATTACTTATACTTTTCCTGTGCCCTGTGCTGGCACTCTTCTTGTTAAATAAATAGTTTTTTTCACTTTCATCCAAGAAATTCCTATTCATATTGGTGGGGGAGGGAGTGCTGAAACCTGTCTTCTGTGGAGGAGATGTCCCTTCCAGGGCATTTCCCCCTAAATTTGTCTCAAACCAAGACAGGTGTAAAAGGAGGTTATGTGAAGGTGGGCTTCCTTCACAGAACAGATTTGTATGTGCGAAACGCTGTTTCCATCTGATTGAGTTCCTCCAGTACATTTGCCTTGAAGTGGGAGAGAGCTCTTGCAGCTTTTAGAATGTTATAATTAGCTTTAGTACAGCTCTCTGCTGTCACTGCCAAACCGTTTTTCCATGTGGAACTAGAGAGTTCAAATCCTTCTGCGTCATGGTCCCTGTGCAGCTCAGATGTGTGTCACGATGTCCACAACAACGGTGGACACCTTATGTTTTTTATATCTGCCTATAACACTGTCTCAGTTTGAGACAAATTAGGAGGAAACATTTGAAATGAACGTGTCCTCCAATAGAAGGCAGGTTTCAGCAGCCCCTCCCCCACACAGGCACAAAATGAATAATGTTAGATAATAAACCTTCTTGTTGTGGAGAAAACCCTGGTAGATTCAGAGTCCTTTCTGTAGGTGTGGCTCTGCTCTCTCCGGAGATGGGATGCATCATGGGCCCCTCTGGGCCAGGGTCTGGGGCCTCCCAGTGATGGTGTTCTGGACTGGAGCAAAGCTGAAAGTTCCAGGACAAGAAGAAGTCCCACAGTCCCAGGAAGACTCCTTGCTTCAGCCAACGAACAAGAAGGTAGCTAAAAAAAAAGGAAGAGAATGCAACTCTCTTCCTTGCTGCAGAGCCGAGAGCTGGGGAGAGAGCGAGCGAGTTATCTGTGTTTTTGAGCACAGCTGCTGAAGGAATTCCATCACCTTCCCCCCCTCTCTCTCGGATCTGGCTTAAAGGCACAGCCTTACAATAGGGAATACAGTATCATACAGTCACCCCAGGACAAACACGCAGTAACAGAGCATGAATATAAGTACATTCAACAGAGGAGTTTAAACTCGTACAGAGACTCCAGGGCCTAAATAAACGCTGGATGTTTTTCACTACACGGATTGTCGGGCATTTTCAGCTCGAGGTGAACTTGTTACCCAGATGCAGAGAGACAAAGCAGCACTACGAAAAAGAGTGTTTAAGATATGGTGAAAAATACTGAAATTCTTTTCCCTGCATTCCTGAGAAACATTGTGCCAGCAGCTAAGGGATGGCTGCAAGTGTGGTGTTACTTGGATATATTTAATGTATTTATTAGTTAGGGATAGGGTTGGGTTAGGGTGAGGGATAGGGTAGGGTTGGGTTAGGCTTTGGGTTAGGTTTGGGGTTGGGATTAGGGTTAGGGTTAGAGCTTGGTTTTAGTTAGGGTTTGGCTAAGGGTGAGCCTTAGGGTTGGGTTTAGGGTTAGGTTTCAGGTTAGGGTTAGGGTTCGTTTTAGGGTTTGGATTAGATTTTATGTTTTGGATAAGATTTTGGGTTAGTTTTAGGGTGAGCGTTAGGTTTTGTGTTAGGGTTGGATTATGGTTTCAGTTAGAAGTATGGTTAGGATCGGGGTTAGGTTTAGAGTTGGGATAGTTTTAGGGTTTTGTTTGGGTTAGGGTTAGGCGTTGGGTTTTGTTTGTGTTAGGGTTAGGATTATGGTTAGGGTTTGGGAATGGGTTAGGTTAGGATTAGGATTATGTTTAGGATTAGGTTTAATTTTAGGTTCAGGGTTGGGATTAGATTTAGGATTAGGTTAAGGGTTTGGGTTTGCATTAGTTTTAGTGTTTGTGTTTAGTGTTAAGGTTAGATTCGGTTTGGGGTACAGGTTAGGTTTAGGTTTTGGTTTAGTTTTATTGTTAGTCTTAGGGTTTCTTTTGGTTACATAAGGGTTAGGTATCAGATTAGGGTTAGGGTTCGTTTTAGGGTTTGGATTAGATTTTATGTTTTGGATAAGATTTTGGGTTAGAGTTGGTGTTAGTTTTAGGGTTAGGGATCGGTTTAGTGTTAGGGCTGGATTATGGTTTCAGTTAGAGTTATGGTTAGGATTAGGTTTAGATTTAGAATAGGTTTAGGGTTTTGTTAGGGTTAGGTGTTGGGTTTTGTTTGTGTTAGGGTTAGGATTATGGTTAGGGTTTGGGAATAGGCTTGGTTAGGGTTAGGAATAGGATTATGTTTAGGATTAGGGTTAGGTTTAGGGTCAGGATTAGGTTTAGGATTAGGGTTATGGTTGGTGTTGGGTTAGGGTTAAGGTTAGTGTTAGTGGTCAGATTTGGGTTTAGGATTAGGAGTAGCATTAGTGTTATGGTTAGGTTTAGGGCTAGGGTTTGGTTTACGTTTAGGGTTAAGTTTAGGATTAGTTTTACAGTTAGGGTCGGATTTAGGTGTAGGATCAGATTAAGGGTTAGTGTTCGGGGTTAGGATTAGGGTTGGGATTAGTTATAGGGTTATGTTTAGGGTTAGGTTTAGAGTTCATTTTCACGTTAGTGTTAGTTTTTCGTTTATTGTTAGTATTAGGTTTGGCTTCCGGTTAGGGTTTAGGCCTCTGTCAGGGTTAGCGTTAAGGTTAAAATTGTGGTTGGTTTTAGGGCTAGGATTAGGGTTATATTTAGGATTTGGTTTTAGCGTTAGCATTAGTGTTAGGTAGTGGTTTAAATTTAGGAGTTAGTTTTAGGTTTTGTGCTAGGGTTAGAATTTGGGTTGGTTTAGGTTTAGAGTTTTCTTTTGTTAGGGTTACTTTTATGGTTTAATGTTCGGTTTAGTCTACGTTTTAACTTTTGAGTTCGGGTTTTTTGTGTTTTGTTTAGGTTTAGGTTTAGCGTTTAGTGTTAGATTTTGCGTGATGTTTGGTGTTAGGGTTTCATTTAGAGTTAGTACTTTGTTTGGTTTTGGGTTATGGTTAATAGTGGGTTAGGGTTAGGTTTCGATTTTGGTTCAGTTTAGGCCTTGTTTTGGGTCAGGGTTAGGTTCTGGTTTGGTTATATAGTGTGGTTTTTGTATGAAGTTTTCTGTAATGGAAATAAAAAAGGCTTCCCAGGAAAATCTTTTTTCTAAAAGAGAGATTGGTGATATCATTTGACTTGAAGTCCTCATGTAACTTGTTAAATTTTTTATCAGAGCTGTTTAGAAAAGCCACTCCATACCATCCAGATAATTTGGAAGTGTGCAGTTTATCCCATTGTTTTTATCCATCTAACTGTGGATACGAAAACCTGGTTGTGTTTTATCATTTCTCTGAGCACTATTGAATGGAGTTTTTCCATTACAAATCCTATTTTACTGTATTAGAAAGAAGAATTCATTATCAGTCAGGTAAGTGAATGTACTTTTGTCCTGAGATGTCCCACTTTCATAAGGGTTTTCTTTATGCTTAATGCTTTGGCAACTGGATAATCTGTTACTGAGTCAGAAATATATTAATTTATGTGGAAAAGTGAAACCAGAAATAATGAAAATTTGTTACTGATTCTTTATAGAGCTGCTATGACGAAATAAAATGTTTTGATAGAATCCTTTGATACTCTATCTGCTGCAGGAGAAATAGGCAAATTCCTACTGTCTATAGTATCCCAGGGCTTCAAAAATATGGAAGCTCATATTGTTGCTTATATGATGTGATAAAGTGGTTAGGAGTTGTTTTTTTCAAGCGACTGCACTGAAACTGCATGAGCAGTGATGGTTCAAAATTTGAAAAGAGATTTATGTCTAAATGTTCAGTGAAACATACCGACATGTGACTGAATTTTGAGAATTCAACAGCACCCAAGAATGCTGCTGATGCTTTATTTTACTTTCAATTACAGAGCTGAGACTATGGGCCCCTGGAATTTCTAATGTGTGATAATCCTCCATTTTCCCCCCAGAAAGGAAGGGTGTAAAATGAGTAGGGTATGGCAGCAGCAGCCCAAATGGTCTGCAAGAGGGATTAGGGTCAAAATGGAAACAACTTTACCCTGGGAGCTTCCTAGGTGACAAGAATAAAGAGCTGAAAAAAAGGGTAATGTGACACAATTTTTACACCTCTCCAAAAATATAAGCATAGTCACTGCGGATTCATGGTGAAAACTTCATAATACCACAAACCCAAGACCGCCTACCTGGCCACCCGTTTTAACCTCTGGACAGAACTGATGTATGATTGATAGACACTAACTATGGAAATATTTCACAAGGGGAAGAAAAGTAAGGTTTTCCATGGGGCTTATTGTTTTCACAAAGTATATTGGCTCCATAAATAATTCTGGTAAAAGTAAATGCAGAGGATGCTCTGCAGCTATTGATGCCTGTGCTGTAACCTGGGACGCTGCTGGCTGGGCTCACAGTGCTCCCACGTATGCCACACACAAAAAAACCTTGAAGTGCACAGCACCTCGGGTACACAATCCTCATGAGAGAAAAGGTTTCTGAGGGGAAAGGGGGCTCATTGAGCTCCCCACTCACACCGCAGCCTCTAGAGCTGAGATCGTACCTTGGAACACAGTTTGGACAACGACAATTTGGGTTTGGTGGTGCTGCACTGTGGGCGGGTTAAGAGGATATCAGCATCTTGAATAAACCCACATTTGCAGTCAGCCATTATCTGGAAGATTTTGACACGGGGCCCCTTTTACTTGAAGCATTGATGGGATTATGAAGAGGACATGTTAATGTTTGCTAACCCCAACAAAACTGCCCTGTTTGACACCACACAGTGGTGGTATCACCACATCAAGTGGTGGTACTGTAAAAATTCTTTGGAGTCTTGATGGAAAATAGATCCTTGTTTTAATTCTGTTCTATGATTAGTTCCTGTTTCATACTTTTTTTTTAACATCCTCAGGGGACACCCACCCATAATCCTGTGCAGTTTAAAACCAGAGTTTATTTTCTGTTAGCACAGCAGTACCTCAATGCCGTGTGAGAACTCAAGGCTTTATGCATTAGTGGTGCAAACAGAAAGCCTATTTAGAATTTACCACGGCTCACATTGTCTAATCTTTTTTCCTAGCATTAGATCTACCAAAACATCTGTAAGTCTGCTCTGCTAAATAAAAGCGCCTGACTTTTAGAAGAGAATGAAAACAGCTCTTGTAGATTCTGTGTTTGCAACATGTCATATGGTACAGCTTGGTCAGGATATTTTTGAAGTTAAATAGTGTTTAGAGAAGTTCCAAAACAAAAATCAATCCAAAAAAAAATTCCAAATAGAAGATTTCTGGTTTGCAAAATGTTGAAATGTTGTCAGCCCTGCTTCTTTTTGAGTAAGGCTGATCTATAGAGAAAATGGCTTTGTCTGTGTAGCTCTAACAAAGGGGATTGATTTAATTTTCTTTTGCAGATGAAATAATTACATTTGTACAGCCATGGAGGTATGGTGCTGCCTTATTTCAAGAACAATCAGTCCAGTTTGGGCAGGATAAATGTTTGTGTGGCAACTTGTGGGTGCAGAGGGGCTCACACCCCAATCCCCTTGTCCATGGAGGAAAATTCCCTGAGCACTGGATTACACACTGAAATACCTCTACTTCCAAGAAGGCTACTTGAACATGTAACCACAACCTTGTTCCCGGTGTGCCACATGTCAGCACAGGCTTTAGAAAGCCAAAAATCTTCAGAGAGAGTATTTTGATCTTTCTGCTCCTCAAGTACAGCACCAAGCTAAGCTAAAAGCAAACATCCTAGTTTAGCATGTTTCAGTCTGCTTGGGAATGAGATGTTCCCTGAGAGCAGATGTATAGTTTTCTTTTTCTGTCCTTTTCTCATAATTTTACTCCTTTTTTGTTAATCTGAATGTTACATGATTTAGTTTTTTAAGCTACAGGCTCCCAAACAGGCTTCTGATTGACCTCTTGTGTAAGTATAGGACACACTATTTGTGTCCAAATTCCCCAGTCAGACCACAACTCACACAGACTGCTCATCTCTCCTCTAGTGGGGATCTTGGGAGTTTCCATTTGTCTGCGGAAGGATTATTTATCATGCATGTGACTCTGGTTCTACTTCACCTGAGTCTCATGACAATGTTTTTAGGCTGTAATGGTCAAGATCTCAATTTTCCTTAAAATGGGAAGGCAAATTTCCAGATTCTGTGATTGCAGAAAAAATTTAGAAGTGTGGAATGCTCTCCTAAAATGCAGAATCCAGAAGTCAAATAAAATACTTTCCTCCTTCTTATGTTTCAGGTCCTTACCTTTTTTAGTCAGTTTCTTCCTTTGGTATTGTTTTTTTCTGCAGAGAAGGTGGAGGCACAGGAATTAACTCACACTTTTACTAATCTATTTTTTGTTCTTTGAGGCTGACATTGAGCTTTTGCTCAGCTTCTGACTATAAGGATTATGCTGCTCTCATTATAACTGCATTGGCAACTAGTTCTCCACACAGCAGCAGCTACCAACTCCTTCCCAAAAGCAATTTAAGATCAGTATGCCACGATCTATCTGAACCAAAGACAGATCCAAGGGAACTCTTTCCTTGTAGTGCTTGTGGCAGTCCTAAAGGAAAGGCTGGGATAAGACCCTAAAAGAAGACACAGCCTGACAGTCTGGGTAGCATTCAGGGGATCAGAGGAATTTATACTGCACGTGTCAAACCAACTATTTGCCTCTCAATATTCTGAGAGGAGTGCAGAAGGCTTCCCTTTTCCCCCTTATAAGTGGTCCTGCAGCCTGAAGGTAAGGGTTCAATGCTGGACAACCAAGCCATTTCTTATTTAATAGTTAGTTCCTTGCTGGTATAATTTTAGATGTGCGTAATTGTTTTTTCCCCCTCTTTTATTTTTTTTTCTTTCTTGCATGAGTGGAAACAAAATATCAGAAGTATGGGAATATTGGAGCAAGTGGAAAGAGTGAAAACAACTGTTTTCCTGGAATATAATATTATGCCATGGGGGTCAGAAACAGATGAAGCTAAACAATGACAAAAGAGAGTGCCTTTAAACATTTTTTCTTGTTCCATTTAGAGCCATCAAATATTCAAAGCTACTAATTTTACTGTAAAAATAATTGTTTTTCTTCTGGACGACTAGATTAATATTTAAGATACTGTTGAATGACTGGTTTATTTTTATTCTTTCTATTTCTTTTTTTAATTTTTGTGCTGTCAGTATGTTCAGTGCCGATTTTCAGTATGGCTTGTGTTGCTCAAGAGTGATTGCAACAGACTTTGTGTTTTGTACACCCAAGAAACGACTGCTTGTAGCTATCAGGAGCAACATGAAGGACTGAGAAGGGAACTTGCTGGTCTGTATTTAACCATACTATTTTGAAAAACACATTTCAAGAAAGAGTCATTTACACAGTTTACCAAGAACAAGAAATTCTACCATTTAAAATCTTTCAAATAAAACAAGTCATCTTCAGAGAACCCACTGGGAATTTTCATTTGAATTCACCCAAGAAAAATCACTTTAAAGTTATTTGAAATGCAAGATTCTTTAATTTCAAGTTCGAGATATTTCTTTAGCAAAAGGCTTTTGGGTTTTTTTTTAAATGACATTCCATTTTTTAAGACACAGATTTGTTTACTGAAGAGGAGAATTCCTTACAAGTGTCACAAAGAAGTTATATTTTTGAATGGAGGAGAAAGGCATGAATATGTCTGAAATGTAGATCCACTAGTTTAGTTTTGTATCAAGTGTTAGCTTTAAGAATTACTTCTGATTAATTGCAAGGACTAATAAAATAAGTAGACCTTCTCACATGTTTCAAATTAAATGTATGATCAAGTGTTCTGCTGGGTCTCACAGGCTGTGCTCTTCAGTAGGTACAGAAAAGTATTTTTAACGTGCTTTTTCCCCCAAGAATAAATGTAAAACGTTGTGAACTGAAGCACTTCACAAATCCATTTATGTTTTATCTTATTGTTAATGCATAACTCCTGAATATTAACTAGATAGAAGGCTTGGTGGGTTTTCTGGTGGTGTTTTGTTTTGGGGTTTTTTTTGGAGTGCAGAGGATGGAGGAAACAGTTTTTCATTTAGAAATCTTCATTTGTAATTCTCACATACAAAAATGCAGTACTTGAAGATTTAGCACTTTGGACCACAGGAACTTTTTTGTCTAACTTTGTTAGACATGAAATGAAATTTTACAGACTATTTGATTCCTACAATTGTTTAGGCAATCTAAAATGGCTTTCATGTGTCAATTTTAAAGAGCAGTCAGGAAATTTGTTGTTTTCCTTTGTCCAACATTCCTCTGTATCTGGAAGGTCTGCTTTTGAATATTAGGAACTTGATGCTATTTAACAGTGTTAATAATTTAAATTCTTGGATCTTTTTCAGGTAGTTCAAACCTTGAGAAAGCAAAGTTTTTCACGCTTTCAAATCAACTTCAGTTGACTGACCTCCTCCAACTTCAGTGTCATTGAAATAAGCATTACACAAAAGCATTATATTTTATGTGCGCTACCCCCTACCAATACTGTGAAGGAGGCAATAGGTGCTGCTCTGAACCACAGAGTAGTAACCAAATTTAACATTAACAACTTTTTTCCCCCAAAACATGAGCCCATGAGCAACAATAAAGAACTTACATTATGCTTTCTACAGACAATGTTTTTTCCTTGCAGGCTGTTTGCACCTGGCAAGTTACCCCAGTTGGCAGTAATGAAAGTCACAGTCATACTATTACAGAGCAGGTGTTTTATTTTGGCTGAGAAGAGCAAGTTTCCAGCTGAACAACAGCCTGTAGCCCTTTACATATATTGGAAGATGTCACATAACAATGTAAAAAAAAGCAAAAATCCAATAAAACACCAAAACTTTGGTACCCACAAATTTGTTGGCTGTAGTACTCTATGGACTGAGACAAGAATACATGTGGTAACTTCCCCTTGTATTGCTGAGATCTGAATAAGAAATTACCCAGGATGAAAATGGTCCATGTGAAAATACTAAACCTCTGTACTGTCATATAGCAGCATCTTTGCTGATCATCCTTGTGTGTAACAAAAAAGGCACCACCAGACCATCTAAACTGATACCCAGGGATCTTTACCTTCTGCATTATACAAATAAGCCACTCCTTTCTACTTCTGCATTAGATGTATGGCTTTTGTTTTATATGGGGCTTAGTACAACATGCTGAAACCTACAATACTGCTTTATTTCTTTTTAGTCTCCTGTGGTTTGTGAGACCTCCAAGCCCTTTCCATCTTTGCCACACTCTTCCTTTGTACCATTTACTTTGTGTAAGCTACTAATCTTACATTTTTTACATTTACAAAGCTGCCAATTCTCAGTCCCTTCCCTCTTTCTATGAACTCGGGGCTGCTGCTCCTTACTGGTCTCAGGAGAGCATCCTGCTCCCAGAGATTCTTTTTTTTTTCCCGAAAAAAGGACCTAAAATCAACAGGGATTCTTTGAGGACTTCCCTTTTCTCTCTGCCCATGGTGGTGAGGCTGGGGCATACTTCCCCTCTGCACTAAGGGGAACTGACTGGGTACTTCTCCTTCCAGCCTTCTCCTTTTCCTGATGCATTGGGTGCCTGCTCTAATGCCAGAAGATAGGTGGTACTAAGGTTAAACAGTGGTTAGCAACGTGGCACAATTATTGTGATGTTATAGGCCATGTGGAGATTACAGCTAAGGTCCATTTGTCTTCATTATCCTTCTTCAGTGCCCACTTTAAAAAAAAAGAAGAATGCCCTGCCTCCTACTGCCACACAGATCCAGTTATTTTCAGCCACTCTTGTTTTGCTGAGAATTATTCCATGGCCTCTTCCTCAAAATACATTTTTTTTGTGACACTCCCATCAAACCACAGAAGAACAGCTGAAAAGGGCCAGAAAGAAGGAACCTGCCCTGGCCCTGCCATGAGGCCCTGACAAATGTCAGAAACTGGAGAGAGAAATCAGAGAAATGAACGCTCCGATTGCCGACTCCAAAACCTCAGTTCACCTGCTTGTATAAGTGAGTTTTTCCATCTGTAGCCTACATGCAATCTAACTCAACAGCAGGTTCTTTGGTGCAGGAACCTCATTCACAGATGTGATTTGAAAAGCAGTGATTCTGTAAAACCACTTGCTTGCTGAGGGAGACTTAAAGCAAAGCCTATGATTTTTATGGAAGCCTGAATATGTATCTTCTGAAAATCAGACTCCACGAATCCATATTTTTATGGATCTTTTTTCCCTGTCACTTGGGCAAGCTTCTGGACAGGTTGTGGACTGTCTTTCAGGAGAAATTTTTAAAACACAGTTGAAGCAAAGACTTGCTAGGAATCTCCTGGATATAAACAATTCCACTGGTAGTTTTCACAGCAAGGCTTCTGTCTTTTTCTGTAAGAGTACTGCAAGAACTCCCTCACAAATCCTATCCTCAATTTCTTTACTATTTTTCACATTTTACAGAATGTCTCCAAACCATAAAAATTTCATAAATAACAATTCAAAAACTAGACAACATACAGGAGGCTAAAAGAAATTCTGGAAATTATGGCGTCACTTTTGAATCTGCTGCTAACCATGTGCAACAACAAATGAAGTTCTGAGAAGGAAACAAAATGATGGCTGAGAGTCTAATAACAGATACAAACAAAAATGGTTTAACAGTAACAACCAATCAAAAACCCCCAACCCCTCCTGCCCCCTCCAGAAAGAGGAAGCAGAGCTAAAACAATCTCTATTCAAAATCCTGTTCCACAGCAAGTCTCACTGGAGCCTTTGGGACAGTGGTCCCCATATTTCAGTCAGTTATGTGCTTCATGAAAAATTTAGATCTGAAGATTCATGGAGTTCTTGAGTGTTTTTAGCACACTGGCTTTTGTTATTGCTTTTGTGCTTTTGCCCAGCACCTCAGCAGTTGGATCATCCCTTTGTGACTCGAAAAACCTGGATTTTTTCCTCCCTTTGTCCAACAGAATTCTGGCTTAAAAATCTCTCTCCAAAAGTTTCTGAAGTGTGCCTTGGGGAAATCTGGGATCAGAGGAGCCTCTGAATATTTCTGTGGAAACTGTTCCATTTCGAATGAAATAATTATATACTTGCTAAGTTGTTGGCCTTGAGGTTAGAGAACTTGCCTGGAAGGGGAGAAACGAATATTTCAGACTGCTCTGATTCATAGCTCAGTATTTTATGTTAAACCAAGAAGGGAAAAGACCTCTAGCATTTTCCTTCCAAGTAAGCCTTACTTTAAAGTCCTATTCACACATTCCTGTGCTTGTTTTTTCATGTGCCACCCAAACTTAGGTGAGGAGTATGAATGCAACATAATGCTAGGGAAACCTGGAATTTTGTGCTCAGCATTTCCTGTTGCCTGGTTTTGGTGCCTCTCTAGGCACTATGTCAGACTTTGCAAAGCTTATACTTATGTGTCCAACTCTCCCCGCACAGCCTTGGCACCTAATTAGGGTCTAGTGAATTGGGATATTTGTGAGTTCTTTCTGTGGATTTCATCTCTAATTATTTTATTATTCTTTATCAAATTCCTATTCAACTAAAAATAAATCCTTCTGCTAATTGTAGTAGGATATGGAAAGCATTTTGCTGTAACAATGGATGCAATCTATGGATTGGAATCTGTGAGATACCCTCTTCAGGACCCTTAGCTGCATATAATTCTTTCCCCTGTCAATGTATGCCAGTCACCCTGTTTGAGGTGATTCAAATTCAGGATGTAGAAAATGCATTTACATTTTTTCCTGGGGTTTCCTGTCTTCTGAAATAACCTCCATACTAACATCTTCGACAAGAATTTTTCCAGAGGCAGAGAATTTGGGTGGACTTCTATTAAAACTACAGTTGAGTTTTTCTTATTTTTTTCCCCCAAAGACAGGGAACCATTTATACTCTCAATGGGCTTATGGTAAAAAGCCACTGAAGATTGTTTTCATGCTTTTTTTTTTATCCCCAAAGGTCTATAAAATGATGGATTAATCTCTGGTATTTCACAAAAAATATATATATATTGGATTCTATTGCAGTGGATGGCACTGCTAATATTAACACAGTTGTTTTAGATGCAGGTGTCATGCTGTGCAAAATCCCTCAGCACTAGATATCCTAAGTATCCAAAAAAATATGTTGGCTGCAAGAAATCTCTACAACTCTCTTTAACAGTTATTGTTGTGGACAC
The DNA here is from genome assembly GCA_013398055.1 of Ifrita kowaldi. NCBI lineage: Eukaryota > Metazoa > Chordata > Aves > Passeriformes > Cinclosomatidae > Ifrita > Ifrita kowaldi. The sequence goes on from VZRS01007674.1 coordinate 447,905, forward strand.
AGCAAAAGGACTATAGACGTTTGCAAAATGTTACATTTGTACCGATCTGACTCTGAAATGTCTCTGTAGAGATATTTTAAATGTACTGCAAACAACAAAGAGGATACAAGTATGAATTAACACGTTACTTCAGTTAGCATCCCATGGGAATCTGATATCTGAAGAACCTTAGTTCCCTAGGCTGAAAATAAAAATTTAATATTTTTCATTCAGTACTGCCTAGTTTATAGAGCTGCTTCCAGGTTGAGATGTTGCATTTAATTACAATGCAATAAGAAATTACTTGTCATAAAATAATTCTAATTGTCTTTCCCTGAAGCTGGTCTTCCTTGCAGCTGCATAGAGCCAAACAGTTTGGGCAATTTGACTCTTGCCCTTGGATATCTGGAAAGTTTCTGCTTCCCAGGAGTTTTGGTTCCCCCTCAAAGAAGGGTGATAAATTTCTCGGGTGAAAACAACAATTATTGTATCATCAGTGTGGTTCCCATGCGGCGTACATCTAGGGTGCCATGAAGCTGAAAATAGAGAACTTTGACTGAGAATGAAAGTGATGACTCACAACATATTCTGTCCTGTTGCTTTTGTTACCCTGCTCACAAAACATTTTTCAAAATTTCCAAAAGTAAACTAAATGTTTAAGTGATGTTCATACTGTGAAAACCGATGAGCCCAATTACTTCCCATCTGGAAAACAGAGAAACAAATAAAAATCCAAAGCAGCAGGTCTAAGGACTCTAATATTCAAACCCTCTTTTCACTTCTTCCTTTTGCCAGTGATTCTTCCAGTCCCTGCTGCCTGGCACTGATTAACCCATGCTTTGCAGAGCTGTGGTCTTAGACCTGTGCATTGCTAGCACTTAAAGGCTGGTTTCCAGAGAAAGGGCTTCACTTCACCTGGGAAAGAATGCCATAACAGCTAGAATTTTAAAAACTCTTCTGGCTCATGAATAACTTTGTAACTCTGCTATGAGATGCTAATTACATGGGAAATTTACAACAAAGAAAGAGGTGGTAGATGAGGAGGATGGGTGCAAGAACTAGAAGAGGGTTACTGTGTATTTAGTTCCCAACAAGCCAACTAAATCTTAATTATGTCTATGTTCAGTGGCATTAAAAAATTATCCTTTCTGGATGGGAAAATTTCACTACAGACACAAAACAAGAAAAACACAGTCTCTTATTAGGTTAAAGTATCTTTAAATTTCTAGCTGCTGCAGAAGAAATGGCACGGCAGGTTTGGAAGTGCATGTTCAGTGCATTGAACTAAACAGTCATAGAACAAAGCATTGTCTGAAAAAAGAAAAAAAAAAAAAAAACCTGCCAAAGCATGTGACAAGAATATTCAACCACATCACTTTTTTTCATATCATGTGGAAGTGAACACAGAATCTTGGCACAAACCCAGCCAGCTGAGGGGAAAGGCTTTCAGAGCTCTGTTCTAACCACCAGTCTGTTTCTTTCTTTTTTTTTTTTTTTAATTTTTTTTTTTTGGTAAGTTTGGGAAATTTCTGTCTGCAAGCTGACCCATTCCTTAAGCATATATACATGTCACTTGAGGATTTAAGAGTCAGAGACACTGAGAGACTATCCAGATCCCTCTTTTACAGTCCAGGAGACAACTCCAAGAGGCTGAAATACTACTGGGATTTGAAACTGTGTGTGCAAAAAGTTTCTATTTCTTCAGCTAGTTAAAGTGCTTTGTTTCTATGATTTCATATGCATTAAAAATAAATGTGTAGCAAGTAATATTTTAAACTAACTTTCTGTTATACTCTTGGCATCATCTCCAAAACAGTCGTATGTCTTAATGACATTCCATTTATTTAACTGCTTTTCTCATTAAAAACACTGCCCTGGTGGTACTGATTGCTCGATGTTTGACTCTAGATTACACAGATCTGCATGAAGAGATGAAAACCCAGGGCAAAGCAGCAATCCCAGAGAAGGGAACTTCCCTGCCAAAAGTTTAATGGGTTGAGGAACAACATGCATTGCCCGATGCACTTATTATCCAGGAAATTACCCATCACTGTTAGTGATTCTCACTGAAAATACCAAAATAACCCAAAAAATTGGGTTTTTCAACTAACACTGAGTCCAGCACTATTAAAATGGTCATGCATGATTCTGCGCATTGCAGAATTTTAAAAATTAAATTAAATTAAGTTAAAGACAAAAACTGATGAAGTATTCTTCATTTCATTTTGTTTGATGTATCTGGAAAGCAGATTTTATCAGTGCCCGGAATGGGTTTGTTACAGCACAGTACATACCTATGCACTTTGAGATCCTGAATCCTTGGGGTTTTTTCTCTTCACAACCCTGGCTTGACCAAGGCTTTGTACTCTGAGGGCAGGCCCTTGAGCTAAGAAAGGGTGAAAAAAAAGCGTTATAGGGATTTCTTATACTCCCAGTATGAGAAAGTCATTCATGTTTTAAGCTCTCCCCTGGCTAAAATTTGGGTTTTGCCCTTGCAGTGAAGATCTTGGGACCCAACAAAAGTCAGTACCCTGGACTGTGAAAAGCCTTGCAAGGGACTCTTCCCCACTTGTGCCAAAGGACAGTGAGAATGTGAAGGCCCTGTGGTGCTCAGGAGCTGTCTGAAAGCCTGCAGTGATAGCACTGATGAAGAGCTCCAAGCTGCACTGCTCTCAGAAGGAGGGCCCCTAGGAGTGATTTTGGAGCATGATAAAGACCATAATGGTCCAAGGACGGCTGCCAGTTGGAAGAGCCCCTACAAGATGTGCATGCAAGCTTTGTCTTTGAAAAGTCCCATGTAATCTTAATTTCCAATCAGTACATGGTGGCACTGAGGCTCAATGGGAAAAGAGGTGCTGTCAGGCTCCCAGAGCACTCTGAGAATGTCAAAATGGCACCTCCACTCTGAGTCTCTGCTGCATTTTGCAGGATGCACATCCCAAACATGGTGTGGTACTCTCAGCAGAGCGTTTCTATCCACAGAGCACACACCGTGTGTCCTGTTTCTTGTATTTGTTCCTCAGAAGGCTCTGCTGTGTTGCACAAGATGAGCTGTTAGGTGACACAAAGTCATGACTTCATGTATTCCCTGTGAAATCAGTTGTTACTGATACAAGGAAATGCAAGGAGTTGCTCAAGAAATGGAGATTACAGGTTATTGCCTCATTCTCTGACTATTCTGTTGATGGACCACTCTGTGCAAAGATCAGAGTTAAAATATGGTTCAACAGGTTGCCATGTGGTCTCAGTGACCTGCAGACCAGGAAGACATGAGTAACACACTGAGATTGGAGCTGTTTAATAATACAAACACTTCAGTGATGTACCAGGTGCTGCCTGAAGGCATCAGCTTTCAGACGAGACGTGCAGCTCTTTATCTGAGCTCTAGCATTTTGTAGATAAATGATCACACTGCACTTTTGGGAAGAGCATAGGGACAGCCCCAGGTTTCTAGCTAACATTCACTTTCTTAACACATCATATAACATACCGGGCTGTAACTGACTGAAGCTTGGCTGTTAATGTTTGCCTACACAGTCACTGCAGTCACCAGCACCTAATTCATCTGAAAGTGGTCTTTAGGATTTTGAGAGCGATATTAAATAAAACTAAATTACATTTTCCCACATATAGATCTCTATAAACATAAACTGTATGTGCAGTTTGAGCACAAGCTTTGCTTCTCATTTGCTTTAAATGAGAGGTTTTCACATTCTTATTGCGAAACAGTATCACTTCTGCTTCAAATGTTAATAACATATTCAAAGGGACTGAAAGTTTTGCAAGAAATCAGCAGCTCAAGTCACAGGCGCACTTTCCTTGCAGCACTTTCCTGAAGGAGTGTGTCTGTGCCTAAAGCAAAGGCCATGTTAGCAGTAGAGCTTTCCATGCCAGCATTTCCACCTCTATTTTTTATCATCAGATGCAAAAGTTTTTTGTGCAAGCAGCAATTAACTAGCAGTGGTTTAATTTTTCTGGGGCCTGTAGGCTGTTCTCTGCAGAATGCAATCTCACATTAGAACTTGATTATTTTAAGAGTGTGGAGAAATAAAAGAACCTTGACAGCAAGTTAAGTATGAGCTCAGGGAGCCAGGGGTCCCTGTCCAAGTCACTTTCCTCTGCTGATTATAGATTTGTTGAAAATCAGATTTAGTCAATTTAGTTTTTGTATGTTATGTACGTTATCCTTGTAATAGCTGACAGAATCTTTGAATGCGAAGGCAAATGAAGAAGTTCCTGTACTAAGTTCATAATTTGCTGGGCAAATCAGTGGACATTATGAAGGCCACCAAATGTCTGTGCCAAACTGCAGTGATGTACAGCAAGGAATAAGAGATGGTGTTTTGAGGAAAAAGGATGTGTTTTCCATTTACCTAACAATATATCACAGGGAGGGATTAATTTTGTTATGCTGTGTTCCCTAACCCGGCCATTCATTCTCCTGAAAAAAAGTGTAAATAAGTCATGTAAACCACATGCGTAATGTACAGAATAGACATTAACTGCAAATCTAACTTGTGCAAAATTTTTTGTAAAGATGGAATTCAACATTTTTTTAATGTTGCATACATTTTTTTCCTAATAGAAATAACACCCCCCAAAAACCCCAGTGAAGTACACTCAGTATTCAGATAGAACACCAGACTAGCTCAGTTTTCAGTGTGAAAATATGTTGGTAAGAGAGTGTCACTACTCACTCATTACTTGCTTGAAAAATTTGCAAGTGACAGAGCTGATCAGAAAATAATGCCAACTGTCCCTGTAGTCTGTCTCAAGTTATTTTTGGGAGGCACATCAAATTTTGGAATCTAAAAAAATATAAACAAGAGCAAAACCTTGCGGTAAATCTATTGATATTCCTGGAAAACAGGATATATGTGTATGTTATAAAACAACAACAAAAAATCAATATGTTATGGATATAATGTCTTAATTCTGCATACGAATAGGAAGAAAACCTGAGAAATTACTTATGAATGTTGCAAACTTTTCAGCATAGACTTGTTCTCTGAGAAATGTTCAAAGTAACAAAGTTCTTTAAGAGATCAGAAAAGAACAAAGAGATTCTGTAGAAACAATGGACCAAGTATATCTCAAGGATAACCCCACTGAGATCAGTGGAATTGCACTAGGGATATACTTGGCCCAGTGACTCCAAAAATGATGTTAATGAGAAACCTTAACACTACTGCTAGAGAAATCTCTATTTAAACCATGCTGTGGCAGTTCATGTGAAAAAGTACATGGCACCTTCACACAAACTGCACAGCATGTGAGTGTGAATCAACAGGCTATAATAAATTGGTTTGGTTTCCTTCTCCCAGGCTTAAGCAAATGCATTATAGTGTAGCATTTGAGAAGTTATAGTGAAGGTTATGTGTTATTCCATTATATTCCAAAAAGCCTGATTGGATTCAGAAAGGGCCTCATGTTGAAAAATATATCATAATTCTTACAAAACCCAGAAAATGTATCTCAGATTTAATGAGTGATAAATCCCTATTAAACTTCCCTTTTTGTCTAAAACTTGATCTGGTAGGCATCAGAAAGCTCTGGGTGAAGAAACGTTTTCTAACATAAAAGCCTCATATTTTTCAAAGGAAAGTAAACCTGAATGGATTTCTAACAAAATTTACTTTCTCATAGAAAGAAGCAATGATTTAAAAAGTGTAGAGGAATGTAGTATCTGACATCCTGTGACATGATAAATCCTGAAAATACTTAAACCCACAGAATTTGACCTACCAGAGAAAGGAGTGACCCCTTCAACTTAAACTGCTGACTGTAAAAAAAATAAGACAGGGTCAAGATTATTTTTAATTTAAGGTAAAGTACTCACAAATAACAGCAGCTGAAAGAGCCTGGATTGCTCTGGCCTGCGTCTGACTGAATGCAGCTCTTACATAAAGCTGCTCATCAGCAGATTTGTAGGCATTCCACATTTGTTGTTCCTAGGGATAAGTTGGGAAACTGAAATACAGAAAGATAAGGTGGGCAGCATCCCTGAGATGGGGACTAGTAGTGGAGTCAGGATCTCACCACACCTACTGATGTGAGAGGCAAAATCTAGCAACAGTATCTCCATACCAGAACACGTATGTAAAATATGACTGATCCCTCAAGCTCTTTTCTGTTTGAGGATGCCGGCTTCAGTCTCCACCAAAGAGCAATAACTCAGTTCCTAGTCTAGTGCTTGCCATGAATTGTTCAAACTTTTCAAAAAAACAACCCAAAAGGCCCTCAACAGTCTGTGAGAGAGATCATAAATATGATGCCTATGTGCTGGACTGAACTCTCTGCACTGGGTTTGGTGACCCTGGACGTCATTTCCAGTCATTTAGCTGTACAAACTGTGATTTCATTCCAGTGGTCACTGGAAAAGAAATGCAGCATTTCACAGATTTTATCTAGCACATGCAAAATGATCGTGCTCTGACATTTCAGCTGTTGAAAAGAGCCAGTATTTACTACCTCACATGAAAAAGAGCAGAAGACTAAAATGCATAACAAAGTAAAGCCATGATATGAGACAGATGAACTCATTTAGATAAAATAAGACAAGACTCAGCCTTCATCTGAACTTCAAATTGAAGCCGTTGAAGCTGTCATGGAAGGAAGATTAAAAGTTAGTCAATTTATTTGTCCTCCAGTTCTCCTTTTTACTTGAGACTGCTATTGAAGAGCTGGCTGAGATTTAGGGGAGAGAAGTTCCTGCTGCTGCTACAGCTTTCTGAGCGATACTAAGCCAGGTACTCAGCCTCTTATGCCTCACTTTCCGGTCACCACTGGTGTTCCTGCTCCCTCTCCTTGCTGTCTGATGTACGTACTTTAAACACAAACTTTAGAACAAGAACTACTTTCTACTGTGTGATTACACAGTGCCTGAGGTCCCTCTTCCAGCCTTTGTGTCCAATGTGTTTGCAGTACAAATGATGATGTTGATGAAAATATTTTTGTCTCTGTGTCCCCCAATGTCCCCTAGATGAATAAATATTCTTGACAGAGATATATTCTTCATTTTCTATCTCTTTGGTTTAGTATTCTGGCTATAACTCCTGTGAATTTAAAAAGCAGTAGGAAAAGAGAGAGAAATATTGGACACAGTTTTGCCTGCTCTATAAAAGCCCCGTGATATTACCACGCCTTCATTCAAAAGTTAGAAGCAAGCAAAGGCATTGACTACATTTTAATCCATAGTTTATGGTAAGCAATTATCATTCTGCTATGTGTCATTTCTCTCTATATTGTTGCAATAGTGCTCTGGATTTTTTGCATGAATCCTTTGGGTAAGAAATGTCCCACAAAACATAATGGAAAATATTTTTATAGAAGAAAATGTTATACGACTCAGCATGGTCCCACACATAATTTGTTCTCAAATTACTCAGAAATGTTAATTTCTCTATCTGGACTTCATAAATAGCTCAAACACCCCCAGCTGAGCATAAAAATAACTAATGTTTGATGGAAACTGTCTTTTGAGTCCTTTAACCGCTGTTTCTAAACTGGCCAACTTGATCCTGTTTTGAGTTGCCAAGCATGGCACAGCAAGGAGTCGGCAAAACACCTTTGGTTTTCCTACAAGTCTTCATTTGTGAAACAGTCTTTAACCAAAAGCAATAATCCTCGCTACAGCTCAGGAAATTAGGAAAAGTGAGGTTTAGAACACTTGTCAATGGTTTTCTTCAAAGGAAGAAAATACTCATTCAAGCTTCTCAGTCTTTCCGTTGGGACCTACGGGATGTCTTCGTCTTTCCTTTCCACTGCCAGTGCCCCATTTTGTCTTCCACCTCCAAGGCATTTTGGGAAACCCTTGCTCTTATTCATTCTCATCTTATTCAACAGATAATAATCTGGTCAACAGGCTTTGTTGTGTTGTGTTGGAGGGATTCCAGCCAGCACAGAACCATGGAATCCTTATGGGTGGAAGAGGTCTCTAATATTGTTGAGTCCAGCCATTAACCTGACATGACTTGGTCTGTCTGGAAATCAGCCTGGATACCACTATAAAAAATTCAGGGCTTGGGGCATTGCTGAAACTGGGCAGATAAGGCACAGAAGACCCATTCTACTGAGAATTTTGAACGAGCAAAAAGATGATCTAATAGCATTCATTACATACTCACATGACATAAATATACCAGTCAGTTGTATTTTTCAGGGTACTACCAAAAAAAAAGAAATAAAGCAGCAACAAAGTTCAGTGCAGGCCAACTGGAACAAATAGTTAAAAAACTAATGTTAAAGAGGAGAAAAAGGAGAAATTGTGAAAGAAATAAAAAGATATCTGATTCAAAGATCTTCCATAACTAACATGTTCAGTGTGACACCACGTTGTCTCTGCTTGCCTGTGAAGTATTTATAGATTTTGGTAGGGTTTTTTTGCAGCAGCGTTGAACAATTTTTGAATGTTACTACAATCCAAATACAAGTAACTATTACAATAACAAAACATTGTGAATCATTCTCTAATTATCTTCCAGCCTGTGTAATAGTAACTGTGTTAATCATTTAAATGGTTTGCTGTGTTTCCATCCTTTATGCAGCAGTATTTCGAACTGTTCCCATCACTCTGGCAAGGTACACTGCTGAATTTAAGTCATGCCAGTCATTATATGCTTAAATACTAATTTGAAAACACAGCAAAAATGACTATAAAGTGAATAGGTCAGTCACAAGCATTCATGGAAAGGCAGGAAATATGTTAAAGCAACAGAATATAGTTTGCCCTAACATTTAGGAAGAGAAGCATATAAATCACTGTCACTGACATTACAAAGCTGTCTCAGCTGTAACAGCAGGCTGCAGGGCAATATTTACTGATAATTCTAATTATTGTTCTTATGGGTATTCAACTATGGCATTTCTATTTCCTTAAAACCACTCCTCCAAAAGATTTAAATTACAAATTTCTGTTCTTATATAATAATTTCGCCTTTCCACTATTATTAGGATGTCAGCTCTCATTCTTGGTCAGTTCTTCAGTTTGTATGTAGTTATGGGCAAATTAGTCCTTAAATATTACAAGCATTTTCCCTATTCAGTTGAAAAGTACATTGAAATAAATTCAGTTTCTGTAGTGACATTAGGGAGAATATTTTCATTTCAGTTTCTGCCACAATCCATGCTGCACTTTTTGTTTGTTTTCAGTTTGTCAGTGGGGCACTGAGTAATGATCTGAAACTTCACTCATAAAAGAATAAATGTTTTAACCTCAGAAGACCAGGCAGAACACTACAATAACCTGAAAAATTAGAGCGCAGCATCCTCAAAAGCAAAAAAACAGAGTTGATAAAGGAGAAAAAAAAAGCAGAAACCTCAGCCCAAAACAGGATGCAAATTGATCTATTCTATCAATTCTGCAAAGAAAGTGAGTAAAGAAGAAATTCAAAAAAATGTTTCCTCACTTATCACAAAGTGGATGAGTTTGGGCAGCATCTCTGGAGATTATCTAGTCCAACCTCCTACTAAAAGAAGAGTCAATGGGAGCAGGTTGCTTAAGAACTTGTCCAGTTGAATTTTGAATATCTGTGGGGACAGAGACTCCCTAGTCTTACCAGACAACTTTGTCCAGTGTTGGATCACCCTTGTAGTAAAAATGTTTGTTACCTGAATTTTCTGAATGGAATTTGCTGTGTTTCAACTTGTGCCTATTGCCTCTTTTCCTTTCAATGGATAGCACTGAGAAGAGTTTGACTCTGTCTCCTCCACACCCTCTCTTTGCACACACTGATGAGATTCCCGACATGAGCCTCCTCTTCTCCAGGCTCAGCAGTCCCACCTCTCTCAGCCTCTCCTTGGACGTCAGATGTATCAGTTCCTTAATCATCTTCCTTTCTCCTTACTGGATTATCTATGAAGATTTTTTACTCAAATACACATTTTTTGTGCATATTAATGATACCTATAAATATATTGCATATATTTAAAAGTATATATGCACCTGCTTTAGGGGGAATTCTGTAGGGAGTCCTAGAATTAGATAGGCCTGCACAACATTAATTCAGTTCATGTGGTGTGCAAAATATGATTCTTAAACTATTTTGGGAGGGAAGGGCATGACTATTATCCATTCAGTCTACATATTTGTTTCCTCTTCACTCTTCAGCCTGTGGCATGAGGCCCTTTTTTAACATTTATAATCAAACCGTGATCTGAAAAAAGAATTTTTTTCCCACAGACTTTTCAGTGTAACTTCCCACTAGTTTAAGTAGCTGTGCCACATATGTTCACAGCACCCCTGTGAGGCAAGGTAGAAACTCCCATTTCACAGACAGTCTCTGGCCTGAATTTTTAAAGAACTCTGCATTATTTGTACTTTAATGTCCCCACTGACTTTGGTTGCAGCTGCCAGTGCTCAGCACATTTGAAAATCCAGGCTTCTAGGGCTGCAGACTGGCTTGTCCAACACAATCAGCTTAATCATAAAGCACAATGTTTTTATCTAGTGAGATAACAGTTGGAACAAGGGAAAATCCTATTCAATGGAATCTTTATGGTTACAGCTCCCCCCAATAACTGTCCTTTCCACACTCCTTCATTTCTTAACCACTGTATGAGATATACAGCATGTGGTAATGAAATATGAAATGCATGCATTTTACTGAGCAAATCTCTCACTTGAAATGTGAGGTCTTTGGTTTGAAAATAAACATAGTTCAAGGCTCAGCTGGGAAGTGTGTGTGCTGCTCCGACAGCCAGGTCCCACACTCCTCGCTCAGTCAGCTCTTTCGCACAGCATTAGCCTGATCTTACGCTTTCCCTGTGACAAGCTTCCAGAAGTAAGTGTGAAAAGGAAGACCACTTTCCACTGCCCACAGGAAACAAAATGACCCTTCTGTTGTCAGCTGGATGATATGTGAGCTGTATCCCCTGCAGAAGCCAAGGCTAGCATTGACTCGTTCTCATTAAACAAAGCTAAATATTGGAAGCACTTTTAAACTGCAATGTAGGAGCTCCATAGGCTCCATCTGAACTTCTGGAGTTACTTATGTTAAGATCTTCAGCCTTAAGACTGAGTTGCTGGGTGATGCCACTGCAGGTTTTACCTGCAGTTCATAAACAGGGTGTGAGTGTGTGTGTGTGTGCATGAGGCTGTCGTGAACTAAACTGCTTCTTAATCTTGGAGCATCTCAGGGTTTCAGTGGCCCAACATCACAGCTCTAGAGGGTAGTTTGCATTGTGGCAGCCTAAACCCAGCTGTTTGCTACCCAGAGAGTCCTCATCCAACGTACTGCCTCCAACTAAGCCAGCAAACTGCAGAGCTCTGGCCACATTGAATTGTAGCCTCCTTGTCCAGCCCCATCTCCCAATAAGTTTAGGGGGCAGAAATCCACCCCATGAAGTTCAGCAACTGCTGTTTGACAGACTGCCTCTATTCTCACTGTCACAGCTGAAATCCAAACCAAAGAAATGCTTCCAACAAACCCTTCTGGAGACAGAGCAAGAGGAAAGTGGTTTTCATATTGCTCCGTGGATCATCTGCCTCAGACAGCATTTCTCTTGCTTCCCAGGCACATGGCAAAAGCCATCTCCATCCTCATCTATGCACTCCCTGTGCTGCTGTGCTCAAGTTATGCCTAGGAATGGCATATTAATAGGTTGTCCTTCTGTGTATGTTTAATTTCTGAGGCTGATGACCCGAACATGATATGAGCACTGACAGCCATTGTAATTGTATAAACTTGGGGAGAGGGGGGAAATTAAATAATCATAACAAAACCAATTGTCAGGAGTAATAAGATTTTCCTTTTAGTGCAATAATAGTGTCATTAATTATTAAAAAAGAAAAAAATAACAAGGAATCATCAAAGCAAAAAGTAAATGAGCCTGGAAACTGCAATTCCTTCTTATATAGGAGTGCCCTCTGCAGTCTAGTTCCTGGGGAGAGATGCTGTGCCCACTCACTTGAGAAATAAGTTGGCCAAATCCAGTGCAGAAAGTCGGGATGTGGAGCCATAAATGAACCCTTGAAGAATGGGGTCCACAGTATTAAAAGACCTTTGTCCAAAAGACAAAGTGCTAGGACATATGTCTGATGGACAAGCTGAAAGACCTGTGCACACTTTAGGGGTGGGTTTTCAGATGTGAATGTTGCAGCTAAGTAGTCACGACTTTAGTCATTGCCGCATAGACACGGAGCAGTTTACTCTTTGCTTTAAAGATTAGCAGAAACTGTAAAGCGATCTTCAGGAATGTTCTTCAAAGGGGACATTGTCTCTGTCCTTTCAGGATTTTAAGCTCTAAAGCTGGTCACATGCTGCCATAATATTTTAATGTCATTCCTAGCTGGCAGGTAGCGACTTGCTTTTCATCAGTGCCTTATGGAAGTAACCCAAGCATTAAGATGTGACCTCATTCCTAAACACATTTCTCCATCTACTGCAAACTTTACAGGAGCATTATTTCTTCTTCTAGGATGCTTCAAAAAAATGTCTATTTTTAATTTTAAAAAAATTGTATGGAAAAGAATATTTAATTTGAGAGGGAAAAAGCCCTAAGCCTCTAAAAGTTTATTCTGCCTCCAATTACTTTTCATGCTTGACTATGCGGCAGGGAATAGTTCATTATACCAGGTCACCAACTTTGACATCTCTAACCTCACAATAATGGTCCTTTTTGTAATGTACCAAAATTGAAAATCAGTTTAGTTTATGTTCTCACTAGGTTCATGGCTCTGGTGCCTAATATATTGCTGACTTGTAGGTCAGCATTACTCCCTAGTGAGGAATATTAAATAGCCACAGCTTATATTAGAAGGGGTGAAAAGGTCCAGCTCAAGTCTGCTGCATAGTTCCCATTCGTTAGTGCTTTAAAAACTCAGTAAGTTGCATAATGTTTCCACTTATCCATGAAATTGAGGTATGATTCATATCACAGGCATCTTTAAATGATTTGTAGTCCACTATTTAAGTATGTATTCCACATAAATAAATACTTCCTGAGTTTGTATACATGATTTGTGCTAGTCAGTATCATAAAAGAGGCACAATAGTGCCTTACCTTTATTACTGTGGCAAGAACTTCATACATCTAATGGAAAACCCCCAAACAGCCAAGAGGAATGGTGTAATACAAAGCACCTCTGTTCGGAAAAGGCATTTTTGGAGCTTATCAAAGTGTGAATGGTATTTCCCTCCATCGAAAACTTCTGTTCTTTCCACTCCCAGTTCTCTCTGTGCCTTCTAAAAATTTCATTTTAGGGCTATGTTGTTAAAATTAACATTAGCATGTGGGATACAGTGTTTGACTACTGATAGCTGGGGTGCTTCTTGAAGCTGCTCGTTCCTGAGCTCTATTTGTGAAACAAATTGGACTGGAGCTTGGGGCCTTGCTTTGCCGGTGAGCACACCTGCCTTCAGTAACAATACTGCTTTTGGGGTTTCACTTTAACAAAGTAGTGTTGGAAAAGAGAAGATATTTATAGCTGTCTGGAACATGAAGGATGATAGGTGCTCAGAAAAAACCCTCACGTTCTTTCTCTCACCACGATACATCTCCAGTGTCTGGTAAATTATTTGCAAGAAAATCGAACATGCCACGTTTACAAGCTACACTCTCCACATTGCACAGCTCTCTCTGCAACAGACTGTGAGGATCCTCTCAGGGTTGTCTATAGGCAGACCGAGGGCTGCAGAAGGGGTGAAGCAAAGAACCATGCCTTCACCTCCAAGACCCTCCCTCCAGCAAAAAATCCTCATGGATTCCTTACTCAGGCTGTGTGACAGCAGTAGGTTCATCATGCTTCATCAATACACTTTAAGATTAATGTGGTACTTTAATCTCTAATGTGGGTGTCATTGGTACTTTTAAAGACATTGGAACTCAGCATGAGTGAAAACACTATCAGATCACAACCTTTTAATTAGCAGTATGTTGTTCTAAGCTTGGTAAAGGAATTACTGAGTGAAATGATACAAGCTGATTTATTTGAGTCAGATGAGACAGTGATCACAACAGACTATTGGCTGATGTGTATGAATCTGTAGGAGTCCCAACTAAATAAGAGAATAAGATATTTTTTAGTTCTAATTTCTCTGATGTCTTTTGAAAAGAAAAATACCTACGCTTAAAGAAAAGGTACTTTGTGCAGAAAAAACCCCAAACCAACCAACAAACAAACCCTTTGCATACTGTGTGTTTTTCTCTTTGAACAATAAAATTTCTTCATTGTCCCTTAACTGCTCTGTCTCTTGTTTCCACAAGGTAAAAAGAAAAGCAAAAGACAGCCCACACACACCACTATTCTGTTTTATCATAATGATGGCGGACATTTTCAGCTTCTCTCAAAACATTGAAGTATTTGGTGGAGCTTATTATTTAAAAAAACCAGTGTTGTTTCACTGAAACAGACAGCTGAATTTGTCATATGGATATTTATATTGATATGAACTACATTATGTTATTGAATTTTGATTCAAGAAATATATTGTTTTGTTTTACTGTCAATTCCTCTTTCTCCGCCTCCTCCCCCCCACCTTTTTTTTTTCCTCTTTTCTGTTTTAAATCTGTTTTCCCTTTCCTCTGTTGTCATGCAAAATTGCCTAAAGGACATTCGTGGGTCTCAATTGAGCAAAACAAGCTGCCTGGTGTGCAGACAGACTTTTCAGCTCAAACGTCTTAACTAAATCTCCTCTGTGACATTGTGTAGGCCAATCCCGAAGTCCTGGAGCACGTTCCCTATGCGGTGTCCTGCAAAATGACCTTTTTCACCACAGCTGGGCCCAACTGCACTTCCCTTGCAGTCCAATTGCCTCACAGCTTCTGGGTTGATGACACGCAGCCCTGGACTCACCTCTTTCATGGGAAAGTATGATAACTTTTCCCATGGAAAAAATGCCACTTGGCCCAAGTAGCCTGACTTCCCTACACATCTGTCAGAATAATTTCCTTGAAAACTTATTTTCTTGGTCAGCAAGGTGAGAACATGGTCCTTTTTCTCTTTTTTCTTTCCAAAACTTATATCTAGTACACGTGAACAGTCAGAAACAAGACAGAACAATGGGCTCTACATGGGCACAGCAGTTGCCTATAAATGACACATGCTGTTTCAGAATATGGCCTTCATGGCAGGCAGAAATGTTCAGATAAAACTATAAACAAACAATCAAAATCATTACTGCAATTTGAGAACCAGCTAGAGACCACTTGGACATAAATCACTTTGAGCAGAAACACAAAGGAAATATTTCTGAAATGTTGGCTGGCAGCCATCTTAAAAAAGGGCTTTTTTTTTTTTAGGTGGACCATATGGAAATGCATGACACTTCTGGCTAACATCTTTTTTTTCCCTGAAGATCACAATATTTTCATTCAACGCTGTGGTTTTTTCTGCACATTAGAATGTGTATTTATGAGAAAAATAACAGCTCAAATCCTCATTACTCTTCATGATTTCACAATTATAGCTGCCGTACATGACCTTCTCAGCCAGAAGGCTGTACTAATCTGCCAGTGCAGGAGTCCCCCACCAGGACAGAGCCTGCTGAGTGTTCCTGTGAGGGTGTTTTGGGGAGGACATTGGCCTGAACACGGAGCAGAACCAACTCCCAGAGGCCTTGGTCTTTGGCGACTGTGGGAAGGAGAGATAAATGAAAGGCTACTTATTGAATTGGGGGGCCAAATTCCCTGTCTGGTTTCAGTTTTGAGACCCACCGATCCTGCACTGTGTGCACCACAGCACTCACATGGCTGGGCTCAGATTTGATCTGGTCCAAGGACTGCAGAAGTGCTGTCATCCAACAAAACGCTTTATGAAGCTCACGGTGGTGCTTTCTTCTGTCAGCCTCAGGCACAACACAGGGCTTTGTAAAGGAGAACCCTGGGTCTTCCACCGTAGTGGTCACTGAGGGTCACCTCAGGAAGCTCCAGGGAAAGAGAAGGGCGAGCAGGGATTGGTGGGGAAGAGAAGAGGGCAGTGTCTGGGTCACTCATGGCATGGGGGCATTGGACCTAAACCGTCCATGTCATAGAGCAATTAGAAATGCTATTCAGTAGCTGCAAGGAGACTTTTCTGTGATTGTCACGCTTTTCTCTGCTCCCTGATACTTCAGAGGGAGAGAGGGCAAAGCTACCTCCTCTCATCTATCCACCCTTTTCCTGGTATTAGGGACCCCCAAATGGGGCTATCTTCACCAGGGGGAGAAGAAGATGGGATCCAGCACTCTTTGTCAGGCAGGATGGCGAAGTTTCCTCTGACTTTCAACCATGCCTAATATGGGCAACCCTGCTCTGTCACTAGCTTGCAGAAGGTGGGGCTTTTGCCTTCATGTGTTCCTGTAATACACTCAGTACCCTGCAGCACAGTGACGCACAGCCCAAGAAAGGGCAGCCTTCATGCTTTTGGTGAAATTAATGCTACTCTACAAAAAAAGTCCCCTTTCTAAGGTTGTGGGTATTCTTGACATTTCTTTAAAGCAAACTGCAATGCACGCTGAACAATGTTCAGAGTCCTGCTGAGGCTTCAGTAACTTAATTATACTTTATTCTTTCTAACCCACCCACATACATGCTTTACCAATTTAAACTTTTTATAGATCCTCCTAAAGTATTTTCTGCTGTGCTTTGCTCTTAACATCATACTTTTTTTTCTCATTCCAGTCCTTACTCAAGTACAGGGTGCCTTCTTATGCCTGTGTAATGTTGTGCAAGAGGGTTTCCATACCTTAGTGTGGAGCAGAGCTAAAAGGAAGAAGGAAGGAGAAATAAAAGAACTTTACCTTGTACCACACCTCTATCTGGCTCTTCTGTATAAAATACACAATGCTGATTTAGGAGCTTTGCTGCGTGCAGCCAATAAATTACTGGAAACAGACATAACAAATGCAAATGGAATCATACTTTAATGAAAACTGAAGTGCTTATAACTTAAGGAAATTGTAACAAAGCAAAAACAAGGCTAATTGTACAATCAGGTCCAGGCATACACTCATGCAAGTGTAAAGATGAGGTCTTGCTTACAGATCAAATTCATATTCTCTGTGTTGGACACAGTGATTAAATACATATACTAATATAATTAAACAATAAACAAGCATATTTCAAATGAAACATCGAAAGAGTCATACCAACTTACCTTTCAAATCAGGAATACTTAGAATAATTTTGAGACTTATTATTTTCAGCTGTTAGACAATAGCTGATTCCAAAGGGATCTGTATCACCAAAAGCCTGCGCAGTGTTTTGCAAGACAAAGATCAGATCCATGCTAAGCTAATACATCCATTCATCTTGGAGAGCTTCTTCCCCAGCTAAAATTCTCTTTTATATTTAAGTAGTATAACAAATCCCTCATCAACTCAAAAACATATTCCCTAGAATAGCACTGAATTTCAGGACTAACAGCAAAACTTGGAGACATTAAAATTATTGACTTGTGTAGTTGATAATTGCCACCACCTTCCATAAGATTCTTGTGCTGAGTTGAGCTGATTATAGAATAAAAGGAATGGGTTTCCTAGAAAAATGGAAAAGCTGTCTTAAAGAAAGATGCTTTTCAGATCTAAAATACAACAGTTGAATTCTATTTTCAAACCGAAATCATAAACTAATCAGATTTACATAAGAAAGAGCAACATGCAAAATGCATGAAGTTTTTCTATTAAGGAAAATTATTTCTGGCAGTTGCACCACTTGAGATAAGGGGCATTGGAGACATGAGCAAATGTCTTGGCATCACTTGGTGTGAGCTTGGAGCTCTGCCTAGCCACATTTCTAAAAGACTCAAAGCTCATCTGGCACCCTGTTTAATCTTTAGCTAATGCATACATTGGGGCTCAGACTTCCCCTTTGTATTATGATGTTACCAGCACTAATGACTATTCCACTTCAGTGTGGCATAGAAAGTGGAGAATATTTGGGAAGTTATACCCACAGACGAAGTAATGAACATATCTTCACTGGAAGTCATAGCAAGATGCTCATTTAGGCTGGTCCTAATCATGCAGTAGGAAATCAGAGTATTTTAACAGCTTGGGGACAATAAATAAAGCACAATCCATGTTCTCTCCACCTGCAGGCTTAAACAGCACGGTACAAACCCCTCATTTTCATTAGAGTTTACTGTATGCTGAGCTGAAGAACATGACACTAGGTTTTGTTGGAGGTAGGCATTGAATGGAAGATGTGAATGTCCATTTCTGGTTATGTGTGGGTTTATGGAAATCTGAAGTCCACCCGGGACTGCACTGGGATGTGAGGAAGTCAAACCTCAGAATTAACTGTATGATACTGGATACTTTTTCATACAAGGAGAAGGAAGACTGTTTTAGAAATGGCATTAGTCTATTCTCTACAAAACAGGAAAGACTTGCCTCAGGCAACTGAAGGAAGCAGCAATTGCCATTTTTATTCGTTCTTTTCCCCGAGGGGATATAAGGCAACGAGTCGACTTTGATTCTCCCCTCAGTCCCACTGTCAGAGAGCCTGCCAAGTATATATTGGGTTCCCAGGGGCAAAAGGCCTTCAAGCAGATATTTGTGATACTTATCCCTGTGGCTAGTGCTGAAAATTAAAGACACATGATGTTCAAACCCAAAACAACAAACATAGCTTTCCAAAGACAACCAGCTGCTTCACGGGAACTGCCAGAGCAAACAATTAGGAATTCAGCAAGGATTTTCACACGGCCTGCTTTCTCCATGACAGTTTGGAATTCTCTGCCATGAGGAGAGATAACTTTGATATTTCAGAAAAGTGATAAGACTGATTATTCATCACTGCCTTCATCCAGCTGGGGAGGTATGGCTAAGTATCTTTTTGAAAGAAAAAATATCTGAAGCTTCCTCAGTCTTCAGGGCAGTTCATGAAACATACATTGCCTGAGTACAGAACGTAACTTACACTCTAAATGGGAAATTATCATTAAAGGCAAGCTGTTCAGGAGGTTAACCATCACTATGAAAACTGAGGGGACCTGACATAATACACTTTTATCAAATGGTTTTATAAACAAAAGTGAGAGGGATGGACACAAGTGGCCAAATTCAGCCTCTTTCTGCTGAGCTTCATGTGGGTGCAGAGACTACTTTGCTGGTGTTGTCTAGCATGCATAACACCCCCATCACTGTACTCAAATGAAGAGAGGCAGACTGGAGTCAGCTGTGCTCAGGAGAATCACTCCTGAGGTAAGACTGAACACATAAAGCAAACCACCTGCTATGCTAGCTTGTGAAACAGCTTCAAGATGACATTACTAGAATTCCCAAGAGTATAGTGTTTCTGTATATCGTCTTTTCATCTTCCAATGCACTTGAATACACTGTGCTTCTTCCAGGGAATATCAGTTCTCAAACTTTATCTCAGTACTTGATGGTTATTGACTAAAACCTACAAAATTGAAATAACCATAGAGTTCAACAAATGCACAGTTCTTCACATACGTCAATACCTTGGCGGAATTTTGGAAAATGTTACAGAAACAAGAACAAAACTCTTTTTTGGTCACAGCTCCAAAATCCCATAAAAAGTATTGCCAGAGAAACACTATTTGGGCTGAAAAAAATGAAGATTTCTAAAATGCAATACTTATAAAGGCTAACAACAAATTAATTTGGTATCAGCTGCATAATTAGATGCTCAAAATCATATCAAATTTTTCACTATGGATGTCAAAGCTTCAGGACATGAACTTTGTCTAAACCTCATCTAACTCTTGACCTAGACAGTGACCAAATCGTGTGAGGGCATGACTTTCTACACAGTTTCTAAACTCCTTGGTTCTATCTGGGTTGAACACTTTCAGGAAAATAATCCTCTCTGCAAAGCTGTCAAATGCTGCTTGCTATTCCACCGAGTGCTATCT
This sequence comes from Ifrita kowaldi, assembly GCA_013398055.1. Classification (NCBI taxonomy): domain Eukaryota; kingdom Metazoa; phylum Chordata; class Aves; order Passeriformes; family Cinclosomatidae; genus Ifrita; species Ifrita kowaldi. The sequence goes on from VZRS01007674.1 coordinate 467,685, forward strand.
TACCACCCAAGTTGTACTGAGTGTTCTACTGTCAGTTTCAGAAATCTGTCTAGTCCTTGGAAATGAAGTCTATCAGATCTTACCGGAATATTATCACAGGGACCCAAATGCAATTAAGAAGAGTGTGCATCACCAGAGGTTCAGCAAAAACAGCTTTTTAATTTAGAGTTTTTTAAATGTCGTTGGTTTCAAAAATCATCCCAGAAGTGAGTGCAATGGTATTTGCATTCCTTCAACAGAGCTAAAATATTAATCAAATAAGCTATGGGAGAGAAAGAGAGGAAAAATAGAAAGGCAAGAGGTGGTAAAAAAAAAGTGAAATTATTGTATCTGTATTTACTTATTACTAATTATTAATTTTATAGATACAGCGAGATGCATAAAGATGAAAAGAAGGTGTAGAAAAATACATTATCGCACAAGATAAGAACAGACATCGTTGAGGACCTGATCTTCAGCGCTTTTCCCAGATCATTTTAAATGATCTCACATGAACTGCCCACAAGTGAAACCACCAACTTCACTTCCTTTCAGTGCATATTTGAGCCAGGCTGTTACTGAGGCTGTTCTGATTTCTGATCAGAATCCTTTTCTGCTTTGCCCTTCTGCTAATAACATTTGGCACACTGCTGAGCTGCTCTTTGAAAAATACAGGTTTTAAATTACTAATGGGAGGGGAATGAACAGTTCAACTGAACTACATAGACGCTTGAAAACCAAAAATTCTTCATAGAGGTTAGTGAGAAGGTATTATTTCTTAAGTTAGTATCTTCAAGATGGTATTTCTTAAGATGAAATTTCTTAAATAGATTTCTTGGCAAGTTTTAAAACTCAGCATAATACCAAACAGGTTATCTTTTCTGTCCTAGAGTTGCACCTTCTGAGAAAGTGTGGAAAAGCACATAACATTTTGTAAGAGATCTTTCCTGAGTTGTGCAGGTAGAGCTATAAGTAAGTGCTGTATTTGTGAGCAGGCAGAGAATGATGGTTTCCAGCAAAGATTTCAAAAGCATTAAATTCACTTTAAGAAAACTTCTGAAACTTGGACTTTTCCTGTGAATATATGCTACGCATCTCAAAAATGTAAAACCAAAGAACTCAATCAAAAGCACAAAACCAACAATAAAAAGACATTCAGCTGGATGAAGACTGTTAAGAGGATCTGTTTCTAGAAAATGAAAACCAGCTTTGCACTCTTTCTCTGCATGCTGAAGCATGCATTTTGGGTGCCTACATCTGAATACACTGCATTCTGGCAACATGGCAAAAAGCCAGTAAGATAAAACATGCCGTGAGATCATATTTCACAAATCAGAACTTTCCCAAAGAGTACTGGTAATACAACAGATCTAGAAATTAGTAAAAAATATCAGCAGTTTCCATCTTTAAAAGTTCAGCTTATCTTTAAACCTATTTACCATCATCTAATGTTTAATGAAATTCATAAAAGTTGTGAGCGGAACAGTTAAAACAGCACTGAAGAACTGGGCTGGATAATTAACCTGTTTAGGGACCTAGATGACTAATGCATTAGCTCCAAATGCAAATATAAAGGGATATAATTCTGCTGGTGTTATACAACCATAAATCTGAAACAACCCTTCAGAGGCCCCTGGAAATTCTGAGATGTCATAAGAATATAGCAGAGCTCAAAATCTGTCCAAAATCACTGTAATGCCATAATTCCTTCCTAAACTACATGAGAATATATGTATTTACAGGCACAGGAATGGCAAGATTACAGAGAGAAATTCATAAAAAGAAGAAATTCTTATAAAGAAAAAAAACCCCAGAGATATTCCAGCTTGAATGATTTGGAATTTTAAATAATAACAACAAACCAATTTTTCATTTTCTTTCAAACTACAGTCGACAAGCAGGTTGTGCTCTTAAATTATCTCTGCACGCAATACTCACAGGCTGTAAACAATGAAACATAATTAAATTGGTTTGAAAAATGTCTGGTGAAATACTTACGATTAAATTATTTCATCTGTAGATTGGGGCAGCAAATTTCCAAGGGTTGTAAAACTACCTAGATTATAACATGGATCAAAGTATTTGTCATGTAAAATGAGAAAAAGGCCAGCACAAAACTGACAGAATTAATTCATGGTATACACTTTTCCATCACAATAAATGCTGCTTCTGTGCACTGAGCCATCAGTAATCTCAATTCTTTTTCCTGTAAGTACTATATCGCTGGTTAGATCAATTTGTCCTTTCAGGGTTATTGTACTTTAATTTGCCTTGTGCTTTACACTTCCTCCACAAGCTGCAGTTTAACAGATTTTTATGAAGATGCAACTACATTAAAAGAAAAATACTGCTATGTCTTCATAGTAAAGCTCTTGAACCAAAGACCTTCAATCTCCTGTTGGCTATATACATAAAAATTCACAGTTTCTGTACCACTTCAGAGCATTGCTATGATATTTCAGTGTCACCATAAATAAATGATCCTTCGTGGAAAATACTTAGTCAAGTCAACGATTTTTGATTTTTTATTTAATCATCACTGTCACTGCAGAGCCTGAAATATACAAGGAAGTAGTAAAAATAACCATAGCAGTGTCTATCCATAGGGCACTGAAAACAGCCCTTTAGTTTCTGTGCAAACAGCTTGTGGTGTGAAGCAAAAGAAATACTTCATGCCCCATACCTGCAAGGGGCTTTGAGAAACCTGGTCTGGTTGAGGGTGTCCCTGCCTGTGGCAGAGGGGGTTGAAACAAGATGATTTTTAAGGTCCCTTCCAACAGAAATCGTTCTGTGATTCGCTGAACTGTAGCTTTAACTTGACACACACTACCTGCACAAGCCTGCTACAAGCTCACAAAACTCACTTTAAAGATAACAACAGGCTGTGAGACACCACACCTGAATTACCTGTTGCTTTCATAGCTACCGTTTGGTACGACCACTTGTACAAGCTGCTGCTGATTCTTAGACTTGCCAACAAGATCCCCTGTTCTGGATGAGAGAAACTGTCCTGTTTAACACACCTTTAAAAGGCTGTGATTTACACCCATATTTGCCACTGTACAAGCATTAAATGTGCTTAATTCCATATGTGCTTGCATCCAGCCTGGGGACCCAGAGACAACAGGGTAACATTCATTCACCTGATTGGTTCCTAACTTGGCATATGGAAAGAGCTGTGTGTAAGACAGGGACTACAATCTAGATTTCACTGTACCTTTCACTATTAGTCAAACACCTCCTTCTCTTCCTATTTGTATGAATTGTACACAGCAAACTTGTTTTCTTCAGAGAAAAATCAAGGACCTCACTTCCCTGTTCATGCAGCAAACTACCCACTACACTAGTCTTGAGCCTCCTCCACATTTTTATCTTTGGCTTTGTAGTTTGATACTTATTGGAGTCTAAATGTTCAGTAAAGATGGAAAACTTTGTCTTGAAACTGGCAGAGCTATTCTAACTTCTCCATTGGTTGTGCAGAAAAAAATACTCTGGGTGTTGCACAAAAGCTCAGTTGCTCTTTTAGATGGACTTCCTCTCTTTTCTTGGTCATTTGCATTAACTATATGGAGCAGTACTGAGCGAGTGAATGAGGGAGATGGAGGAAAACAGTTTGAAATTAATTGAGGCTTAAAATCACATTAGAGATGATTTTCTGGATGTGGATTCTGTTCTGTCCCTGTCCAGACAGGATTCATCCTCCCACAATGGTCCAGCAGCCATTGACACGGACTATCTGCTCCAGTGGTATTCCCCTAGCTGAGGTGCTCAGTGCCCCCAGGCCAGCTGCAGAAAAGAGTTAAACTCTGTGAGAATCTGAGCATTTTTGCAATGGTCTGAGGATCCTCACAGACTAGGTGAAGCCAGCATCTCCTCTCCTGCAATGGCAATGGATTCTGAAGTTGCTCAGAGAAGGAAAGGATCAAAAGTGTTCATCTAGGCTACTGCAGGAAGAAAGAGACCAGATTGTGAAGATTCCAGTCCCTCTCAAATTTTTAAATGAGATTGGATGTCAGCATATTCAATAGGACACGGGACACTTTTGCAGACAATATATATTGAGAGTGCTCTCTCTTGCTGAAGCTTGAGGGTAGGTACTTAAAAACACAACACACAAATGTCAAAGCAAGTAGATCAAACCTGAAAAAAGAAAGACAAGAACAAGCAGTGTGAGTTTCTTTGAATCTGGTCAAAGCTGAAGGCTTCTTTACTGTTATCTGAACGGGATCAGATATTGTTGGTATAGCAATATGCAAAAATCAGGTTGTTATACACGCACACAATCTCTTTTACCAGCTAGTACTTTGCAATAGTACAAATCACCATTTCCCCTCTATGACCTTTCTCAAACAGCCAGCAATCTAAAAGAAGAACACAAGGAATTTTACAGTAGATGGAGAAATAAAGAGGATTCATGCAAATGTTCATTCCCGTTTTAAATAGAAGGGCACAACAGAAATGATACAGCTGCAACTCTTCTTTGGTACTGTGACCTTCCTCGAGGAAATCAATTATTTTTTTTTCAAAAATATATCCAACTGTAAGTGTCCTGGGATATCCAGAAGTGAAGCAAACTAGACTTCTGACTTGAAAAGGTCAAAAATGAAAATCTGTCAATCAGTGCTGTTATCTAACAATATTAGAGCTGCTCTCTCATTTTTGTCTCTCTAATAAACCACTGGAGGACCAGGCAAAAGAGCTATGATGAAGGCACTTGGCAAAGTCAGTTATAGCCAACAGCAAAAGCCAAAGTTAGGTGTAATCCTGTGGACAAGGGCTCCCTCTCTGCGAGGACACTCCCTGTCACAGGACAGGAACAGCGTGCCACAGTGAAAGGTGCCAGCAGTGGGAGGAAACACATAAAACAAATTAGCCCTCTCCCCTTTCCACCAGTAAATCCATCTGGTAACAGCTGTTACCTATCCAGTTTATACAATCTCTTCTCCAAAATCTTTGATGTCCAGAAGACTGGAAAATCTAATCATGTCTTGGGAAAGAGGATAACAAAAATATTGAGAAAGTAATAAAAACACAAACAATTCTCTTATTGCAATGCTTGCTGAAAGTTCTTCAGATCTGGTTAGTTAGCAAACTCCTTTATAAACCAGTCATGAACGAAGGAAATTTACTATTCATGGCTACAGAAATAAAATTTAAAAAAAGGACTTGCTTCTTTCGGCAATCTTGAGAACAATGATATATTTTCATTTGCTTTCCTAAGGACAAATACAAAATAAGAGCATTGAGGCTTCCTCTGGAAGCCTGCAGTTTACAGCCGAGGCACAGTTCACCCCATTAGCCCAAGGACTTGACTTGCCATTACACCAGCCATAGTGGAATGACACTTGTGCAATGAAGATGGTAATGAGCTAAAAAAGTAGATGATGATATCTTTAGTTCTACTACATGGCCAAACTGGCCAGGAACACCACACTCTGGGCAGTCTGTGGTCAGGCACCAAATGCGGAGCAGCTTGGCTTCTACCTGCTGTGCCAGGACTTCCCAGCTGGAGAGCTGGCATCCCCAGGGAGGCACAGCGAGCCCAGCCCCTGCTGGCAATGACATAACTGCTCTCTTTGGCTGCTGAAAGCATCTCTTTGGGATGTGCTACCCATGACATATGCCCCACAGTAGTTAAATGAGGAATGAGAGTCCTCTTGTGTCCCTTTTGCCCCAGACAAGAAGTTGCAGCATTGCGCAAACCTGCCCCACTCGGGGCGTGCCAGCAGGATGTGGTGCGCTGCCGCTGCTCCCACTGGGTCCAGTGGGCTGCCCAGGGCTGTGCTCAGCCAGGGCTTGGCCAGTAGAGCGGGAAACAAATGGCAGCACCTTCTGGGAAACAGGGAGGGGGCCAGTCTCCAGGCACCTGTTGAAACAAGATTATAAGATTTAGGTTGGGTATGCCGATGTGCTTTTCCTGCACGGATCCTGCTGGCACAGCTGCAGTACCTAGCAGAGATTGCAAAACTTCACACGGAGTGGAGCACTCTGGCTGCTGTAACATCAGGATAGTGATTATACCAGAACAGATATGCAATGTGCGAGAGAGAGTATGAATTTTGAATATGAATTCTGAAGCTCTCCCTGTAGCACAATCCCATTCACCTACAGCTCCTGTGCACACAAATCTCCCCAAGTGACACCTTGGTTACACATCAGATAATACCTTCAAGACTATTTCTTTTTCTATTTGGAGATTGCTTAGCATAAACTTTCATCAGCTTGTTTTTGTTTTAAATAACTGCAAAATGTCTCTCTGTTTTTGAGGGGGAGGAAGGTAAGAGGAGGTGGGGGGGGAGGCCAATATATTTTAGATTTTAAGGGAAAGAGCCACTCCAAAGTGCAAAATCTTTCAAAGACAGACTTACATAGCTTGTGAAACTTGTGTGAGACTGCTCTCTATAACTTGTACCACATTCTGCCTCCTTCACCCTGTGACACATAGCAAGAAAACTGGATTCAAAATGAGATTGCACCATGGTGAATTCATTCCTTGAATTGCATCGTAAGTTTCAGCAATACACAGCGTGGGAACACGTCGATTAGCTCTCGCTTTGAAGAAATTGGATTTGCAAAGGTCAGCAGTGGCTCGGCCCATTTCTCAGCAGATCTTTGGCTTGCTTTTCATCCCGGGACTAGCAGGGAGGAGGTCAGAGAGAAATGACAAAAAGAGTGAGCTTTTTGAAGAGAGCTCAAAGAATCTGACTGTGCTCCCAGCAGTGTGGAGGTTTCTTTTGCTCAAAGCTAATAAAAAGGTAGAGTTTAAACCAAATTTATGGGAATAACTTTCTGGGTTTACTGTACATATTAAACAATTAATTGTTTTGGTATAAACTAAGAAATGCTTTCCAATGTAACTTTTGGTCTGGCAAGAGCTGTCTGAAGCTAATCTGCTGAAAAGCCTGCTTGCCCTCCCCCATCCCTTCCACGTTCTGTGCAAAAGGGTTCAGCCAGCCTGGAAAAGAGCTAGAAAGAGGCAAAGCTCAGCCCCCAATGGAAGTGTGAGATCCAGGGAGTTTGTGCTCTGTATTTCTCCTCTGAAACATGTTTCCCAGTTGTTTAGTTTGCTCCCGTGCCAGCGTACTGAGACAGAGGTAGCTTCATTACCCTTCTGAGCCGGAAAATTCACAAAATATTTTGGCCACTCTCTGCACCTTATTAACATAAACTGGACTTTCCTCCTGCTGCTGGCAGGGCAGGGTGCTGGGAGTGTGTGATCAAGGCATTCCAGCGGCTGTCACCAAAGCTCTCCCCAGGCTGGCAGTGAAGGATTCCTCCTGGATCCTGAACAGGGGTTTGCTGTGGCCACTTACACCGGAAAGCCACAAAAGAGGGAAGGAGGTGGGGAGAAAAAAGAGAGCAGGTTAGAAAGGAATCCAAAAATACCAGCAAGCCTGAGTTCCTTCACCTGTAAATATTAAAGGTTTCTTGCAGAAATACAGAACACACAGACTGAAACGTATTTCCTGGAAAACTGGGAATAATGGACTCATCTGCTTTGTTAGTGTGTTTTTTTTGGCAGCTCACTTTCTCTGGCTTTAAAGCCTTGTGAAGGCTTGCAATCTGGGGAAAGAGCAGGCAGAATAGCTCCAGTTGCTGTTGCAGATCTCCTCAAACTGCAAACATTTGCTTTTGCCTAAGTTTCCCAACAAGCAACATGGCAGCATGCTGACATAAGAATATGATTTAGAAAGTATCCAAATCATAGAAGGCCAAATCTTGATGCTCTGTTGGTTCCTGTTAAGTAGCCAGTACTAATCCAGGTGAATTTTTCTTGTCATTAACTGAGCAATACTGGCCTTTGCCCTTACTAATTTGACTCAGAAAACTCCCTTCTCAGTCTGTCCCAGGAATTCCCAGAGGTCTGGCTGCTGCAGAAGGTGCCAGCAGGAATACAGCAGAAATACTGGTGGAGGGGAGGGATCTACAGCATGTGCAAAAGAGATGTAGGACAGAGTGTTTTAGGCAGATGGAAATGAAAAGGGAGTGGTTATTACCAAACTGACAGACCAGTGATGTTTCTGTGACCTAAGAGGAAGTAATAAATTCTGGGTTTAGGCTTTTAGTGAAGAAATGGCTTGTTCACCTGCTGCTTCATAGCTGCATCAGACTCCCACCAGTATCTGATCACCACCACTAAAGAGTGAGTCTATGGAGATCTTGTTAACAGCTCTGCCAAGGAGATTGTGCCAGCTCCTCTTACAAATGTTGTTACCACAGATCCCAGCAGACCCTGGAATTTCTCATTACCTCACGTACCAGCAACTCTTTAGAAGTGCCTTCACTTTCCAGTTACAGAGACGGGAGCAAGTAGGGGATCTGAGTAAGGTTCTGCAGCTAAGGGGAACTCTCTTCAGAAAGAGCACTTTGTGCTAAATATCTAGGGGTTATTTTATAATATCAATATTTTTTCCATCTAGGGATTTTGTTAGAGTGCCCTTTCTAGGAATATAATTTTTAATTTGACAGATTTCCACAACATTTGACCTGAAGAAGATTGTGATTTATGGACACATACCTCATTTGCAAATTTTTATCTGAGCAGTGCAGGTAAACATATACCTAACCTGGAGAGCTTGGGCATTAGGACGTGTATCTGGATTACCTGTGCACAGCTGTTCATGGTCAGCCATCAAATCCCAGATCCAGCTTCTTTTCTCTATTTAGCATCCTCTTGTCTCTGTTTTCATTTTAACTCTCTTTTATGTGTGATGTTTTTATCAACAGTTACTTCAGCATCCTTCAGTGGAGAAAGGCGTCCTTGTCGCACCTTTCACATGTGTGTAAGTTTCGTAACTGAAAACACAAAGTACTGGGTTTAGCTTTCTTTTTTCCAAAAAACAAACCTAAGAAAGTCAGGAGGTTAAACGACTACAGTTGAGGGTACCTTGCTGAGCTGCAATAAAAAAATATAAAAGATTGGTCTGAACACATATTTTTTTATTAAAAGAGAATGAACATAAATTACAGCTGCTGACCATGTAGTCATTCTTTTTATGAGGTGTTTTCCTATACCCATATATGATTTCCACATATAAATTCCCTGTTGGAATGAAAACTCCTCACATGAAACTGGTGCTTTTCTTAATAAATTGTCTGCAGAATCAGTATTTCATCTCGTATGTAAAAAGTTCATTAGGAGAAAAAAAGCATCCCAGTGTCCTGGTGGAAAGCGATACCAGACACTGTTCAAACTAAAAAAAGATCTGCCTGCAGATTGTGTAGCATTTTTCCTCTGCTTTTCTACTTAATTATTTTCCATAATTTAATAAAATCCAATATAACATAGCATGCTATAATGGTGCCTGCAGTAACAGCCACTTAGCCCAGAGCAGAAAAAGGCAATTCTGTTCCATTGAGGATTTCAGCATTTTGAGTTTTGTTTCCTTTAAAACTTTCTTGAAGAAGGGCCCCTAGCTCTGAAAGAGTGTGAGCACAGAAACCCCGAAGTCCTCTGCTCTGAAAGAGCCTGTTTTATGCAATGACCTCAAACCATGCAGCATGGAAGCCTGGAAACTGCTCCAGGTCTGCTCACTGAGGTCTTCTCACCAGAGAAAATCACTTGAACCAGAATCAGAAGTTCCATATGGGGTGCTCAGTTGTAAATCTGAGAAAGCACTGAAAATATGGAATTGTAAAAAAATGTCCCCAGAGCGCGCATGAAAATCCACATTGACGATTACCTTTGTTACTCCATGCAGAAGAGAAGCAGTGCTGAACTAAACCGGATGGCCATGCGTTCAGGGTCATCTGCTGCTGCTCTTGCTCTGGAAGCGCAGCTGTCTCCTCGTAAAACCAGTGAGTTCAGTGGAGACCGGGTGAAGAATGTGCTCCTGAGAGATTGCCCCTTCCTGAGAAAAACGCTTGGTTTGACAAATGGCTGGATGTGCGTCAGAACGTGACAGAAGGGGGACGTTTTTAGCAACACTTCACTGAGCAGTGCAGCAGAGTGGGGTCCCCAAAAGCGCAGTTGCTTTCATTCCCATAATTTACTTTCATCTGTATTTTTCAAAACCTATCCTAATTAAGCTTAATTGCCATGCAGTCACACATTAGTGCAACATTCTGTCCACTTATGGACCACCCATAAAATCCTTCATAGCATTAATCCTGGAAAGTGGTAGACTGCTTGTTTTGTTTTGTTTTCTAATGTGCATAAGTGCCTATAATGCACAGCAATGGCTTTTTGGAACTGATACTTGACTCTGATTATCATGAAAAGATTCTTAGTTTATGTCAGAAAATCAGAGAGGTCAGAAGGGTGTTTGTGTTTTGGGAAAAACAAGCATTTGTGATGATCTGGAATCTAAGACCTTTGGTGCAGAACTCAGACACGCAAATTCCCACCTCTTTGCTATATTTAACTCCTTCTTAGGACTGTTATGGGTTAGACCATAACAATTTGGATACCTTTCACCTTTGTAAGTTAGTCAGATTCTCTGCACCGCTTAAGTCTTCAGTGAGAGGCTCCCAAAAAGCAGCTATTCCGTGACCCCATGCAACTCATGCAAACTATCTCTTTTAAAGATGGACAAAGGTCTAGTCTGCAGGATGCCTCTAAATAGTTTGTAGGAGCTGGACCCTAACAGAGTATTTAGAAATGGTAAAACAAAATAACAACACAGAATTGCAGGGAAGTCACCTGAAATATTCTTCCAAGCAGCTGATTATTCTTTAAAATTGCAGTTTATCTGAGCGCAATAACTCCCATAACGTAGAAGTCAAGAAGACCCTTGAATTTCTAGGATGCTGAAGCAAAAGCAACAAGTACCAGGTATCTCAGAAGACTGTTGGCTGGGCTGAAAATTCTCACAACTAGAAGGACAACAAACCTAAAAGACAAGAAGGAAGTAGTGTTAGATAATAAAACTTCTGTAGCAAACAGACAACACCATAACTTATAGCAGAGAGATAAAACATGAGGGAATTTCAGCCTCACTCAACTTTGGTGAGTGACTCAGGGAGTCGGAGATCACACCATATGACTAAAAACTTCATTTAACTTTTGCATTGACGTGGCTTCTGTGCACTGGCAGAAAATGCCAATATTTTTGCCACTGCTAGAAATACTTTTCTTAGTCCAGAAATGACAAAAACAAAGAGAAAAGGAAGAACAAAATTTAGGTCCAAGTGAATATTTCTAAATTATTAGTGATTCAGTTACATCTAGTCCTTTCCAAAGCTTTCAAGCTTCGTAGGATGTATATATTGAAAAGGGAAAAATGAAAGGAGAAATACCAAGAACTCTCTAAGCAGCAAGGACTTGCTGCACATGTAACTTATTAACTAAATTTATCCGACATACACAGTGCTGGAGAGATGCACATTCCCTGAAAAAAGTGGAGTTCTTACATTATGCCTGTGAGACAAAAGTAAAATAGAGAACAGGAGATACATAAATTATTGTCTGTGAGTCCAGAGGCAAGTTCTGATAATGATTTAATATTTTAATGTCAGGGAAAATCATTCTTTTCAGTCACACCTTTATGAATTTCTAAACTGAGCAAAAAAAATCCCCCCTACTTATCGCTTAATTGATTACTATAAAAATGAAAAGATATAATTTTTGTTTAATAAAAGATAGAAAATTTCAAATGACGCAAAATTTCTTCAGAGCTTCTTTCTTAAAAGCCACACGCACAAACCCTCATTGTTATCTAAGTAGATACTATCTTTGTGCCTTATTTACTGCCCAGGCCTAGCATTCTTTCTGGGTGGCAACAGCACAAGGCACACTCATGGGCAAACTGAAGTGACAAACAAGCAAGCAAAACAGAGGAACGAAAATGAAAACTGTGCACTTGCTCTGACAGCTCTGCTGCAGGGTACTGAGGGTATCATAGCTGCATTGAGTTAGTCCTACAATTAATTGGTCATTACGGAAAAAATCTGACAATTATTAAAGAGAACCACCCAACTCAGAATTGCTGGGATAAATTAACATGTTGCAATCCTACTGACACCACCAGCATGATTCTCAAGGAGAAATTGGTGTTGTTCCTTTGTTTTTTCAAGCAGGAGTCATTCCTTCAATTTCAAATCCTCTTCCAGACGTTAAAGTGTCTAGATGGCATAAATGTAGCAATCCTGGAGACTACCATACAAGGTGGGCAGGCTGGTTTGATATGGGGCTTCTGCACTTCAGGTCCTCAGTGTCTGGGGTGCAGCCTAGTCCAAGGGGTATAAGATGCAGGGTTAGGACATGTTTGTTGTGGAATAAGGCAGTCTGGGACATCTTTGTGGGTATTTACTCAGAGAAAACAGGGTGCCACCTCAGCAATTGTTTCTATGCATCTTTCTACTTGCTTTCCAAAATAAGCAAAATATCCAATCTCTAAAAATACTGACTACTAAAAAGTGCACAGTTCCTTAGGGAAACAAGGTTTCAACATAATTGTGTCATATGAATGTTTGCCTGTCATCTGTTTGCTCTTTCCCCCCACTTTTAACTCCATTTTACAGAAGGGCAGAGGTCTCAGTGAGTCAAGTTCTGACAAGTCCCGTGCAAATTGGGGACAGCTGATGGCTGCACGCACAGCAGTGCTACCCTGGCCATGCACTCGCTGCTCCCTGCCAGGCGCTGCAGGCGTGAAGGATGGGCAGGGCTGGCGGTGGACAAGCAGACAGTGAGGCAGGAGAGACAGAAATCCATAGGAAATGAGTTCTCTTTAGCTTGGCTGCCTGTGGGCCAACTTGTTAACTGATTTATATAATAATTTTCCTGTCGGTTCTTGAGTTCTACTGAAAATTATCTTTCTCAGCAGTGATGCTTTCCAGGAACAGACTAAAGTGCTTGCTTCTAAACTCCTGACAGTATCATTTATTTGCTGAACAAGGGGGCACAGCAAACAATCTTTTTCCTATGTTTTGCTTTAACCTTGCTGATGCCTTTTCAGTGAACTGTGAGCCAAATTCCTCATTTCACTGCTTTAACAAGTGTGTAGATACTGACATCTCCAATCCCACTTTCCCTGGTCAAGATCATGTTTCATTAGAGACCAACTGAGCCTGCAGAACTCTGTTTCCTCATAAATGCTGGTCTCACTGATCTTGGTGGGAGAGCATGTGTGGGCTGGGGGCTTGGTACCTAGCTGTGTTCGTACATACTTATATTTAATTCAGAGATGCAGCTGCCCTGATGGTTTTAATTCTGTCCAACAGAATGCAATATCAAATACAGAGCCTGTTCCTATAGACTCAGTTTGAATGTGGCTAAGCAAATGAAGTCAGTCAGTACTCCAGAGAGTAACAGAAATCCAGAGACACCAACAAATCATGATTAAAAGTGCAGGAAGCCTCATTAGGGAATGATTGCAGCTTTCCTACTTTGTTTTGCTTAATAAATATTTAATTTCTGCTACAGGCAGAAATAAGAATAAGTTGAGGCTTAAAGAAAGCATTTGTTCTAATGAAAGTATTTTGCTTGCTAATAGTATTACCACCCAGTGAATAACAAAAGAACTGTGAACTCCATTGATTTAAAGAAACCCCAGAACTGTTCAGAAAACAAAATATATACTTAGGGCCCTAGGCAACAAACACGAGATGCACCCTAGGATAGTAACATACATTCATGTTTATACACAGTGATACCATTTCATGGCTTGTCTGGATGAAATGAGTTTGTTAAGTTTGTATTGTCCACCTCCAGTCCCTGTGATCCAAATACAGGCAAACCTGGGAAATCTAGTCCAGAAAAAAGCAGCACCTTTCCCCCTAGGAGGAAATAATAAAGTCTCTCATCACTCAGTGAGTGCGTGGGGCAGTTTGAATACCCCTATTGCAGACAGCAGGCAGGAGTAAGGCTTCTCACTGCCCACCCTTGCACCCTCCCCAGCAGTGACGGAAGCCCGGAGCCCACCTCTGCACTCTGCCACTTATGGCATCCAGGTAAGCAAAAAATTATTTACATGCATTGATTAACTGTCAATGCAAAGATGTCACAACATCTTTGGATTTATGCTATGGCTGTGAACCAAATCTTTGGTTTAGAGTAATGGTGCCTCACCTTCAGTAACTGACATCCTACCTCATCTTTCCAAAACTAAAGTTTTTGAAAGATTGCCTCAAAACCAAAGTTTAAGTTAGCTGCAATTGCAGAGAGAGGATTTCTGCCACTGCTTGCACTCAAGCAGCCAGAGTTACACTCTGCTGAAGGCAAACTCTAGCTGATGCAGTTTCTGGAAGTCTATTTGCTTCCTGTGTTTCCTAAAAACCTAAGATCAAGAAATAATTCCTATCTTCTAATAATATGAAAAAAAATGATGTGCTGCTAGTTTAGGAAAATATAAACTCTGGTGATCTACTTCTGATTCTGTTTCAGAATTGCTGTAATGGTTTGCCTGCTGTCCTCATTGTAATGGTTTGTGCCACTGCCCAGGAAAAATCTACTGCAGCAGTGTACTTATTCATGACGAAAATTCCACATGAGTAACACTCAGGAATATTAGAACCAGCCTGTATGCATATGCACTTAGAATTACAAATTTTAAAAACAAAAATAATAAAAAACCACCCCAGTAACTCTGCCTTGACCTTAATAAGCATAAGAGTGCCACCAGTCTAGAAGTGTATAACTTTCATATCTAAATATATCTGTATCTCTATATAAATATTCACCTGAATAATTTTATCTGCCTTGAGAATGTAAAAAAAAAATATTCAAACAACAGCAGTTCTTTGGCTTTTAGGTGGACTTCAACAGCTAAAAATAGCCCAAAATCCAGAATGACACCACAACCCCAACAAAACCAGCAGTTATTCTTTGTGCTGAAGCCATTGCCCAACTTGCCAGCGCTAATCCTGACTGTGCTCCTTGCTGTGCTGTAAGTACAGCAAAGGGCAGACGGAGCCCCAGACAACACCGGCTCTGGGGCTCACTGGAGCACAACTGCAGAGCGGAGCCGTGCCAGGCGCTGGCCGGCCGGAGCTCGCTGCTTCCACGGGCAGCTCCTTGGAGAGAGCTCAGCTGGGCAGAGCCTGGGGCAGCGCTGGACCCTGCCAGCCCTGCAGGGGAAACCGCAGGAGTAGCTGTGCTGTGTGATTTCACTTAGGGAAAGCCCAGACCTACGGAAACAGCAGGCTGTGTTTTGGGAAGGGACAGACCCTCCGGACCTACAGAGCACTGTGGGAACAGTTCTGTCACTTTTATTCCCACTGAGCAGGCCTGTTCCCCCGAGCAGACCCAAACACTTACATGAACTCTGGATAAATAAGGTTATAAAGCTACTAATGTTCTTTAACTATAAAGAGATAATACCAACCATGAAACCTGAGCGGCTTTTTCTTGTCTCCTGCACATATGAAAGATAGCATTAAAAGAGATTAGTTTAAACCACTTGCAATTTCCTTTATGCAATAAAAGATTTTCTTTGCTTGGAATTTTCCATTTATAGTGTGTATTTGGACTCAGGATAGCATAATACTTTCCTCAGTATCCCTGCTTTTAATGATGCTCGCAGCATTTGAGCCATTCATCAAATTTGACAACTGAAACAGCTAGGAGTTAATGGGAGCATGAGGAGTTTGACAAACACAGTCTATTTGACAAGGCTGAGGTCAGGACTAAAAGAACTGCTCTTGGTTAAATAAATAGAAAAGCAACAAAGTAAAGCAAAATCTCTGCACCCATTTATCAACTTTAAAAGCCTTTTTGTTGTAAGAAACATTAAGTGAAGCTGCACACAGAGATGGGAATTAAAAGGGGTTGGAAGAATTCAGCTGGCATCTTTTTTAGGTGAAATTAAAAAGCTCAGTAAAAACTGAGGGATTATGTCCATAAAGCTGACATGCAGCTACATAACACCTAAACCTACACTTTAGAGCTGTCTGCTTCTGAACTGACTTAATATTTTAAAGAACAGGCTTTTCCTGGATAACAGACTGACTCAGGTGGCACTGAAAGTAGAACGGTATCACGAGAGATGACTTTGCTGACATCTGCAAAGCAGGAGAGCACTGTATGGGCATGTTCAGGAGCACAGCTGAGACTCCATCCATCCATTGCTGCTCTGATAACAAATGTACCTGAGAGCAACCTGTGCAAGGGGCCTTCCAGAGAGTCTGCAAAGTATCAGAGCTTTGCGTTTAGACACAATATTGCCTGCAGGAAATTCCTGGATGTCAAATGACTCCTGGAAGCTGATAATTAGTGCAGCCACTAATTTCCTGGCTTTGCTTGGTTCATGGATTTTTTTTTTTTTTTTTTTTTTTTTTGACTTGGGGAGAGTGGTTTGGGCTCATCTGTCCAAGACCCTGAAGGTTCTAGGAAAGATAGGAACGCTGAATCTGTTCTTGTACTCCCTGAATAAGATGTCTTTCAAAGCATGCGGCACACTTAGAAAATAAAAGATAATGTCTCTCTTTTTTTTAATGAAGTGCACATTGGCAAGAAAAATCAAATCCTTACTATTCTGGGTTTGGTCTTGCGTTCTATATATCAGCGTTGGTCCCCAGGAATTATAGTGTTGACTTCAAGGAGAACAAGACTGACTTTCTTCTGATTCAGCTTTCCTGCTCTTTAAATTTGGGAACAATATTATTCTCATGACTAGATAAGGCAATACAAATTTAAGCACTGAGAAATTCTTGGATAATATAGTTGTGCAGAATATTTTCTAATCATTTGCCTACTTGATCACTTCATGTAATCATTTCTATCACTGTCTAGAAACCGCCAGTACCACCAGGGAATTTCCATCAGGAGCAAGTAATCTGGCAAAACTCAGTATATTTTTGCAGTCCTAAAAGTATGAGGAAAGGTCTTTATGGGTTTGGTGCTGGACATGTTGCCAGATGAAAAAATGCCTTTTCTTCTGAGACTTCTCTATCCTCTCTATTGCTCTAATGCTTTTATGACTATTGGCACTTTGGAGATAATACAGAAAAAAAGCATGTATCGAGGTGCAAAGACAGCAGAATGACTCTGAATAGTTATAAAATTTACAGATTAATTTGGTGCGTCTTGTTTCGCTAATAATTTTTCATTTTTTCTTTCGTAAAGCAATTTGTACACCTAAATAATATACTTAACAACTCCTATTGCTGCTAGGAAATAATGAAAGACTTATTTTCCTGGAAGTGATTGATTATAGTCTGGATAAATGAAATAATTTTCCCTCTTCTCATTATGCTTTGAGCAAAACACCCATTACAGGAGTACTGTGCAGCCATTTGGAGCTAGGAAATGTATTCCATTTAGCCTGTCAAACACAGTTTAATTCCTGTTCTAACTCTGCCTCTTTTCCAAACCTCCTTTTCAAGACTACACTAATATAACCTAATTTTGACAGAGCATTCTGGACTCTGGGCAGCTCTGACTCTTGAGCTCTTTTCCATCTGGAATGGGTTTTTCATCTGCTTAATACCAGAGCTTTCTGGTTTGTTTGGTTTAGTTGTCTTGCAATATACAACCTACAGTCATCTTATAAAATAATTTATAGCACTCATTTGGCCTCCTTTTTGGAACTTTCTATTTGGGAAAGAAAATCAAAAATAATCAAAGCAAGCTCAATGCTAGTTTTCCTTTTAATAAAAATGTTTTTACCCAAAATATTGGCGTGGATGTCTGAAGATTGCACTCTCCTTTCCAATGTCAACAACACAAATGCCTTTTCTAATGGACGTAATCGTTACTTTGTGTCATGGCTACGTTGTATTTGGGGGGTTCTTTTCTGTGTTGAAAACCATAAAAATATGATAAAAATGATCAGTATGACAAAAAATTTAGTGATAGGATTGTACCTAATCTTCAGTAAAGTGGGATCCTGGAACAGAGTACAAGAAGAGTAACCCTAATATTAAGATGAAATGTCATGGGTTCATGTAGAATATATAGAAATTGCATTATTAACATATTTTTTACTCATGGAATCACATAGTAGTGAGGTTTGGATTCAAAGATTCAAGAGCTCTTTTAAAGTCTCATATCTCTTGTAAATGTTTTATGGATGGAATTATTTCTCAGTGTTGTACAAAGGAAATACCATTTCACAAAAGCTGGTTTGCTATCTACTTGAATATTGGTGAGCTTTTTTTTTTGTTTTTGAAATTCTGTGATCAGCATTGTGCTGAACTGCTTAAGGAAATCAACCCCATTCATGTTTTTGCCCTCTTTTCTTAACCAAATTTAGTTGGTGCTGGGAGATTTTCACTGCAACAATAAAACCCTTCTCTTTAGTCCTGGGGAAGTGGAGGCTAGGATCAAGAATCTACTTTCAATTTACAATATTACTGCAAGCAAATAATAATACTAAAAATAATATTAGCAAAGCCATCATTAGAGGTGGTGGTGGTTCTCCATAGCTGGTGTACAAGAAAGACCCCTGAATAAAAAGCAGTCTGCATGAGGTACAAAGAGTAAGAGAGACAGAAGGACAGAGCAGTTTAGGAGAGTCTTGCTCTGATGAACCCCAGGGTAAGACTGTTAGACCCTTAAACTGTCCCCAAACCAAGAACTAAGAAAATATATGAGATTTAAAATCTGAAGTGCATCTTTCTGGTTCTCAGGAAGCACTACTCCAATTTTTGTTGTATTTTACTCTAGGAATAGTAATTCAGTACACATCAAACACATTGGTTGCTACCACTATAATTTAGTGCATTAGTGGAAAATACTACTTTTGTGCCAGATCAGGTTATGCTGAGTAATAAATCTTCTTTTTAAGCTATGTGTCTGTATGTGTACTTTTTCACTGAGAGAAACTGTAAATTTCCTGGACTGTTACTCATCTCCTAACAACTACACACACTGCTACATTAGAGGCTTTCACTGTCCATGCTGCACAGGCCACAGAGCTGTGTTCAAGTCAGGCATCTCTCCTGTCAATCTTACTACTATTTATTATTGTTAAAGTCCCAGCAATATGCTGTGTCTTGTCACACTGCTAACAGTGGCAGCCCTGTCCCACATTTAAGAAGACTTCTGAGTTTCAATTTTACTAAAACTTCTAAGTCACACAGGGCAGGTAACCACAGACGTTCCCTTGGCTAAATCTTTTTAAAATTCGGGTGTGAAAGCCAAATGAAGACATAAAAAGACACTATTTAATAGACAAAAAGAAGAGGAAAACCCTTTCTTTCTTTCTGGATTTTATTTTGCCTTTTTTTTTGTCTTTTGGTTTGTTTGGGTATTATTTCCTGAAGGACAGGCCACAGAGTAGGATTTTACTCAATAGGGACAGATTAATATCCACTGCTTGTTATTGCCCCTCACTGTTTCTAGGCAGCATGGATGGACTGAGTCTTCAAATGGGATGTGAATATGTCACATATAAATGAGAGGGACTGCACACACAAACATTTTCTCTGAAATTATCACAGAGATGAAATTCTTCTGAGTAGGTAAGGATATATGACTACAGATACTTTGAAGGCTGCAAGCAAATGAATGGAAGGCTTTCTTGATCAAACCGTCTTTCAGCCCAGTTTACCTGGGTTCCATGGCAAGTTATACTATGATCTCTCCTTTTTCATCAAAACATGATTGGGTGGGGGTGTCATTATTTGATTCACCTAGGTGTTGACAATATTTCAGTATTGTCCACAGAAAATGAAATTATTATTAAAGATTTAAATGATGGGATGACATTTAAAGTTCAGTGACTGCTTTTTTTATGACAGCAGGCAGAGAGAGCTTTTTATCAGAATTTCTACACAATCACAAGAAATTATTTGCTTTATCCTCAAAATATTTTGTAGCTGGAAATTTTCAGCCAGACTTCTGTAATTTTATAACTTAATTATGGTTGCTTTCATAGAATAAGAAACATATATTAAATGATTTAGATATTGATTCGTTTAATGTAAAAATTTACATAGAAATTAGAGATTTGAGATAGTAATCACTTCCCCCTCCTTAATCTATTCTGTTGGGTCAATTAATGTGGTCATTAGAGACTACTTGCCCTTTAAGCCAGCTCTGAGAAAGACCAGAGCAAAACCAGGCTGCAGCAAAAGACATTCTGCAAGGATGCTGGCACTTGGGTCATGTCTTAGAGCTCTGAAACGTTTCTTAATGTACTGCAGATGTTACTAAGCTTTGAGCCTTTTCATTTACCATTTAGGTGGTCACAGTGTTGCCAAGAGAGCTTTTGAATCAGCTTAATCTAAGACTTAATTGTATTAATTCATACAGAAGTAACTGAAAAGACTTAAAGAGTCAAAATATCCACTGAAGGTATTCTATCCTGAATTCAGTAGCTAAACCAACAGACAGGACACAGTTCATCCACCTTAGCAAAACAGTTTTTATTTGTGTGCCAAAATTGTCACTGCTGGTTAACCCACTGAGGCATTTGGCTGGAAGAGAACAACTGTCACTACTGGAGTCTCCAGAGTCAGTCACAAAACAGATGTTCCAGAGGGACTGAAAAATAGTATCTTTAAGCAAAGACTCATAAAAACTTCCTTTTCCTTGTCCCCAAGCCTTTCCAGTAAGAGAAAACTGTGCTTACTGTATTTCTACTGATATTTGTAGTTTTTAAATTCAGCTCTCAGCCTTCATAGCTGTAGTCTTTAGGAGGAGTAGGGAAGTGAATCCTTTTGTGCATGAAAGGCAAAAACCACTGGAAAAAAGATTTTACCAAACACTGCTTTTTTGAGTGTTCAATGGAAACGTGACTGCATTTTGCCTGTAACTGCAAGCACAGCTGAGAAATCTTATCTTGAGCTCAGTGGAACCTTTTCCTTATTTTACACACCAGGGCACTGCTGATGTTCCAACTACTGTCACTGTTCTTTTGTGATGCCAGGCAGTCCACATAACCTCTGGGTTATGGCTACTGTTGCCTAAATCAGGCTCATTTGAGAGGAACTAATTCAAACACCAATAACCTGAGTAAACACTGAAGGGAGCATTAGAAAACTTCCAGGAAAAAAAAGAAAAAAGATGCTGAAAATGTATTGTCTCTAATTCTGTTAAAAAAATAGGCTACTGGGCTCATTCTTCTGATTATTTTTTTTACAAGGGACAGGAGTGGACGCAAGGAAAAAGTGACTCTAATCCAGAGGAATATCCTAGAGATCACCTCCAAAGCATCTGACTATAAGTATTAATGGGGACATCCTTGAGAGAATGACACAGATGCAAGGCTTGGGGCCTGCTGCACCACAAGATCTGCCTTCAACTTCATCCAATTAAAATAGTAACTTTTACCTACAACCCAGCTCTGGTTTTCTGTAAAGGACTGTACAAGCTGCAAAGAAAGGAAGAAATCAAGTCCTGATATTGTAAATAGAAGCACAGTACCCTTCAAACCAACAAAAAATGTGGACTTAATCTTATATACTTGCCTGTTCAATAAGAAATTCAGAATGAAATCTGTATTAATAAAGAAGTCAACTAGGAATCCAAATCTGCATATGTGTATTCATATGAGAGAGATTGTATATACCATGTACACAGGCTATAAAAATATTCTACAAATCATTTTCAATCCAGCCCTCAATCTCCTGCCACATATGAAAGTCAGATCAGTGTTAACTCAATGGTCAAAACTGTGTTGCAAGAGCAAATATCAGCTTTTCTTATAACAATTATATGCCTTGGTCATGTAAGATCACCCCAGTACTAGAACTGAACAAAATACTAGTACAAGAATGTTTTATGCCAAATCTCAAACCACTAGTACAAAAGAGTGTAATTTATCAGATCCAAAGGAAAACACTATCTGACAGAGCCAAAAGTCCTACTATTCATTACATATCTAAAGGCTACTGATCAATAGAGAGCACTATGCTGTTTCATTCAATAGGTTCAAGCTTAACTGATTTTCATGGCTTCTTGAATGCTTTTATGACTAACAAGGCATGATCCACACAGTGCTTTGTCACTGATTTGCAAATAATCTAATAAAGTGACAGTAATAAATCATGAGTATCATTAATAAACCACCATCAAACAAAGCAGCACACTGAAAACAATGTGGAAAATGCACAGATAATTCTCCAACTACTTTGGGGAGCAAACAGGCTAAACACACAGTACTACTTAAGAGCTGTGAGTTCAATTCATAGTCAACATATACGTCTGAGCTGTTAGAGATTTCCTATGGCAGTTGGCAAATACTGCTTCTGTGTTTCTTCAGGGCAGGTTCATAGGGGAAAAAAAGAAGAGAAAAGGAAAAAAGAGAAGAGATGAGAGAAAACAAAAATCAAATTGAGTAAACCAATGCTTGGAACGCAAGAATATAATCAGCTTGGTGATGTTTGTATGCTGTTAAAATAACATTTTATGCCTGTTTACTTTATAAGTTTGTACCTCATAAATACCTACAGTAGCTAAAACTGTCAGTGGTGCCACTTCAAAGGGCAGTGGCCGTAGGAACAAGATCTTTGAGGTTTGGCCTAGCCACAGTGTGGTTAAAGTTATGACAATGTTTCTTTAAATCTAAAATCTAGCTGGCATAAATCCATGAAAAGCACACATACCTTCAAATAAGAAATTCAGGATTCATTTACTTACCCTTCAGGTGTGGATTTAATGAAAGCTGGGCATTTAACATGGCAACAAGCTTCCACAGACTTCATAGAAAAATCCATCTCCAAGGTACATACAGCAGAAGCACAGCAGTCATTTTGACTCCATCACCTCTGCAAAAAAATGCATACAAATAGCAAGTATTTACTTGAGGTGGAATCCTAGAAGCACAAATTGTAGCTGTCACACAAGTTATGGTTTGGGTGAATGCTAGACCTTGGTAGCATTTTCCTCTATAGTGAATAGAAAGTCAAATTTCTTAGCTTTGGACCATTTTGAATTAAAAACTAAAAAATGTGTTTCTTTTGCTTTAGCTCCTTTTAGCAGAGAAGTGGTAAAATTACAAGGAAAAGTCAGCTTCCTTGGAGATTTTGCCCTGACCAAAGGTTTTTGTAAATGCCACAAGAAAGGTTTTGCCTACGTTATTTTCAATTCAGCATTTTAAGGCTTTACTTCTGATACTGGGATCATCTGAATTCTTGAACATGAAAAAAATTCCAATTAAAATCTTTAGGTGCTTTTCAACCACTTCTCTGGTGATCCTTGAGCAAATAAATGTTTGTGTCAGTGGCTTGAGGAAAAACACATGATTAGAGCCAATACTAAAACCATCTTTCCTCTCAGCCTCGGAAACAAACTTTGATTCAATACTAACAGCCATGGAAAAGAAATAAATTAGGTGGTGGCTAATAGCAGAGTGAATAAGGGTTTTCTCTCTGAAGACCAGAGGACTAGACCTTGGTTTGTTACAGCAAAGGGACAGGTATTACAGATGGTTATTTACAGGCAAAACTCCCAGACTCCAAGGTAAACCATTCCCTTTTCATCTGTTTCGGAAAAATACAAGTCCTAAATAAATACTTAGTGCTTTTCTTTTAAGGTGGCAAGGAAAACTGGTGAGGAAGAACCGAGGAGGAGCTGAGGGTCGTAAGGAAACCACTGAGCTGGAGGCAGGAGAGAAGGAGGGAGGGGAGCTCCCAGCAAGCCCTTCTGGCACCTTGGAAAGCCCAGCTCCTCTCTGCAGCAGCCTGAAACAGCAACTGATGTCCCCAGCAGCTACCACATCCCACTGTCCACATCTGGGAGTTTTAAATGGGTGTCTGTGGAGTTCTCTTTAAAATACCAACCTGCTAAGACAGCAGTGGGAGAGGGCCTTATGCCTCCCAGGAAAATGCTGTGGTATGTGGGGCCACAGCAGCACTTCCCACAGCCATGAACTGGACCTCAGTATCTGTGCATGCATTTAAGGAAAGCAAAACATTTTTGCCAAATTTATTGCCTTTAGATGCTTTGAATTTTACCAAAAGAAATTATTGGTCAAAATTCTTGAGAGAAAATCAATTGATATGAAAAGAAAAAAGATAACTCATTTATTAAAAAAAGAAAAATAAAAAAAGAGACCCTAAGGAAGTTAGTGTTAACAAAACAAACCTGAAGCTTAAAGTCAAAATGTGACCATCACACTTCTTCTTCAGCATGTGATTTTGTTATTTTTTATTCAGAGGTCACTGCTTAGTTTAAATTTGACTTCACCTTTTGGGCAGAGACAGGCCTAGGGGTCAGATACTCAGCTGAACAACAGATAGATATACGTGGAAGTGGATACTTATAAAACTGCTAAAATGTCTAAAAACATTTGAGGGTAGAGTTAGGTTGCTTGCTGACATTTGCCCTGAACGTACTTCCTATACAATCATTTGTTTTAAAACGGTGTCCTTCATTAGTTTAGTTATTTGCTTAAGCCACAGAATTACTGCTTCTCTTAATGCTTATTCCTATAGCTGCAAATGAGTAAGGAGCTCCCAAAACCTGAGGTATTTTTGTCTCAGGATGAACCCCTTCACAAATGCTTTTGATTGCAGTTACAGTCATCTCTCCTTTTTCCTGCTTTCTTACACTTGTCCCTTTCCCTTTAACAAAAGTTTAAAAGAGATGACATCTTCGCACTTCCCACTCCAAGACAACCCTTCCCAACATCTACCAGGCAGGCCCAAAGTATAAAAAGAAACTAACTTGTTCCTCCTGTGCAGAAGACAATATGGGAGTGAGAGCTAATTTAAGCAATCCCATCTCCTTTCCCTGCCTGAGTTTCAACACGGGGCTTTGATATTTCCTCCCAAGGTTCTTGCCCACAGCATCCCCCGATGCGCTGCCATCGAGCAGCGAGTGTCAGCTCTGCTGCCGGAGAGGGAAAAGGCTCAGCCCCAGGAGGTGTGGTGCAGCAGCACAGCCTTGCCCTCTTTGATCTCCCGCCCCAGTGTCCGGCATGCTGCCAGGTTTGCTCTGGGGGTGACATTCGCCCCTTTAGGGGCCCACACAAGGCTCACTGTGCTGTTTAACCCCACGGTTATGGCAGGAGGTAGGGAATGCCGGGGGTCCTTGGAGAGCCAGCGGCAAAGCTGAGCCCGTGACCCTCCTGCCCCGTGACACTGCAGCGCTCGGTGGCTGCTCTGGCTCCAATTAAGTCAGCGTGGAGGGGGATCTGAGAGGAGGGTAGGGGAGGGTCTGCTGGACCCACACTCCTGTGGCTATGCTGGAAATTAATTCCCACATATGTGCTGCAGATGGGCCACAGCCCCTTTTCCAGGCTGCAGCCTGCAAATAAACTTAGTAGCAGCTGGGGAGGGGAACCAACAGAGCCCCACGTGTTTTAATGGATTCTGTGTTTCTGCAAATGGGAGTATTCCCTCCCCTCTCTAACCCATACAAATCCTTCTGTAAAGTCCCGTAAACAAAGCTGTGGATATGATTTTGAATGAGAAACTTGCCACCAGGGAAAACAGTGGTCAGGAAAACACAACATACCTTTTTCTCCAAGAGGGTGTTTTGGTGTGTTTTCATAGATTAAAACCAGATTTGGCTGGTTTGAGCAAGCAGGCAAACTTCTGACCTTTTTTCACATAATAAACCACCCTCCTCTGCCCAGCCCCGGTACCTAACCCATCCTAAAATAGCCGAGTAGAGCATGGAGCTGTGAGGGAAGCCAGCCTCATTGCCAGGTGGGATGTTTGTTGGCACAGCACAGACGTGTCCATCTCCGAGACCTTGTGTCCTGGTCTTGATCCAATAAAGCAGTCCAATGTGCAATTAGCTTTATGTTTTCAGGAACTGGTCCTCAACGAGACCTGAAAGCAAACATTTATGGGAATGCTTCACTGGATCAGCCCCACAGTGTTCTGTACTTGCTGGTTTGAGATGCCAGTATGAACCAGAAAGGCTTGTGGCTGAGAGACCAGGGAACTTTTAAAGCCAAGCATGATTTTTACAGCTCCACATGGAGTTCAAAGTTAGGGAAATCTGCATGATTCTATTAAGTTTAGCCAAGCAAAATCCAGTTAAAGAAAACTTCCTATTTCTAAACGTGCACCCAAATGCAATCTGGGTGCCTTTTTTGTTCCCTAAATAAATGCAGTGAGATAAACATGATGATTTCTTTCCAGAGGCTTCTGTGCTCAGCAACCTTTGAACCTGGAGTTAAATAGATAGTGCAAAAAAATGAGGTATCCAAATTATTTGAAAAGTAATTTTTAGATAAACTGGCTGCCCTGTAGCAGGGGCTCTGACAAAACCTGTGAGCAGCAGGGTCTGTGCATGCACATGTCTGCAGATGTGGGCAGGTAGGGAGAGAAGGCAGAGGTCTGGGGTGTTTGCACTGCCAGCCCCTCTGGGAGAGACCACTTTTTTCTCCTTAATTCATTCAGTTCTTGGCAACAAAGAGGACATGGGTATATTTTAGGTGGTGTGTGCACGGTTGCCAAACAGATCACACTTCAGTTTCTTACTCAAGAGAGTAGACAAACCCACAAGCATCATCTTTCTACTGTTCTAGATTAATGTAACAAGATTAACTTCAACTTTTCTTTTTTTTTCAAGATGTTACTGTAGCAAAGAGGTTACTGATAGAAATGCAGAGGGAGTAGTAAAGACAGAATCTGTCTGTTGTCTAGATTTTCTCAGAAAATAACGAATCACTGTAAATTTGAGCTATTTAATCAAGCATCAGTAATAGTCTCCCTGATGATTATGACACTGCTGGAAAAATCACATCATTGCCCACATTAATTCTCTGTATTTTCTCTTTTAGCAGTAAATTAAGAAGCCAAAAAAAATTTAATTTTACAGCTTCTCTCAGTGGTCTATAAAATAAGAGTAGAACAAATGTGATTTTCTGACTTTTTGTTTGGTACTTTGGAAAAGTTGAGACAAAAGAATAGGAAAGGAGGAAATACAAAACAACTCCCCCTCCCAAATCAAACAAACATAGAGAAAAGCAACAAGAAAAACAAAACATGTTATGGTAGCACAGAATCTACGGCCAGGAAGTAATCTCTGACCCACAGAATTTTTGGTTTTCTCTCCTTTTCCTAATTTTAAACCCCGTTTGGGGTTTTCTATGTACGTGGGCCAGTGTGTGTGAGGATGCCAGTGAAATACAAAAAGGACTGAGGAACAGGCTCTTTTGAAGCCATAACTACTCAGCTCTTTTCTGTTTGCTTTGGCTGTTGGAGCTGTGGTGGGTGTTTCCCACTTCTAGTCTTCACACCTTTATTATGTTTGGGCTGCATGTCAGAAATATTTCAGATGCTGTGGATGGCGACTTCCTCTTGGCCGAAGGAAGAAGAGGTTCCAGTGTCCCATGGATTTCCCCTGTGCTGATCAGGAGACTTCACCTACCATTACAAGGGCTTACCTTTGTGGTGCTGATGTTGATGCTTCCACTGGCTGCTGTAGCCTGGAGCAGGGACCTGTGAGCCTTCAAAATTAAAAAAAAAAAAGAAAGAAAAGTGTAAGACTCTCAAACTTGATGGATGATAAAAACAGATCTTTCCATTCAAACCTATAAAACTAACCTTCTCCTGGCCACTGCCCCTTGGAAGTCAAAGGTAACTAATGCTTAGCAAAACCTGTCCAGGATTTGTCCCTGGTGGCCCCACTCCAAGAGGACAGCAAGAGTCTTACTGTAACACATTTCAGCACAAAATTTACTCCCCAGCTCACCCTCATTGAAGAGCTTGCAATTTGCATTTTCAATTATTACTTATTAAAACTGCCTACGGAAAACCCTTTGACCACACCAATGCTAGACCTCTGACATGAAAATATGAGCTTAAAAATGGAGGGAGAAGAGTCCATTTTATGATGGCTTCCCACACCTGATAGCTTGCTGTCCAGTTTACATTGACACACCTTGTCACCACAGAGATGGGTCCCCCCAGCAGAGCCAGAATATCGAGTGTTACGATTGTTTGCAACACTCTGCAGCCCTACAAAGCAACCTAACAACCCCAGCTGATATTTTTTATCTGTAAAATATACCAAAATAAGGGTAAACACTGCAAGTGCAGGAAGCAGAGGTTAGAATTCAGAACGATTTAGGGATGTCAGTGCCCACACTGTGCCTGCCATGCTTGATGGGGACCTCCTCAGGAGAGGCTGGTGCTAGTATCTGCATTTCACTTTCAAACACACATTACATGTTTTAAACATTTTCTTCTGGCCCTCATTATGCTTGTCCTTGGCTAAGAGAGCTTGAAGAGTGTTTTAAAAATGAGAGGAAAAAAGGCATTGCCCCTCTATATCCCCATGCTGTAGCCCTAACTGGCCTGACTGCCCTGCATCTACTTCCCTCTGATGAAAGGTAGCAACACGTGTTAATTAAATACAACTCTCTTTTTGCCTTCCCACATTCTCCTATTTCCCCTTCCGTCTCCTGTCTTTATTTGGTTTTATATTCTTTTATTTTCTCTTTCATTTCTGCCTGTGATTATTTTTCCATCTCTTTTTCTTTGTTACTACCTTTTCTCATAATCTTCTCTTTACTGCTAGTTCATTTTACCTGGCTATCAGCTCTTTCACCATACTCTCTCCTTTCATTTCACCTTTCTATCACATTTCCTGCTCTTCTGGATTTTTAAATGGCCCTTTCCCACTTTCCTATTTTCCATTTCAGTAATGTATTATAGAAAATAATATTTTGCTCAACTTCTTCATTTTTTTCTCTGTGACAAACTAGGTTAAATTCCTGCTCTTTTCCTGGGGGGGGGGTGGGAGGGGGAAGAAAAGACAGTGAAAAGTTAGTGGAAAGATGAAGAATGTGGAGATGACATGTCAATGAAAAATACTAGGTTAGCTCACTGATCATGTAGATATTGTCTAACAGGTTTTTTGCAAAAGCCATCTTTCTAACATAACAACAAGAGTTGTGTTTATTTTTAGGCCAGTCAGCAGCTATTTCTTAAAGTATCCTGAAAACACCTTATAATTCATACAGACAGAACAATGTTGTTTTCTCTGGGCTGTTTCCTGCCAATTCAGTTATAACTGAAGACTGAATTTGGAAGCACCATTTGTGGCATACAGTATCCAGAGTGGAAGTTTGTTTAGGACACTGATAAGTCTTAAGTACACTTTATAGGAATTATGAATTACCTTAGCTATGATTTAGAGCTATTTCCTTCCTAAATAGAACAGCAAATGGTTTCTGTGACTGCTACAAACTCCCAAATACAACAGGAGGCATAGAACCACTAGTGCATCCTTGATATACTCTCTTCATCTTTCTCGATGCCAAAAGCTGTTTTGGCTCTGTGTCGTTCTCTTCAATGAAATTTCACAGATACTTGTGTTTTGAGCAGGGATGAGTAATTGTGAAATGTTTTAACTCTGGATAGAATTAACACTGCAAAATCAACAAGTAATTTCCCTACAATCTGCTTTCTTGACAAACATCCACTTCCCCTCAGGCATCAGAGAAGATAATTCAAGAAGCCGTAGTTCATATGGGACCTCACCCCTCTGGGGTACTTCTAAGCCTGTCTCCTTGTGTAACCTGTCCTTTCTTTCCCAGGTGATACCTCCTGGTAGCAGCACTTCACCTGGGTTTCACTGGGGGAGCCTACTAAATGTAGTCGTGGAAATTCAATAGCTTTAAACTGCAACTCAAAGCAGAGACCACCAAGGGCAGTTTTGTCTGGTTTAGTGGAGCTGGCTTGTGAAATCACAGCCGTTTCCCAAACCAGCTGTTAAACCCACAGACAGCAAATTCTGATCCGCATTACAGTGCCCTCCTGAGCAAGTGCTGTGCCTGTCATGAAAAATGGCACCACTGCCTCCTCCACTTGTTTAAAGACAGTGAGGATCAAACCCCATGTGAACACGCACTTGGGGGAAAAGAGGAGCTGCCTTGCTGGGTCCCTGTTCCTGACCTGCATCCATGTCTTCTGGCCCCACACTTGAAAACAGTGGACTGTTCTTGGGCAGCAACGCTCCCAGACAAAGTGGTTCAAAGCTGCTGAGAGACTGGATACAAGAAGTTTTTGAAGCTGCCTGTTTGTTTGTTGGTCACAAGCAATAACAATACATTTGCAGGGTTTATTCAACTTCCTCTGAACTCCCAACTTTGACATTAACTTGACTGAGATCAGAATTTAACGTCACTTTATAAATGAGCAATAATTCAATTCCCTCCTCCTTCTCCTCTTCACCACAACATGCATCCAATCACAGTACTGATATACTGCAATTAAAAATGCAGTTGCAGTACAAATTCATAGGCACGTGACTTTGGGAAATACAAAATTTTTACTGAAATAATTTCAGAAGTGTGGAACAGAATAAAATGACTGTCAGTTCTTCCATATGCTCTTGTTCAGGCAGGTTAGGAATGTCATTTTGAAGTATCCCACAGGAACTGATAGCACTAAATTTGAGAGCAGACTTGCTTTTTTAAGTTGATAGACATTTGTCTGTTAATTTCCACCCTCTGATGTGTGTTAGCAACCAATAAATGAAATAGAAATATTTCCAATTAGTTTTCTTTTTAATCTACTTATCTTCTACTTATCTCCTGACTACTGCGAAGTAAGTTCAGATCAAATATGGTACAGAGGCACAGCAACATAATAAATCATTGCCAAGCATAACAAGCTGCCTTTCAAGGTACATTTTTCTTTAGTGACTTTTCTGCAGCCAAGAATAAAATTAAAAGAATGGGAGAAAGACAGAGAGGAGGAATTAGCACATTTGACTCAGATATAAGCAACCCACAAAATATGTTATGAATCAGGCAGATTCCCATCATCCTACTTATCATCTTGGGCCAGACTGTATGTGGTTTCTCCCCAGATGTGCAGGATACAGAGGAAGACATTCTAGGACTACACAAAACAGCAAGTCTTTGAGGACATTCAAGTAGGACCTACGAACCCCCCTGGCAAAGGCTGTAACTCTCAGCATGCTGCATTTCACACAGCCCACCATTAAATTGTACTACTCACTGATACTGGGTGCTACAGAGATCAAAT
Organism: Ifrita kowaldi; assembly: GCA_013398055.1. Lineage (NCBI taxonomy): Eukaryota > Metazoa > Chordata > Aves > Passeriformes > Cinclosomatidae > Ifrita > Ifrita kowaldi. The sequence goes on from VZRS01007674.1 coordinate 498,444, forward strand.
TGGATTCAGAGAAGGTTCAGACCATTTGGAGATGATAGATCTGTTACTGGGTATTACCCATAATGGCAAAGATACATCTATTTTAGAAATTCCCTCAACTGTTGGCACAATCTGGAAAGAAACTCCAGGGTGGAAACATAGGTTGTATGAACTGGTCTTAAATTTTTCCTGAAGTACCATGCAACAGCAGCAAGGGGACATGGGGTCAGATGGACTGCTGGTCAGACATAGCTCTGTGTCTAAGTAGAAGAAATCAATTAGTCTTTTGTTTGTTTATTGTCTCCCTTTACTCACTGCGATTTCGGATTGCACTCCTTGCTCTGGTGTGGAAAAGATTTTGCTATCAGTAGGGGGTTATCAGTTCTTTATCAGTTAGCTATCAAAGGTCATCATGCATGGGCCAGAACCTCTGATGGAGGCAAGAGAGCTTTACCAGAAGAGCATCTGAAACAATAGTGATATATGTGGGTTGGACTCAATTTTTTTTTTTAATTTTTTTTAAAATTTTTATTTTTAGATGCAGATGCCAGTGATTTTCTTTTAAAATTTCCTACAACTTTTCCTCCCAAATTTAAAGAAATAAAGTGACTGGACAGCATTCATTTTAAATTCCCAACACTGAAAGGCCTGAAAGCTTTTGCAGAAGCTCTTAAAAGTTTATGTTGTTCCCCATTATAACTGCTAATACTACATGATTGGCTTGTTAATATAGCTAACTCACCAGCAGCATTCACATTAATTTTCACCTTTTACTTTGTAACAGTAGTGCTATTTATTAGCCAGACAGCCCATTTTTAGTAATGTTATAGGAACAGAGTGTGCATTACACAACAGAACTAGGTTACACCTGCAGCTGACCATTTCTATATTTATGGCTGTCTGACATCTGTAATGAATGGCAAATGGAAAATACTTGTTTTTCACTTTGGCTCAGTAATTTTTTTTTTTCATGTTTTAAAAATAAAAGTGAAGTGAAATACCTGGCATTAATTAGGGATTTTAAATATCTTCAAGTCTCTTGCCAAGATGCCCTGGAGAAACAGAACAGATCCTGAGGGCAGTGCACAGGAAAGTAATCGTTAGCCAACCTCAACCATCACTGGAAAACTTGACTGAAAAGCACAGATTGCACTACAGTTCAATTTGCAATCACATCCAGCCCCTTTCACTTGAAATCTCAAGTACTAAAGTCCCTCATTGTACGGGTATAACTTTAAGATGGGGAATTTACCATGTACTCCTAACAGAAGATCAAATGTTTTGCAAACTTTATGATGAACTCGTGGGCTTGAATGAAGTCAGGTAGTTCCTGATGTAATGTTTCATCTCACAGTTGTCATCTAATTATTATTGCTAACATGCAGAATCTATTTTTTCTCCTCTCTCCCTCAATCATGCAACCATTTCAGTTAGGATGAAAAGAAATCCTTCACAAACCAAATAAAATTCAGGCTGAAATTGTCCATAGTACCAAGTTCTTATCACTTAGAGATTTGAGAATTTCTGTTTAATTGTAGCAGTATTTATGTAGCTGATCACTGCAAGGCCTGACTGAAGAGACACTGTAATTTCAATAGGATTTTTGAAAGCAGGATTTTAAAGAGTAAGATTTTAAAAGAATTAAAGGAATTTAAAAAGAATTTTTAAAGAATAGGATTAAAAAAACCCAAAAACCCCCAGATGCAATTGCCTGTAGCACACTCAAAGATAAAGGAAATACATATTGAGATATACTTTTTTGGAGAATGCAACAACCAGAGCCAAAATAGCCAATTGTCACAAAGCTGGAAACATGGACAGTAGGTAGCCTGAGAATAATGAACAATGACCATGGTCTCCTTCTCTCTTGAAATCAGATCTTTTTGTTTTATCTTAAGGAATCCTTGATTAGGTACAGACAAAATGATTTTCAGATTTTAAGTAATAATCATATTGACTCAATTTGCATGAAAATCTATTCTTATTTTTAGACAGGGACTTTGTATCAAAACTTGTCTTCTAGGCTCTCTTCTTGTCCACAGCAGGGTAAAATCTCTGTGAAAACAGCCACAGTGAATATGGCTTTCATAAGAAGAAGTACAAAGGCTTTCTCATAAAGAACTTTGTTCTTCCTGTTGCATTACCTTTGGTCAACTGCGGGTAAAAGCATTTCAGGGAGGCCAGCAGGAGGTTTCTCCACTGTGCTGGAGGGAGTCCAAAACACTTGAATTAGATGGAATACACACCAGGTCTCCAGCATCAGCTTTTGAAACAAATCTTCCAAATGTCTATGTTCAGTTTCACTATTTGAAATAACCAAGATTTATTCTTCCTAGAGGCAAAACTAGGGGGATTTCCCATTCCCACATTCTTCTGCTATTTAGTAAAAAGCTTTGTAAACTTCTGACAGAGCATATATCACTCTCTGTAGAGATGCTGATACTACAGAGTTGGTAGGTGAATGCAACCATCAGAGTCTTTCAATCACACAGAGATTTGGAAATATGTGAAATGAAATAGAACAGAATGAAATCTACCAACAAATCCAGATTAATTGCTCTTCAAAGTTAGTAAATTTTGGTCTTTGTATTAATGAAAGACATCAACTGACAATGCCTTGGCTAGATTTTAATTTAATTTAATTTTAGTTTTCATAACCTGCATTCTTAATGACTGTTTTAGTGTGCACCATCATCTGAAGGATTTTAATGTCATTCTAATGCATGGGAAAAACATCACTTCCCATCAACTTCCTTTTCAAAACATCACATATATATTTCCCTTTCATGTGTCTGCAGCACGGAATGGAGATTTGATACACAAGGTATTACCAAGGCTAATCATAATTTAATTAATGGAAACTCTGCCATCAGTTCCTCCTGACGGGGTTGGTAGTAGGGGTGATTCTTTTGTTACTTCTTTTAGTTATTGTTGTTGAGGACATTCTTGTGGGCGCAATTAATTTGGTGCCAAATTACCTGAAATAATTTGTGGTTATTAAATAAACCAGTCTCTGATGTGGAAACTGCATTGTTCCCTGGCATTCCAGAGGTTTCCCTTTTTTTTTTCTTTTCCCCACAAGAGATGGTAGCAACTGATCTGTGACAATACTGCTTTGTGTATGTTGCCTCTTGGGTGGTGGAAGAAAAGACTAAACCATGTCACAAAATTGCACATATGATCTACAGCTGGCCTGTCACATTATGACCAAACAAAAACAATCTCATGACTTACAAAAGCTCTTTAAGGAGTCATCACTTGCAAGGTTAACTACAGCGGCTGACAAAAGAGACAAGGTGCAAACGATTACTGTGTTTTCCTGACACTGAATGAAGTAAAAGTACTGTGTTGGCTCAGCCTGATTCTCCATTGGGTATTTATTTATATTTACCTGATTTCTAGGACTAGGCTTCTAAATTTTCTAAGAATTGCTATTTCTTGTTTTACTGTAACTTGAACCCTTTGCAACTTCACTATCTTCACATTCAGGTGTTTGACCAACTGGTTTTTGTAACCTAGGAAAAGCTCATTTGTCCATGAACATGTGTTTTTATAAATGCAGAGCCGACCTGATTTTTTTCTCACAAAACCTGCCTTTCTTGGTCTTTCAGTGAGCAGGGATTCCGTAACAGTAATTCTTCATCAGCTGTGTGTGACAGTTGCTTATGGTTCCTACTGCTCTGCGTTTCGAGCTTATTTAGCTATCAGATTTCTTATCCCTGAGTGTTTTACCACTTCCAATGGATTCAACTGCAGGAATTCTATACTCACCACTTTACATTAGTGAGGGCAGACTGAGGTGTGTCTACATTGGCTAGTCATCCTTTATATCAGGACTTACATCTTCTCCCATTTGTATTGGACTGAGCCATGAATAACTCAACCAATATCAAATGGCATGAAGTCAACACAAGACTGACATAAATGGGAGAAGAACCAAAAGCCCACGTTACACTGTGGTGTTTCTGGGGCAACTCCATTAGCATCAACTATTTGAATTGGGTTTACACTAGTGCAAAAGAGAATTTAGAAAAATGCTCCACTCTAACTCATTTCACTGCTCGACAAAATGAACTGGAAAATCCAAACTAGTCTGTCAGGCTTTTTTTACATTTCCCATAGGAAGTATCCATTTTAACACAATCAGTATCTTTTCTAGACACTTGTCAATCTGTTTGGCCAAACAACATTTACACGGTCAGCAAATTAAGAGGTAAAAGAAGCTAATCAGGACCTCTCCAGGTACTTTCTTTCCACAAACAATGTACAATGCTTAATTTCCTACCAGGAAATTATAGCGTCTGCTGAGATTTCAAGATCTGATTAGTTTCAGAGGCTCAGGTTTTTTGAAAACCTGTAATTCAGAGTAAAGGTATAAACATTACAGCCACCCTATGCCTGAAATCTGGAGAAACCTGGTTACTGCAGCCCCTTGGGGAAGAATGGGACCCTCTAGATTTTTGCAGATAAGGTATGAATAACATTCACATAAAGCTCAAAGATTACCCAGATATACACATTTAAAATAATTATGGTAATTAAATAGAGCTGCAAGCAGCTATAGCTCCAGGCAACACCAGTTAAATGTAAAGAGAAAACATCTTCTGCATATGTTTGTGATTTATGTAATTACATGCTTCTACAAGCTACGCACCATTCACTGGCAAACAGCCATCTCTTCTTTCATTACAGTTTAGCCACAGCAAGTAACATACTTCATCTGTTTGAAAAGCTCCACTTAACAATGCCACCGAGGATGTGTACAACAACACTGGGGAGCGAATGTGAAAAAATTAAATGTCATTTGGCTCCGTGTGTGTGCGTGTTAAAAATAACTGTTCTGGGCCTGTTTCTGACGTACATCATGAATGACTCCATTTCAGACAACTAAATTACACCTTATGTCAGTGAGAAATGAGTAGAATCCAAGGTGTGTTTTGTGTATGAGATTATGTGTTTGCTCTTGAGAATGGCTGCTTTTCTCAATGTAGTAATTTTTGAAAATTAAACTGTACTGGGCCATTCTGAGGCAAGTCCTTACCAAATCCAGTGAGAGAAGAGCAAATGAAAATGCTACCTGAACAAAAATGGATTCAAAACTCAAGAAGCCTCCCTGGTGCACAAGATTCCCTCAGCCAATAGAAGCACATACGAAGGATTTCCTTCATATTTGGGAGAAGCAGCCTCTAGAACACCCTCACACACTCACTAGAAACTTTTAGCCAAGTTTCAATTAACATTTTCAAGGCATTAAAAAGGAAAACGAGAAAGAAAAAGTAAATATTTTTTTCACATTTCTTCAGACTTTCAGATTTTTTATTACTCAGTATAGAACTAGAGTCCATCAGGTTACCTGTCAAGTGTGTATTTATTCAGAGTAAAAGGCATCTGACCATTGTTCTCTTTAAACCAGCTTCACCAGACACAACTTATTTTGCTGTTCTCTATGAAGCCTAGTTTATTTGTTCACATGTAAGAGATATACTAAGTACAAGACACTGTTCTACTACAACAATGAGAGTGTAAAAGAGAGGAAATATGCTTGGTCACTAGCAATGAAAAGCTGTGTCTGTAAAATTGCGTACAATTTATTATAAGTATTATATTTTTCTTCTGCAGTTGCTTTTCCATTTAGGTGCGCAATTGTGTCTTGAACTATTTCACATTTGAAGTCATATATAATCTCAAAGTTGCCATTATGGAAAATATTCCTAAGTGTGCTCTGCTGCCAATGATATAGCACCTAAGTCCACAGCTAAGAGAGACATTATACTCTATACATGATATTTACAGTATTTCTGATCTAGACTCCAGTGTGATATCTGAGACCAAGTTGAAAATTCATTTCTGCTGAGCATGAAAATATATGAGACATAAATATTTGTCCCTTCCTCAACTTTTCATTTCAATGCCAATACTCTGTTACTCTTAATATACTTTCTGGCTCTTCACTGTATCTCTGAAGGATTCCAGATTAAGATTTAAAATTTTTTTATTTTTTTTAATTTCAATCTCTGCCCCCACCCAACTGCTGGAAATGAGGAAACCTGCAGTTTAGGGCATGGAGAGACAGGTGTTCTTGCCTCTCCTTTCCCCTGAAAACTCTGTTCTGTTCTGTTCTCGCCACTAAACTGCAAAATATATCTGTTAGAGTCAATCTGCATCTTCTGTTCATGCAGAAAATTATTATTTTTTTCCTAAAATCTTATACTTTATTTAGAAAGCTGGTGTGCCTTTTTCTTTTTTTTCTAAACTCTCTTCAACAGAGAATAACACGAAAAATTCCCCACACAGTTGTCAGTAGGCTCCAGATTAGGATAGTTGAGTTGCCTATGACAGCAAGAACCAAACCTCAGTTTTTGCTCCAGTTCACCCTGACCTGAGACCTGCATCTGAATCTTGCACATTTTGGGACTGACTAGAATTTACTCATTACCATGGGAAGGAAAAAACGAAACAAAAACAAGCAAGGAAAAACCCCCAACACACAAGGCAAACACACCTTTAGTTAAGGTAATTTCTTTGTAGATATTCCTATGACTTCTAGATGCCTTCCCAAATCTGGATTGAGTTGGAGGGAAAAGATCCAATCTGAAGGCAATGCTGCCTTCCTCATTTTAGCCAACAGCTGGAAGCACAGCAGCCCAGAGGGAAAAGCAAAAAGAGATGCAGCAACCTGGACTCAGACAGGACTCATTTTAGGAAGAAGCAGAAAGCCATGTGAAGGCAAGCACTGTGTTGTGACTCATGGGCAACAAAGCCATCTGCCAAGGCCAAAACTGCTTGAAGTGCTCAGGATCAGCCGCAGGCACAGGAGTCACTGTTAGGGTCACGTCCCTGTCTTGTGCTGGCCCGAGAATGTTAGACTAGAATCAAATGAGACCACACCATTCTGCACGTACTAGACCAAGATAATAAACTAGAAGCAGGGTGACCCAAGGGTATAAACCATTTTGTAGCAAGAAATACCTTTTCCTCTGTGTGTTAGTGCAGTACAAGTGTGTGACTGAGCTCTTCAGGCACTGTTACAATGACAAAGTAATTGAGGTCACAACAACTTAAACTATAGTCAAATCCATAGCACATATGCTTGGAGTGTTTGTGCTCTTTAATCCACAGAACATGATCTGTTACTTACAATTTCTGGCACCATCTAAGGGCTCAGATGCATCAACAAAACCAGCACTTCCCTGTGGCACTGCAAGACACCGCTCATGATAGATGGACAGAAGGATGTAGCATACCCAGAAATGGTGGCAATGCTGTGCAGAACAGTCATGTTATCTCTGCAAATTCCCACCTTCAAACCTGGGGGAAAAAAAAGAATTGAGGATGTGATTCCCAAAAGATAATATGAGAATTAGGAATTTAATAAGAAGTGGGTATTTGACACTCTTAGCTAAGAATAAGAACAAGGCTTTGTGCCATCTTTCTCTTGATTTGCCAGAGAAGAGAAAGTGGTGCAGAAGCATTAAATCATGACAGGTCAAAGCCTCAATGGATATCCTGAGCTCTTTCTAACAAGAGCAGTCATCTCTCTGTTCAGCTTGAGGGGAAGTGTCTGGATGAGGAGACTGGAGCCTGCAAGGTGAAGTAAAATTCAGCGTGTCTCAAATGGTTCCCAACTTGCAAGCATTGGCCACTAAAGCCTCCCAAGTGGCCTATTGTTTTCTTAGTGAAGACCACTTGTTTCTGGATTTTGACTCCACGAGAGAATAAAGGATAAATAAACCTCGAGGGCACATTGCCACAGTTTTGTCCCTGTTGTGGCAAGAGAAAGGCAGTACTTTGTTTTTCCTTTTCTTTTTCACTTTGGTCCGTTATACTTTTTGACTAAACCCCTGGGGATCTGAGAAATAAGAGATTTTTTGGAAATTAAGAAAGTAGATAAATAGAGGCTTTTCAAGAGGCATTTCCCCATCATTCTTGCTAAAGGAAAGCAGGTGTTTGGCTCAAAGGGACTTGTTCTCTTGATAGCACAGTAACAGAGTAAAACTGCATTGTTCCCTAAAGCAAAAATAAATAACTTCAGAAAACATGAGAACTGAGCCCTTGGTGAGGAGGTGAAATGGGTGTCCACCCTCTTGAACTAATTTATAACACCAAAGATGTCAAGTGACATGACGAATTAAGAAATGATTTGTGGCTGAGAAAAGCTTTGCAGAGATCCCAGAGGCTTGGCCAAAGGCAACTTCATCTTGATAGAAGTGATTGACTGCCAAACTAAAGAGAACTGTTAAGACTCTCATCTGGGAAAAGGGGGAGACTTGCATTTTCAAACTGTGGACCCAGTTATCCATAGCCTTTGCCAGAGCCAGGATGGAAGCATGCCAAGCATTTAGCCTATTCACTGGGTGCCCTTTGGAAGGACATATAAATCTTAAGGAAAGGTTTCAGTACTTTAAATACCTCACAAACAAAATAGTATCAGAGGTCCAACTTTAGAAAGCATGCAACGAACGGGTATCTAGCTCTCCAAGCACTTGGCACAAAGTGGAATTCTACACAGAGGTTGTTTAAAACTTGTGCCCAAGTGCTTGCTTATCTGCAAAGCTTCCTTACCGTCTGATTCTTCTAAGAACCCTGATTTGCATGATCAGAGCTTGTCATTCTCATGGCAGTGTCAAGGCCAAAAGCAGTTTATTCAATTTAAATCAAGCATTTCAGCTTACACATTCCAGTTTAGACCGGTGGGTACCACTTGCAGTGAGATTGCCACATTTGGGGCCAGATTCACAGAGCACACAATCAGGCAGCTGCACTGCTTTATGTCAGCAGTGGATCAGCCTGTTGGGCCGAGGCTGTGGGATGCTTTGTGTCATCCACATACCCTCCTGCAATTAGGAGAGCAAAGAGATATTGCAGCACAGCATAGAAAAGCATCATGCAATTCAGGCGTGGGCAAAAGATGTCAGCAGTGATATAAAATTGACAGTTGTGTGATGTGGTGATTCCTTATCTATTGCAAAAAAAAAAATATAACAAGTCAATATTCCAGAGTTAAGGATCTAACCATTCCGGTTTGCAGGGCTATAATTCAGCCTAGGGTAACATGTTGCACACCAGAGGAATTTAGCCTTTGACCTGATTAGATGCCAGAATCATCCAGTTCCATTCTACGTGTGAAACTTCACACAGCTCTAATTACTGAAGCCCTGAAGAAAAAGGCCAGAGGTGCTACAGAGCTGGCAGGTATTAAAAAAAGTCAGAGGTAGCTACTCCTTATGTTACTCTGTGCCTCCTGAGAAACAATGGTTCAGAAATCATATGGATTTTCATGGGAAGACTTTCTAAAGGTGTGAGGGTGAGATTTGATGTCTAAATCCTGCTGGTAACTATGAAAATCCCCCCTTTGTCTAGAGTTAACAGAGCACTTGAGAACCTAATGAAACATAGATTTTAATTACGACATTTGGGAAATTACTCACAAAGATCTTGTTATTGCTGTTGAGAGCAGCTCATTTTCTAATGATGTTGAACAATTGCACACAAGAAAAGGTAATTAATATGAACAGAAATGAAAGAAAAGCTCAGAGTTAAATGTACTGAAGTCAAGAAACACCGAGGAGTCTCCATACAAAAAAACTGAACTCATACCACTGTATTGGTACTACACAACCAGAGAATTATATTTCAGAGTGGGAAATGAGTGGTCTGAGCAATCAGAGGTGCCGTCATAGGCTGTTACTCAATACCAGAACCTAGGAAAAAACAGTAAGGTTAAAGACCCCTCAAGATAAAAGGAAAACAGAATAAAATACACCAGAGGGTTGTCAAAGGTATGCCAAAAGTATGCTACACTCTACTATATGAAAAAAGAAATTATCTGGCTTTCAGAAAATCGTTGGATATGTTTCCAAGGGAAAAAAAAATAATACTGAGAAGGTGAATATTAGTTCCAACATTTCAATAGATATAACAAACCAAAAGAACTGATGATATTAAAAGGAACCCCAAAAAACACAACAAAGCACAAACCTGAAGGACTGGAAGGTTATGAGATGTGCATGTAAAAAACATTAGTCTGGAGCAGGATGCATTTAATACTTTCATTAATGACTTTGGAAACAATCAATAGAAATGCTCAATTCAAAGTTGCTGATCACATGAAGCCTGGGAGCTCTGTCCATGCTGAGGAAGGCAGGAGTATTGCACGGGAACGATCTTAACAGGATTCAGCTGCATGGACAGCAATAGATCAGCAAGGGAAAAACAGAATTTCCCTTCCAAGCTCAGAGGCTGTGATTTAAGCAACATAGGAGGAAAACGAGCATGGTATTTTATTTGATCACAGTCAGCATTTAAAAAAAGCAAATGCAACCCTTTAAGGCTTCAGGCAAAGTAGAAAAGGGAATTACTGAAACTATTTCACCATACTCTAGTACTAATGCACCTGAGGCCGTGCATATATAAATGCTCATCACTGACATTCAAGAAAGCTAAAAGACTGGAAAACATACAAAGAAGGTCTATTCAGATGATAAGAGGAATAGGTAGCCTCTCTTACAAGAGAAAATTAAGACAGCTTGGCTTATTGGCTTATAACTTCATGAAATGTAGGCCAAGAGTGCACATGTTCAATTATTTTATCTGTGCTTGGTAGCATAGGCAGCAAAGAGTTCAGCACAGCCACAAGTGCAATTGAAAAGCAGGAGAATGTTTGAAACTGTCACAGGAGTGGGATTCTGGCACAGCTTTCCAGTAGGGACATTAGATTTATAAACAGAATTACAGTGTTGTAATTGTCTGCCACAGCAAGGGAGTTGAGTCAGTGAGCCCAAACTCTTGCTTTTGTCAGAGCTTTCTGATAACCAGACGCTCAAACCACACGCAGAGCTGTGGTCTGCAATCAGTGGCTCTGGCACAGAGCATCCCCGCGGTACCCAGCATGCCGGGACACTGCTGCACAGGGCCACAAGCACAGCAGACCTCTGCAACTCCAAACACATCGGCCCACAGAATCTGATGCCAGGCCCCAAACCATATTTGTTGATGTAAATTGAATACATAAGTTGTCACGGATTTTGGATGCCTTGAGAAGACTTGTGCAAGACTGCCTCCTTCAATGGTTTTGATCTTTTAATTCTGCTTTTTAATCACAGTATCTGTTGCAACGGTTTTCCTTTCTTTTGATTTCATGATGGAAGTCATCGTTTTCCTCTGACATAAGAGATTAGAAATAATAAAGGAATACTAGGAATTATTCTAAATATTGAGAAGAAAAAGGTTGCAATGATATTATTCTAAAAGAATTTGTCTTACTAAACTGTTGTTTCGTGGCCTATTTGGAGCAAATCCATGAATTCTAGCTCTATTTTTCCCCTGTCTACACTAAAAGGGATACAAACTTACTGAAGAAAATAACAGATGCAAAATGCAGTGCCATGACCTACATTAAAAACAGAGCAGCCTGAATATTTTTGTTCACTTTTTCCAGGACCTAAAAAGCCCTGATGAAAAGAGCTGATGCATTGTGCTGCCTGTGCTTTTCACGGAACTTCCTAGCAGGGATCAATGAGGGGAAAAAAAATGTTCAGGGATGGCTTGATTCAAAGTATGAATCAGAGGTCCTGCTAAACTAGAGGCACAAATCTTGATCCAGCTATTCACTTTAGCCATTGGTTACATATGATCACACAGAATTAGCACGATGCAAAGCTAAAGGGGTTCAGCTTCGTTATGTTTTCAAAACTGTCTCGGCCTTTGAAATGTCACTGTTTCATTCAAAGAGAGGATTAAGAAGAAGTTACTGTTCTTTATACTGTTTCAAATACACTGGAAAGCTGCTTTAAAGCATCAAAACCCTGCCTCAAGCCCCCTGGCTCTGTTTTATACCCCACAGAACTGTCCTGAGGTCCTTTGTAAACACTTCGATTTTCTATGATAATGAATGAGCAATGAAATGAGATGCTTGTTCTCAGTGATACTGTTTGGTATTTATAATTGTGGCATTATTACTTCAACAGGTTACATAGCCTTTGTAGAGAAGTGGGTTTCATTCAATTTCCTAAGAATGACAAGCAAAGATGGAGAGCAATCGACAGAGATGGGAGATTATTGGAGGATATGTTAAAACTAGCTTTCTGATAACTATCATATGACCCCAGGTTAAACAGGGGTTTCCCATAACACATCTGGGTCATTTAATTTCACTATTTAGCACAAACATCATAAACACTGCATCTGTGTTAGAATGATCTAGTAACTTGCTGCCTACATCTTCATGAAATGAAATAAAATATCATATGGGCTAAAACAAAACCAAGCTGAGTTACAAACAGTGAACAAGTCAAGGTACATTTTCGACATTTACACTTCTAATAAATGTGTAGAATGTTTCACCATTTAGCAAACTAATAAAGTCTTACATTTTTTTCCTGTGAACAACAAAGAAGAGGCAAGGTGAAAATAGTACTGTATACACATTTACCGATCCAAAAAGCCTGAACACTTCAGGAGATCTGTCACATACCACATATTCATTCACATAATCTGAATATAAAAACTCAGATTTGACTGATTTTTCTGAAAAATCCCTCTTATATTTTTCACTTTTTTTTTTTTTTTCAAAAATTGGACCAATTTCATTCACTTTAAAGCTGAGAAGATAAAAAACAGTGACATGGGACTTACATTAATTTCAGTATATCTTCTCTTGAAGTTGTCTCTACTGATATTGTGTTCTAGAAACTGAAATACAAACTGATAAGTCAGGCAGAATCAGTCTGCAGTGTTATTTGTAACATTCATTGGATTTTGTCAGTTCTTCAGTTTACAGTAGTCCTTTAAAAGACTCTACCAGTTGTCATGTGAAAGGCTTAATTTCTACCTTTAAGCCCTTTTTAGTTTTAAGATGGATGAAAAAGGGATCATCACCTCAGTCTATTCAGATAGGGTGTACTTTTTTTTCTCTCTCAGATCACTGAATTTATTTCTGCCTCTAACTTAAACATGGAATTTTGGTGGGAGGGTCTTAAGACCTGTCACGACAGCTAAGTAAGTAGCACATTGCCCAACAGCTTCATGTCCTACAGGCTTCATCAGAATTATACATCTGGGAACTGATTATCTTTTTTTTTTGGGGTGCCAAAACTGCCGTGAGTAATTGGGTAAAAAAAATTTTGAGAGCAGTACATTTTTTTTTCTGGCAGAACCATAAAGAAAGAATGATTTCCAGTTCTATATTGGAACACCTATATGTAATAATTTTTTAAAAGGTGGGAAATGCATTTCACCACAAAAGCTATTTCTTCTGCAAATGACAACACTTGTTACTTATTTCTACTTCAGTGAAAATTCTTATGAAAAGTGGCCAGAAACAAAGTTTTATGTATAAAAAATATGTTGTCTTCTGAATACAAGAGAAAAAAACTCTTAAGCAAAACACAGTAATTTTTTGTGGGTCTTATAATTTTCCTTAGGTGTACAATCAAAAAAACCCCAATTCTAATGTAATGACCAGCCAGGATTTTCATAAACTTCCACTATACAATAACCAGTTCGTAATTCAAGCAAAAATAGTGTTAGAACTAACATCTTTATTTGTAAAAGGGTAAAAAGGAGACAGGAGTCTCCACTGCATCCTGGTAACATGTCACATGGGTCAAATGATCTTGTTTCTATCAAACACCCTACTCAATCCTTGTCTATTTGTTGGTTATCAATATTTAGAAAACGGAGGATATTTTTACCGTGGTTCTATTGTTGCAAAAAATTAAACAGCTGGCAAACTCTTAAAGTTTTAATTTTGATTTAATATTGTCTTGTGTCTGACTTATGACAGAATGTCAAAGAAATGTGCTTGAGGAACCCATTCTGACAATATCAAGACATTGCATCTAACTTTACAATACACTAATGGCTTGCAGAAAACTTCTCCTTCTTTGTTTATTATGGAAGGAAGTGGCTGCCTTCTCATGGGACACTGGCCCATCTGTTAGACAGCCAGCAAGATCAGCAACAGAGCTGTTTTGTTAAATTAAAAATTGCAAGACATTATTTTCTAGTATTCTTTCCTACATCTTGCAACAATGATTGACAACACTTCACCAAACTGGGCCAAAATTATGCCAGCAAGTTAAAAATACACAGGGCATAAATACCAAATATAAAAACACAAGAGAACCAGTTTGGAAAACCATTAAGTCCACTGCAAAACTGTGCCTTTGCAAACTCTGCTCAGTGATATGGAGGGCTCAACTGAAGGAAATAATTCATTTATCTGTTAAGAGATATTTATAAAGCACAGCTGGACAAGACTTTAAACAGAGGATCACCCATAGCTAAAAGTCTTGAAAGAGAAGTTTTTTGGCAACAAGTGGGTTTTCAAAAGCTTAAATTTCTTAACTTGAGAGCAGAGCTGTACTCTGAGAAACATCACTGTCTCAAAAGAAATTACCTCCTCCATTTTCAAGAAGAGCCTGTGATGTGGAAAGTAAGGATGACTGGGCTACATAGACCAAGTTTTTCTTTAGTGAGTTTGGAAAGTTGTTCTCTGTAACTCACCTCATAATTTGTAACATGGGAACAGCAATACTTTTTTCAATAGAGTCATTTTGGGAATTCTATTAAAATATCTAGGGATGGCAAGATATCAGAAGAGATCAAACAAATATTTGAAAAGTATCCATCGCAAATGTCCTTAACATTACAGCAGAATAAGAAACAAAAACATGATGTGAGATCAGCTGTGTAAAGACCTAGATGGAAAAGCATCTGAACACATTCTTGTTGATTCTTATCCAGAATCATGTTTTAGCTTATGCTCAAATCCTTTTCTTAATAGATATAGTTTTTCTGAATAAACTTCACATTTACCAAACGAGTCCTGAAGTTTTAGCAAGAATGACTTGAAATAATTTTAACATAACATAACTCTCCATTCAACTTTTTTAGAGGAGCATGGGTGTGGGTAGGGTACTGCTGCTGAAGACTTTCAGAACTCTTCCAGGTTTCAATAGCATGAGCACTCAAATGCTTGTGGGAAAAAAACCAGTTCAGAAAAGACACAGGTCTGCAATATGATCTGATCCTCCTACAACATTTAGTCTGAATGATGATAATTGCTCAGGAAGAAGTTTGTACTGATGGAAGAAGCCAAATCTAATGTGCGTTGGCCGAGCTGGAAGCAATCTCTTATGGCACTCACGTACAGAATATGGGAATTTCAGACAGTGAAGCTTAAGGAATCAACTCATGAAGAAAGAACAAAGATAAAAATAGTTTCTGCAGGGCTTTGAAAGGAAATCTGGAGAAAATTTCAATAACATAAGTGCAGGACCAGCAAGGAGGTAGGCTGGGTGCACTCATCAGCTGTGGGGGCATAATCATCATATATAAGCTGTGATGTGATGGTCTACAAATTGCAGAATTCCATCTGAAAAACTAAAATCAAAACCACACGTAGCCAGCTCCTGACAGGAACTGAAGGAAGATGAAAAGAATAAGCAACTTTCCTGATCCCTCCTCTTTCACTGCAGACCCAGTGTTCCTACTTTCCAGTTTCCAGCTACAGCGCAACTCCCGGATTCTTTCACTTGGGGAAGTTCCCAAAACACAGACCACAACATCCCTCGAGTGCAATGAAGAGGAAGACAAGCAAACAGAAGGCATGTGATGAAGGTACAGCTCCATGAGAAACGTAGATGAGCCAAAGATTAACTGAGAACGAGCACAATGCTTCAACAGACAAGGTCACCACGTCGGTGCTTGCCATAACCATGGGCCAAAGTTTGGTTCAAATCATTATGCAGAAATATTTGACAAGGCAGAGATGTTCTACAGTCACTACACCAAGCAGTAAGGTACATAAGAAACCTGAAACTGTAGCAACAGGCATGGAAGACAGAGAGTGAAAAATAGGAACTGAAAGCACCCAGCTTGGTAATAGATACCCACTTGGATAATGAAGATTTCTCCAGAATAAACAGCAAGGACTCTACTAAACCCGAGCGTTCAGGCCAGAGCAGTCCAGCCCTGGAAGTTCTCTGCACAGAGTTTATTTTGGTGTTCCCAAGGGACTTTTATGAACACACGATGCATTTGTACTCAGTCCCCTGTACCATGTTTCCTTTCTCAATGCCACACTCTGGTTTCACAGGATAGAGTAGGAGCGTATTTCTGTGAATCCCTTCCTGTTGGAGCAAGAATACATAAACATCTTCCTTAGTGTGCAGCTTCAGGCTATGGCCCTTTAGCTGCCCTGAGTAACTCTGAGGGCACAGCTGCTGGAATCACACACTTCTCATGGCACAGAGGCAGCGTTTGCGGAGAAAGGAAACCCATTTCATAATTGGCACAGGGACTGCCT
Organism: Ifrita kowaldi; assembly: GCA_013398055.1. Taxonomy (NCBI): domain Eukaryota; kingdom Metazoa; phylum Chordata; class Aves; order Passeriformes; family Cinclosomatidae; genus Ifrita; species Ifrita kowaldi. The sequence continues at coordinate 514,732 of VZRS01007674.1, forward strand.
ATCAACTGGCCACATGTGCATCTCATGCTATCTTAAAGATTCATGAAAATGAGATTGACACTTCTTCTTTTCTTTTACTGTGCAAAAGGTAAGCTGATTTGAGTAGCTCCAAAGCATCTTGTTAACAAACTCTGTATTTTCGGTGCTAGCCTGGGTTTGACATTGTTCCTGAAAGCATGAGCCAGAACCAGCACAGACAGTAGTTGTTTTAGCATATAAGTACTTTTGGAATCAAGGCTTTGGCATCTCTTTCATCAGGAAACCTATTCTAAGGAATGCTGCTTTTATCTAGCAGATGTTTTGCTAAAGAATTTGCTTTGTCCTTTGCAAAATATGGCTCAGAGCCCATATACACTCCACAGTGGAGATAAGAGTGTTGTTTTTAAGGTAATGAGTGGAAATCTCTTTCCCCATAGAAAGCTCTTTAGGAATCTTTGACTATGAAGAAACAAGCATTTCCCAATGAGGATCTGGAATGTCATTTGTAAACAGTTCACATTTGGATGAAATTTTTACTACATGAATTACCCTTTCCTTAACTGAAAGAGCAAAGTTGAACATGTAAAAGGATAATTAAAAAATTAGCTGGGTAAAAAGCTCGCAAGAAACAGCTTTTTAAAAGGATTTAATCCCTTTCTCTGCTCAGAAATTATATACAGTCAGTCTTTTGTTATTAATTCCTTCGGTACTCATCTTTGTTAGTCAGAAGTTTTGTGCAAACAAATTTCTCCCTACTCATTGCACACCAAATGCTGACTGTAAGTGTTCTCTTTAGCATTTTAATATGTTCACCACTTGATAGGTTCAAGCTGTGCAATTGGGTGTCTAAGTCACATGGTGTTGTTTATGTTCTCAGAACCCTTTTGCCCGTAATGATTTTCATATGGTCGAGACATAAATTTTGTTTTATGATTAAATGAAACTTGGCTCAGAGGAGCCAAAATTAATTTTTCAGGAGCATTTTGTACAAACAAAACTCCACTGACATAAACACATTAAAAAGGGGTTGTGAACACAGCCAGAGTGGAAAAAAAGATCTATTTAGAAGATGCCAAAGTGCAAGAATATTTTTTGTCCTAAAGGGTCCAATAGCCATTTTTGTTCTCATCAGTCCCTAAACGCCATAGATTGCAAACTTTCTTGATTCAGTACGAGCTCATATGTAATCTGTGGGTTTTACATAATGTAAACCTTCACATAGAGCAATTTTACTAAAAATGTGAAGAAAAATATATAATTTCACACCACTGTTGGTGCACAAATAATTCCAGAGCCAGCCGCAGTTCTGCCAACTCCACACAATAAATAATTTTTTTATTTCCACTCTCCTAGGAAGGCAGCTTTCTTTAAAACAAACCTTCACAATACATGTTGTTTGCTACCATTTCAAGGCCTGCTACACTAATGGAAAAGAATGTGCTAAATGTAGCATTATCATGCAGGTCAGGCAGGGCAGCCTGGTACACATTTTCCCACAATCTCTGCTCATTAACATCTAGTTCCCCCATTGTGCAGAGTTTTGGCTCTGTTCCATCAGAGCAGAGAAGAAAAATGTTTACAATATGCAAACTTGGAGGGACACAAAAAAAAGGGGGGCTTTGAAATGTCAGTCCTTTGGGATGAAAAGTTTCAAAGGGGAAGGTAAGTCAAAGGTTACTAATGGGATGTCTGTAACACCTGCTTTCAGTGGAGGTTTCATAAACAATCTTTACTTCTCAAGAACAGCTTGGCCTAGACAAAAATACCAGCTAAAATATCTGCGGCTGGCTTGAGCAGCCTGGTACATATGAACAGAAAGGTCAGCTTTGTTATATCCTAACATGGCCTCTCACCCTGCTTTTATTGATAAAATGAGATTGCCTCGGTGGCCAACATTGCTTTTCATGTGTTAAAGCGGAAGGCACTGGACGGGGCATGCTCAGCCTCTTCAGGTGAGGAGGAGGAGGAGGAGGAGGAGGAGGAAGGTGATGCTGAGCATCACCACTGTAGAAAGCCCTGCTCTCTGAAGAAGAGCCAAACTGCTGCACGTGGGAGTGAGTTCTGCGAATTTCAGAAGTTTCCCAGGTCAGCTAAATGTTCCTCATGAGGCACTTTTGGTAGTTGTGAGCAAGTTTCACAACCGTCATAACACCTCAGAGACCTTCAGTACTAATTTTCCCCTGAAGGAATTAATGCATATTTCTAAGATTTTAACATGGAGAAGACACGTGAAATCCTGCTAAATATTTATCAGATCACTACAGAACCTTAACACATAGCCTTTACAAATGTTTTTTACTGACAAAACATTCCTGAAACTGAAAGCAATACCTTCCTCTCAAAGGCAGTGACCCAGGAGCAGGGTTGTGTAAAATGCTTGTCCTACACCAGAGAGATCCTGCAGCAAAATTGGCATCCAAGTTCTCAGAAACAACTTCAGGGCCCTCCCCAAGACATCATCCTGGTTGTCCAGAAAAAAGTGTGGCAGTGTCTACAAAAACTCAAAAAAATTCAATTTTAGTATAGAAGGAAGGAGAAAGCAGCACAATAGATAAAGCCACAAATTGGCACTTGGTTCTGATTATGCATGAAAACTATAACGCATAAAACTTTCTCACATTTTTACAACAGAGGTAATTGCATTTACCTGAAGTTGGTATTGAAACAGCAAAAAGGATGACATTTCCTCCACAGTAAAATATTACCAAATGTTATTTACTCCCCTGTTATTATGATAGATAATTTCTGATCAATAGCAACCAATATAACTGCTTCAGCAGGAGCTCTGTTATTAACCATTACCACGTCAAGTCCATTTTGACACTCTGTGCTTATCCTCAGTGTTGAAAACAAAAAGTCCCAAGATGATGAAGATGATGGGGGGCATTACAATAGATATAGGCACAGATAGAATCCCGGGAAGTTTTAGGGAAAACAGCTTTGTGTACTTACTGTACTTTACAGTATGTGGAACATGCATGTTTGCCACAGGTGATAGCAAATCAAATCTGATCTGATTACTTCCGCTGAATTTCATTTTTTAAATGGATAATCAATCTCTGTTTCTATTTCTCCAGAGAATTGTCAGCACCATTATCCACCTCATATGCCATGGCTGGGGAGCAGGGACATACCCACCTGTAGAGGACATAGATGTAGCATAAAGTTTTTAAGAGAAATACCAAGTGTATTTCTACACATGCATTTATTCAGACGGAAATTTTTCTATTCAATATCTTTTTGTAAGCTGTAACTGTCCTAAAAACGAGATCAAGTACACTAATCTGGATACATCTTTATGATAATGATGATTCAGTCACATTATGTCTAAACTGGATTGTATCTGGCCAGCTCAGAGCATAGGCAGAAGACAGAATAATTCAGGACTAACAGTCATGAAGAATTTAATGTACTTTAGAAAAGTCAGACAATGGATGCTTTTGATGCAGTTCAGAGATGGCAGAAACCATTTGTTTCATGTGCAAACTGAAAGCTGGACAGCAAAGTAAACTCAGAGAGTGCACTCTGTATGCCTTACAAATATAATCCAAGTTTATTTATAAATACACAAGAAGCTGAGAAATGTCTCCAATAAACTATTTGCATTTTTCATTTTTCTTGTTTGCAGATATGCAACTTTAGAACTTCATCTGGAGAGCTTAAGAAGTTTTAGATAAATTTATAAGGATGACCCTGTTTATTTCACAGACGTTTTCCCTCCCATGAATTCAGTGAGCTTTCAATGCGTTCAGTGTAGCTGTTTCTTTTTACACTGGACTGAGATCAGAATAGGCCCTTTTGTAAATGGTATGTCAAGAAACATGTTTAAGTCAAATGTAAGCCTTTAAAGCAAAGGTTCTGCTTTTGGTTTATGTAATGATATGCTATGGAGAATAGCTTTCCTATTTTATATTCCTTCCCTGCTTCCCACACCGCCCATGACTCTTCTCTTTATGTGCTGCTTTAGATCTTTCCTTCTTGCTGTTCTTAGTAGAAACCACATTTCATTTGTGCCCTTGAAACAGCATATCAATGTGTTCAAACTTCCTGCTTTTTGACTGGAAAAGCATTCAGAATTTCTGGTAGGACTTTCAGTTGGCCAGATGGCAGAACAGCTCACATTAACTTCTGCACAATGATGGGAGGAAGCACTGAAGGGACCAGCACTGGCTCCATCAGTGTCAGCTCAGCAGGATTCTCAGCATAAGAAAGCACTGTGGTTTGCCCCAAGTTGTTACAAGGAAGTCAGGTACCAATGTACAGGTGTTGAATCAGATGATCCCATACCTGACCAATGCCATTCCCCTCACTGTGCAATAAACAGACCAACTAAAAAACATTTGAGCACCAGTTTAACTGCTCAGAAACGGAAGCACTGCAGCATCAGTGTGAAGCTGGATATACATCACTTGGGCTTTCTTCAAACCTTCAGGTTTCAATACTCTGTGCATAACAGAAATGCTGACATATCACTAGTTTATTTGTGTGCAACTGCTCAGAACTAAAATTTACCCCTTGAACAGTCAAGGGCATTGTTTACTTTCTTATCAGATTCAGAATCTGAGCAATATTAATCTGCATCAGTTCTTCCAGTAACCTGTTTCACTCTTCAGGACTGGATTTTTGTAACAAATCACTCTGTGAGGGTAGGGTTCTGGAAAGGGGCTTAGCAGAGAAACATGAATATCTTGTATGGGGAGCCCACCTCCCCTAGGGCAAAAATCTCAGCTAAAGCACCTTGGCAGCATATTAATAGCTATAAAGGACTCTTTCTTTGCTGACCACAAATATGCTGTGGTCAACAAGAGGTCTACTCACTGTTTTGTTAAAAACAGAGATGATTTATTTTGCTTCAGCCATGTGTGAAACTAGTCACCACATTGTGAATAATAATATCCTCTTAGTCTCAATGGAGCTCTTTTCATACAGAAACATCCACAAAGCATTTAGCTAAATACTTGATATGGCAATCCACTGGCTGACCACTAAAATATAGCCATATCTGGGACGGAGCAGTTCAGCTATACAACAATGCATGGCAGCAGAGGAGACAAAGAGTAGAAAAAAATAATCCATTAGGAGCCAAAGCAAGATCTGGAGTAAATATAACTATGTCAATTAAGCATGAGCAGCAAGCAGAGCTAAAATTATGACTTTGAAGAGCACCCTGGAATCTCTATGCCTACAGGAAACCAGGAGTTTATACAGTTCCTTGAGAGGATGAACTCCAACTGCACAGTGCCCTCTACTGTGAGATGAAATCCAGAGAGGCTCAGAGGGGAGAAAATTATGTTTTAAATCCCTTGGCCTGCTTGGTTTCTGCACCACTATCCTGAGGTTGTAAAATCTCAGAAGAACTGAACTGGACATGCAGGATCAAGCTGCAGCAGTCAGCTCTGTGTAGGATAGCTCGGCATCTCCTAAGCATGCTCTCCATAACTCTTTCCAAAATGGCAAAGGGGATGTGTACAAGAAAATATAATGATTTAGTGCCTTTTAAACATCTGCAGTTCTAGTAATTTTGATATTGAGTGAGTGTTATTCATCTCAGTTAGAGTTTGCAATACAGGCAAAACTACAGAACTGTATTTCTTGTTACACCTTTGAGTGGCAAATAATGCCCAGTTGGCTGGATCTTGCTATGTGGGGGGAAAAAAACCCATCATCGCTTTAGGGAAAAAATATATAAAAAATAAAAATCACTCAACATATTTTTTTACCTGATACTGCAACACGTTCATGCTAAAATTATAGCAGTCCACCTACATTTCTGATATTTAAAATAACTTGTACTGCACTAGGGCATGTTATTTTGCTCTTCTCAAGCAACCTAAGTATCTTGTACTGAGTAGAATATACAGCAAACTACACTCATAGATAGGGTTTCCAGCAGGGCACATGGAGAGACCCAGGAAGGTTTAAGCACAGGAGACATCTCAGATGACCAAAAGAAAGAAAAGTTAGATCAGTAGCAGGTCCTGTGACAAATCACATCGCTGTTCAGGAGACTCGTTTGAGCCCTACCGTGGTTTCTTTCCTCTCACTCCTGCGGTAAACCCGGGCAGGAGGTTTTATTTCCTCTACACCCCAAACATGCACACACTCTGCCTCAAGAGCTGGGAGATCCCAAGAAGTTTGCAGCTGGTGTAATGTTTTTCCCTACCACCTTCTAGCAACCTGCAGGAAACAAAGCTTCTTCGGGGAGTTTGCTTCATAAAAAGCTGCCTTTAACTCCACAATAAGGCACAGTTCTTTAACCCTTTTGTTCTCCAAAAGAAACATAAAACAAGTATGTGAACATCCATTCATTCCAGAACAGATATCCACATGAGCACGGACAGGACAAAGCTCTGGTGAAGGTCCTACTAAAAGTATTCAAACTGGACAACGACGAATGTGGAAAAAAAATCTGTGAAGAGCAAAAATCATTTTCTGAACAAATCTTGTGGAAGAGAGGAGACACCCAAAAGTGCCCTCTGTTTCAGAACCCTTTGCCCACCAGACAGGGGAAAAATTGCTTGCACAGTCCTTTGGTGGTTTTAAATAGTACCAGGCCAAGCAAGCCACTAGTTGGACTTCAGATGGCAGAAGGTTCCTGAGCTACGCTTTATGTGCACCTAACTAAAGGAGATCCATAAGTTGCAGTTCAGTCCTAAAACATACCTTTGTACAGATCCTTTTGTGTGCACTATGGGTTTCTAAGCAAATATCAGTACTTTAAACTTGCGTTATCAAGTGAAACTCAAGCTAAAAATGTAAAAGGAATCCGAACAAATGAAAAAAAAATCTGGAAAGCTGTAAGGAATAATCTGTAAGCATGATTGTTTTCCTAGTTGTGGAGTTTTCCTATGAGATTCCGAAGAGGATTTCATGATGTATATATCCTGTAAATTTCAAGGAGTGGTCTTAGCAGTCTAGTCATATCTCGTGGCAGTGATTTTGCTGGTGATGGGGCATAGCCAGCGGAGATGGCAAACAGCCTCAGTCCTGAAAGTCACCTGTTGCACTCCTTCTTTGGCACACATGCAGACATTGCTGCTGCTGTCTGCCTGAAAAATGTTCAAAATCACGCTTCTCCCCTACCCCATTTGTTGTTTCCTCTTTGGAAAGTCTTTGTGGTCTGGCAGGGAAATACAGAGCTGGGGTAATGCAGAGAAAGAGGGAAATTTGTATATATGCTGTATATAAATAATCCCAAAAGGTCAGATTTCAGCTTGCCTTACCTTGAAAGGAATAATGTTTTGTACTGCCTGCTCTTTTGAGAAATCAAACCTCCTTTAACATGCTCAACCAAGCTCACTTTTGAAATTCTGGGTTGTACATGAATTTTGTATGCAAAATCACTGTCAGAAATATGAAATCCCTTCTTTACTACTCTTGAAAAAACTCACAGACAACCTCTTATGTTACTATCTCCTGATTTCTTCTAATTTTCTACTAGCAAGGGAAAGGCTGAACAGAAACAGATGATTTGCACTTTAGAAAGGCTTTGAAATAAGCCAAACATTTGCGGCATTCAATAATGTTTTTTCACTGCTGCTAGCATAGCCCAATAAGCACAATAGCAGTGGAGTTTTTGGATAAGTAAAGAGCCTTTTTTTAACACAGAAGAGAAAAACAACTTGTTTACACTTTAGCAGCTGCTTAAAGATAACAAATGAAGCTTAAAAAGACACATACTAATATCAACACATGATGTTCCTCAGGCTTGAAAATAAAAAATCAGAGCTCCATTAGGCTTAGACACTGATATTAGATTAAGAAGAAAAAGAGTGTTTTCCTCTTGCATTTCTGGAGACAGACATTGTTTGCTGAAGAATGTAAAATTCAATCCCCCAGGGAATGCCAGAGGCTTTTTGGCAGACTCTCTGAAACTCAAGTCAACTCTTTTCTATAATAACTAACATCAGAAAGAAAAGGGGGAAGAAAAGGAAGAAAAGGAGGAGAAAGAGACATAACTACTTTCAATGTTTACATGGCTCTGGCTTCTTGAATCTGAAAAAGTATTAGACTGCAAAGACTGGACTTAATCTAACTTTAAGCAATTGACAGGTGGACTTCAACTACTAATTATTCTAAGTGGGTAGTTGGTTAGTCTTCTTAGCTCTTTTAGGAGCAGCAATGGGAAAGAATACTCAAGTTTATAAGAAAAGAAAAAACTGCTCTCTCATATTTGTACTTTTTTTGAGCTCTGTGCCATCTAACAATATCAGCTTTGTGTTTAAAAAGACCAGTTAACCAGCCTAACGTCAGGGTGGGCATGCATTTTACTGTGAACATCCCTACAAACACAGTTTAACAAATGTTCTCCATTCAAGCTGAACAGATGGAAGAAAAATTACTCTAGGCATAAATTTAATGGATGTTTAGCAATAAGAGAGCTCAGGCTCAAGAGGATAGAGGTTGCTATAAAACTGACTTGCTTACTTGGGCATGCAAACCAAGGCTTTCTCCACCCTAAGGAACTACAGACTAGCAATGCTACTCCCATATTTTTGGGGCATACAGACCCTTATTGGCAATTTTTAAAATAACTCTTCCTGAAGGGAATTCTACATCAGTGTCAAAGAAGACTAACAAATAAAAAAGGCTCTGGTTGCTCTACCCCCTTGTATAACTCTATTTCGTGTTTAGAACTTTAAAAGTGTAATTCTAACTCAAATGCAGTCTCACAAATGTGAATAGATCTAAACTGACCTCCTATAATGACATCAGTGAAAAGTTTTGTTCCCTTGCAATAACTTCCTATAAATAGATGTTCTTACCATATATTATTAACAATTTATAATACACATCAATGCAAAGGCCTTAAAAACAAGTATGCAAGTACATTAGTTCAGTTAATTTTGTATACACGCTTTGTCATACTGGCTTGGTTTGATTTCTTCAGGCTGTGGTTAAGTGATTCTTTTGACTTGCAATTGCCTCCTAAAGCAGAGATTTTGGGATTACATGTGGGAAATTTCAAGCAGTCCCAGCAAAGCTGCTGATCAACAATATTGTCTAACTAGACCACTAGCTAGATTATGCAGTAAGAATACCCACAAGACATAATTAAAGCAAAAAATACAACAGCTCTCCATGCCCAGAATGAGTATCTGAAATGCATCTCAGTGAATTAAAAAATTTAAACAGTTGGAGTAATTTTTGCACAGAGGAGGGGGTACACTGGTCAAATAACTTGCAGCAGATAGATTGCTGAAGGGCAGCTTAGAGAAACATAAAACTCAGCTGCAACTGAGGCTAGGCTTTTTTTTTTTTTTGTAAACAGTGTGATTAGCCTTCCAGAATGACCAGTTCCTGAGACGTTTTGAAAAGGAAAGATAAAAATGGAAAAAAAAACCCTAAAAAACCCCCAAAAAACTAAACAGAAAAACAGTTGCTTCATTAGCATTTCTTTGACTACTCTGAAGCTTCTGTTGCCCAGAAAAGATAACACAGGGCATTATGGAGTTTTACCCATCTCTCATGATAACCAATGAGAAAAAGAGAAACAAATATATTTTCTGAAAAGCCATACCAATCTTCCTCCTGGGCTGTTACAGAGGTCCGAGTTGTTGGTTAACATCATCTTTTGGCAAAGATAATACAGCAGTGTGGATGGGCAACTCAGATAGCAAAAGCTCAGTAGTAATCTATAGGAAGAGAGAAAAAAAGTTTTTCACAGATTCTGAGATTACATGCCTATCAGTAATTCTAAGTACACAGTAAAGGTTACTGCACTAGGGATTCATATATTTATCAGTTAATCTGTCCCCAAGCCATGGAAGGTAATTAATGAAAAAGACAGTCAGGCATGGCTTCAGGCAGTAATTCAATATTACTCTAAATCTCTGCATGAGCAAACCTGTGAACCAAAGAGGAAATGCATACTGTACAAGGACACTTGTGTTCTGAAATGTGATCCCCTGTGGAGTTTTCAGATGAAGCACTTTTCCAGTGATTAACTCAGTACATTTGAATTTCATTATTTAATGTTTTAGGTGACTGGTTATTTGTAGTGCACTGGGAGGAAAGCAAGTTTTCCATGAATAAAATCAGAGTAAAAGGCAGATAACAACTAAACCATCTCAGGTCATTCAAATCCCCATTGCTCCTTGCTGAGCTAGTAGGACATTCAGTGTGTGCTTTTACGGTTGGGTTTTTTTAATAATTGTGCCATATTTTTCTTACATTCTGGTGGCAAAAGATCCATGCTAAGATACACAGAACTTATTTTCCATACTGGTAGACACTCTCCCATAGGGCTCATTAAGAGTCAGCAGAGAGAATCATTTGGGCTTTTTCAGAATTTTCCAGCTTGCTCTGAAAATGCCTCAGTTACACCAGCTTTTACAGCGGCACTGCAACCTTCTGCTCCAGGGCCCTGCAGGCCGAGCGCAGCCAGGCAATTGAGCTCTCATCAATTTTATAAAAGATGGGAGCCCTCAAAGCTGCCTCCCAGGTGAGGCAAGGAACATGGTTGGCACACACCTCTCCAGGACTTGGAGACAGGCAGAGCATTATTTATCTCTCTGCCCATTCATTCCTAAGCAAGAATCAGCTGAGATAATCTGAGGTGCTCAGCAAATTAAAAGATCTCTGCAGAGAAGCCCACTGGATGTGTACATTCTTTGCCAACAAAATTATTTGTTCTGCCATACTTGTCGGGAAACAAAATGCCAAGTATTGGATAATGAGACTGGAAATCCAGCAAAGAAATTCAGATAAGAGTTAGATTAAAAATGAAATCAAATTTCAGAGCTTTGAAATTGTCCCTTTCCTACAGTGTAAGTCTCCCTGCTAAACTCACTGGGCCCTAGATTTTGTGGGATACACTCCATGAGAAAATGGTATTTTAAGCCTGTTTATGTTCTTTTAGTTCAAGAGTATTTTCATGGGCTGCCTTTCTCTTTTAGAGATCAAAGACAGAATTCAGACTGCACTGACAAACTCAATTCTGGATTACATATGGATATGAAGTGATGTTTCTGTACCATGAAATTTTTCAGCTTTCAAGCAAAATCTTTTCCTGTTTCCTGTTGGGATGAAAAAGAAGACCATTAAAAGTTTTATGCAAAATACCAAAAACTCAGGGAAGACTGATACAGTCCCAGTTAAAAAACCTGGTGGTCAGTGCTCTCATCTGTCTGATTTGGACTAAAGACTTGACTAAGTTTCCACAGCCAAGGGAACACTGGTGAATAAAGGACTTCTGAAATCTCTATCAGCAGAAATTCTGTCCTGCAACAGAAAAGCGCTGGTAAAAGCCTAATCAAAATCAAAATCATCACATTTGTATAAAGATATATATGAGGGAAATGAAGGAAAAATTCAATCAAACGGTGACAGTTTTCCTCATTCCCCTCACCAGAAGCAAAACAGACATTCACCACAGATGATGAAAACAAAACAACACAAAGGAAATTCCCCTCAAACCCAAAAAAGGCGGCAGCTACACCCATTTCTACCTCTGCTCCTGGTATTCTGATGTGCAATATCCTTGACTTCCTAGATTAATAAATTAACAGGCAGAAATGGTTATATTTTCAAAAGTTATATATAAAGATGTTCAGATTTTGCACATTAATATTTCAAAGCATTATCGCCTCAGCTAAAGGCTTTCAAAGTTCAGTATTTAATATACTTTCTGCACAAACGAACAAACAAAAAAATCTGGCTTTCTGACCTTAACTCCCCAGAAGGTCAGGACTTCCGAGGAGTTAAGGAAGAGCAGCTTTGCCCTTTCCACCTGTGCAGCCCCAACAGAAAGCCCCTACCTGAGGCTGGTTTTGCCACCAGGACATAAATGCAGTACCACAGAGATCCCTTTGCAGGATACTGGTACCCAAGGAGATGAAGGTGAGGCACGTCTAGGCAGCAAGGCTCTCGCTAGGGCAGCATCTGCATTTAACAAGGCGGTGCAGAGCAATGTGTTTGTGTGCTGCACTGCCAGGACTGTCCCGAGGGCCTGGGACACAGCCCTACCCACGGGGGCGTGCAGGTGATCCTGACACCCACGTGGAGCCCCAGAGCATGGCACAGCTGCGCCCAAGCCAGGAGTGCAGGGGGCCTCTGAATGGTGGGGAGCCCATTGGCGCAACAGTGGATGGGGAAAGCTTGTTCCATCTACGTTATACTGAGAGCTGCCATCAGTCACAAGATGTTTTGATTGGCAGAATATATACTTAGAGTGTTGAAACCTTTGAGATGCTCTGACAGTTACATTTAGGTCAATTTTTCACCCTTTATTTAGACATATATGCAACAAGATTTCTATTTTTTTTTAATGAAAGCTATCATATGGCACCAGGGATCTTAGGCCTCTATGACTTATTCCAGACCTGGAAACACTGAGCAGAACCTTTTTTCAATGTGCAAGTGATGACCAATATCGCTCTGCATCATTCAAACCCTAAATAAGACTCACAATAGTTAAAATAGCAAATTCATTAAAAGTACTGCTACAATTTTAATAAAGGTATTGTTTTTAATAAAAAAAGCTAAATGTCAGAGTGTAACTATTGTGATGACTGTACAGTTTCCACATTATAAATAAAATACATGTGTTTTCAAACAAAGACTAGAGCATGCTTCACATATTTCTTCAGTTGTTGCCTAACATATCTGGAATATATTAAAAAGTCCTATTCAGCTGTAACTCAAGCAATGCACACACGCCGTGAAACACACACTCTTTGTACAGAAGACTAGCGTGCACTCAGTATCACTTTTTCAAAGGCACACAACTGCTGTGTGAGTGACACAGAACCCAGCACAGACACACCAAATTGCACGTTTGACTCCTACATTAGGTGAGAACTCCTCTCCAAAATTCAACTTTCTTGGCTGAGTTCTCATTCCAAATATTCTCCTTAAAGAGTAAGGTTTGCTACCAGCACAGTTTGCTTTTTCTATTCTGTTATGACAGCTTTACTCAACCTGAGGTTAATGACGCAAAACTAGAACGACAAAATTTCTGTAAAATAATGACAGTAAGTTTCCCTTGTTCACAGGCTGTTCATTCATACCCTTCCAAGTCAATGACAATGATTCCATTGATTTTAGCAGTGACAAACCCCTACCTGTATGAAACACAGGTTTTGACCCCATCTTTAGAATGCATATATGTTCTTGGAGTAACATATTTCTCCATAAAACTTTGGAAAATAGGCTGTACCAAACTACAGAAAAATGTCTCTCTTTACCTCTCTGGGGAAATCACTTAGATGCACAGAGAAACAGAAAGACTGTAGGGATTTGCTTATTTGCATACGGAGATGTTTGTCCTCAAATTCAATTCACAAACAAATCACAAATCTAAAAGGAAGTAAAATACCAATGTGATTTATCATACCTTGTTTATCTCTAGTACACCCTGGAAACAGATCAGCTACATATTCCCCTTTGGGCTTCATTCAGCCTTCTTTGAAAAACAATGAAAGATGCCAAAGATTTCAGTGGTGAGTTGAAAGTGGGCATATGATTTCTGAGATGCAGCTAAGAAGTCAGGGCTTCAGATAGGGTTTGTTCCTTAAATAATTATTTGTACTAAAATAAAATCTTACTTCCACTATATTTAAGCTAAGAACATCTTCAGTGGTCAGTCCTGGGAGACTGTTTATACTTGATCAGAACAATCCACCTACTCACAAACAAGGTGTAGTAGAGAATAATTCTCTGGTTTTTATCAAGAAGAAAGACTAAAACTGCCACAGACTTTGGAAGTCTGACATAAACATTTATTTGTTTCTTTCAACGGTTTTATTACTTCCTTGCTATTTAACTGCAAGTTTTTTTAAAAAGGGAGCAAATACTAAAGTGCTTTTGTAAAAACTGCAAACTTTTAACATTAAATTGGCAGAAACAATCCATTTTTAATAAGTCTGTCTTAGTAACCTTGTATTTTGACCCAAGGTGAAAGGTGAAGATTAAATCTCTTCCACCTTTCTGAATGCAGCTGCTGTGCACACAGACTTTAATTGATGTGAGACTCAGCTTTGTAACCCAAGCCCATCTCCCGCCTGCAGCACTGAAAACGTGCGATTCAAGGCTCAGTTACTGCTGATAGCAGGGCCCTCTCAGCTGACGGTGTGGACAGGAGAATAAAGTCTTTGTCACTATCTATTCTCCATCAGAGTGACTTTTTTCTTCTTCATAACTCCAGTATTCAGGTCAGGCCTATAATGGTGGCCTCTCAGCAAGCAACAATATAAAGTAAAGCAAACTGAAAAACGAGACAAACAACTCCTGGGTGAGCAAAGCAGTGATGCTGAGTAGAGACCCACCTGACACACCCTAGGCAACATGTGTGTGAGTTTCTGTGGGGAGAGGGGTTTGGACAGATACAATTCTTTTTATTTTCAATTCTCTTTTGCACCTGACTGAGTGCAAGAAGATCTCAGATCTGAATTCCTTTCTTTTCTCCCTAAGTACAAATACCTGTACATTAGGAATGAAGTTGTTGGCCTTGGAATCACGGCAGCTCTAGTGAAGTAATTCTTAAGGTTTCTTAACCATAGCCTTGACTGCTTGAACAACATTAGTACTCTGAGTGCTGGCTTAGAAATGTCTCTCTGAAATCAGGGACCAAATCAAGACACAATAATAGAAACTGACAAAACAGGTAAGGTTACTTGAGCCTTTTCTAAACTTGAGCCACATCTACTGATATACAAGAGTATCTGAAAGCGTCGGGAGCTAATCAAAACAATTTTAGAAGTCTAACTTGAATTTGAGTAAATAAGTAAAGACTTGCTGAACTGTGCTGTGCAGTCCTCTCAGAGGCTTTAGATATTGCCCTACATGAGGGTCTAGTCCCAAAGCAGCATCTCTAACACATGGCAACCAAACACACTTGCTGAGCTTAGATGGAGGACAAGTATGTCATACACACATTGGACTTATCACTTCAAAATGAAAATAAATTGATTTTTTTTTATGTACTGGCAAAGACAAAAATTGTACAAAAATATTTCCACAATATCACATTAATGTTTTAGATAGGAGACTTTAAACTTAAGATGTGTTATATACGCATGATATAAACAATCTGCATTGTTTGCGCATGAAAAAGAAAGAATTAAAAAAAAAACCAAACAAACCCCAAAACCCCGGAGCAGAACCAAAGAACAGCATGTGCTTCCAGTCTAGTTTTCCAAGTCATATCTTTCTGGCAGGTCAGCTTATTTTAGAGAAACTTGGCTTCTATCACTTTGTGATTTTAATTCCAGCATTTGGCAAAATTTAGTTTTCTAATCGCTGGCTGAGTTCAGAGGTCCAAATTACAAAAGTGAGGACTTTTCCTTGCCTCCTGCAGGGCCAGGTGACAGCAGTGGGTCTGCTCTGGGGTTTCCAGAGCACCCGACTGTCTGTGTAACTAGACAGCATCATGCTTAAAGGCCACTGTAGTATAAACTATACTTGAACTAGGGGACATTTCTGAAGAGTCTCAAACCACTCCAGTAATCCCCTGAGACTCCAGACACTTTCACAGAGCAGCATTTCCAGAGGATCACCAAATGCTCTGAGGCTTAGTATAGGCAGTTTAGAGAGTGACTGAATTTTTTTCCCCCACTGTGAACAGAACCATTTTAATGTGAGAATTACAAGCATTTAAAGATAAATCACTCTCCAATTATGCCTTATTATACATTATACATCTCAAAAGAGAAAATTTAAAACTGAACTTCACACCTGTGAGAGTTAAACTCATGAGACAAGAAAATGAACGGGCCTAAGGATGCTGAGCTTTTGCTAAGCACTGCTGGATTCAGCAACGTTTTTAAGGGCCCTAGGCAATCAGTTCAGTCATTGGCTTTGTTAATACTTGCCTCTTTTTTGGACAGTGGCAGGAGCTGAGTCACTTAGGAACCTGAAAGACCTCGGAGAAAGGTCTGAGAAACAGTGATGGAGTGTTTGTAAAACTTCATTCCCATGCAGCTGGCAGGTATGTACCAGCACCAGCTTGCAGACACAGCTGGAGCCTGGCCTCTCTCTGCTGTCCGCTGCTAGTTAGATGATCATAATTATGACATCAAAGTTATCGCTCCATGAGAAAATACACTTTGGTTTTTCAAAGGCTGTGGCATTTTGTGCACTACAATTATCCCCCACAGCTTCCTCAGACCTAATTGCCAATCAATACCTGATTTTAGATGGCACAGATTGGGGGTTTTTTTAAAGGCAGAAAAATATCTTTCTAAGGGGCTCTCTAAGAAGAGTTGTATGAAACATAACTTACTGTATGAGCTGATTCCAAATGACTTGCTAATTAAGCACCAAGTCATCTGTTAATAGAAGTAATTACAGAGGGTTCAAGGAATCATATTGTTAATCACAGCCTGAAATCTGCTATCCTGCTACGTTATGCAATTGATGATGTATTGTCTAAGAGGCCAGAGAGGGGGTGAAGTGAGTAACGTAGCACCACTAACATAGTCCTAAATTACCTCCTGAGCCATTATCAGCATCAGCTAGTATCTGAATAAAAGAGAGGGGGAAAAGATAAAAATAAAATCACTAGGAATATCTCCTATTTTAATACGAAACCTAGTTCAGGCTGAAGTTGCAGGGGTATTAATACGTAATTGTGCTGAACTCGGGGTCAGAAGGCAGCCAGTTACAGAAAAACAATTACGTACCTGTAGGGTATAATATAGTCCATTTGTCAGAGAAGTTCTGCTTTTAAAGCCATAGCCCACTACAGTGCTGTTACATGGCACAAACTAGCTTTATTCAGACCAAAAAGTCCTTACCCCTTTTCTTTTCCCAGAGATGTAATTTGCTACAGGACAGGATTTAATTCACAAGGGCCCTAAGTAAATGAGGTGCATAAAATCAGAAAGAATCTACTCACTCCTTTTTCTCCATTCCCTCCACTAAAAGGGCAGCTTCTTGTTTACTCCACAGAGTATTTAGGGAGGAAGAAATTCTTGAGGGAAAAAAAAAATTGACCCATCATCTTTTTACTACAAAAATATTGAATTAAATGAGAAGGTGGGAGTATTTTTACAATTCTACTTGTACTAACTGCAGTAAATTGAGCTTTGCCTTAGTTTCCATGGACTTACTCAATTCCATTTCTCTTGACAAGGGGATCCAGCAAGGTTCGCCGTCAGTTTGTGTATGGACACTGTATGTTACTGAAGAGAAAAATCCCATATGACTTAAACATAACTTTCTTAATAAACCTGCTCCTCTCTACATTCATTTGGCTGAGAAAAAGTGAATTGTTCTTGTACTGCAGATGCTTTTGAGCAGTCCACATCACCTCTGAACACCAAGGGCTAAGGCTGTACCAAAGCACTGGTATAATGAGACAACGGGTGGGAGAACATCAGTCTTGCTCTCTCCAAACTTCTGAGCCCTTTCTCTGGTGAGAATAAGTTTGCTCAACTGCCTGTGCACCAGAAGGAAAAGCATCACTGGCCAGTGTACTCTTAACCAGCTCATGACGCTTGCATTTCTCAGAGCAGCAGACCATGCCGCCTCCCAGCCACTTATGCTGTGCACAGCTTACAGACAGGAGCCTCTGGACCTTGCTGTTCACACCTGGTACCTCTGCAACAGCAAGGGCAGGGGGTACTGAGAAAAGAGGGAGAGTGCCAAGGGCCATCCTCTCAGTTGCTTCACTACACCAGCTGGTGTGGTCAGGCTGACAGGCTTGGTAGAAGAAGAGAATTCTTTAAGGATCGAGCAATAAACAGGGTGATAAAGACATTTCGGACAGAGACTTCAACTGAGGTGACATGAAGGCATGTGTAGAAGAAATTGCCAAGGGGAAGGTTAATTATGCATCTTAGAGAGCTGTTACTGGGTTTGATAGACTAGAAGCAGAATCTGACGTCCTTCCAACCCACTAAACAATGTCTTCCCAAGAAAGCCTAATTGAATAAGATTTAAGATTAGTATTGAAGAATCTTCTACTGGACTTTACTGCCTCACAGATCCTACAAGGGGTCAAAAGGACTCAAAGAAAGACAACTGCAACCGAGGGCACTTACTAATGATCAGAACAGCACAAGTAGATCATGAGACTTAAGTGGGATTCTCAGATACCTAAGAAATAAAAATGTAAATTTTACTCCATTTTGCAGACTCAAAGTTACTTTTGAGGCAGATAGAAAAAATCATATACCGTCTTTTCCCAGGAACAAACAATCATCACTGAATAAAAAAGGGAGTAAATGTAAAGACCAGATGTTATCCATAAATGTGGGTCTGTATGATTTAAAATCTCTCAGTTTAACCTAATAAAAAGCACTTCTTAGAATTTCTTAACCCTGAGATAAAACATGTGTGATACAGAATGTGAAAACTTCCAACCAATAAACATTAATAAATTTCTGGTATATCAAATTCATTTGGCTACATAATTATTTGCCATGCAATACAGAGTGAAAGACACTCTCTTTATTCATCCCATGGACCCACTCTGCAGATTAATTTAAATGCTTGTCTCTCAGTGGGAGTTGTCTGTTTAAAGTAGTTTTGAGGGTCTGGGCTACAGCTCTCAGCTCTTCATTGACTTAAAAAATGTGGTGTAGCTGCTTTATGCAGAAAGGGATTTTAACCCAAAACAGCATCTTTGTAAGAGGATTAGAAAAATTCCATTCTTTTAATGACTGGCTAGATGTTTGCTCTCCTTTACTTAATACTCTTTGTCTGTTATTCTTAATTATCAACATAAATGCTTTAAACCAATGTTGTAAGTAATCTGTCATTTTATCCAAGTTTTTGTTGAATGGTTCTTTTGAAATGATCTGATTATTGATTTCTTTAGGAGACCATTCAGCTAAATTCCCATGTCTGCCCACATAACAGCCCTTCTGCTGCTTTAGGGAGGTTCCTCTAAGACTTGTGGTGGTGAGTTAACTTAGCGCTAGCCCAGGCAAACCAGGAACTTCACTGGTTGGGAAAGATGTGCTTAGGACTGCCAGTAAATACTGGCACAAAACCTATTTTTTAATACCATTAGTTATACCTAGCAATTTGTGCCACATTTTTTTTGTTCCAAACACTAATATTTTCGCAGTGCCTTGATAAAGATGGAAACTTTCTCCCCCGCAAAATCTTGTATACCAATCAACTCCCTTGGATCCCAAGTAACTTAAAACTAGTGTTGGACATCAGCAACTGAAAAAGCTCCTTAAAAAGTCCTAGCTGAGGACTAAATTTCCCAGCACTAATATAGTCCTATGTTACAGGATAGTGTGTGATAACAGGCCTTTTAAAACAGCCAAGATATATTTTGTAATTTAGAAAATTACTCTGAGGAACCATTTGTCAGTTTAATGAAAATCTGAAACTACAGGTTTGCATAATAGAATTAATTGTAATGGCTCTGCTGGAATGATTTCTTTCAGATGGGTTATTTGAAGGATTGAAAGAGGGATTTCACAGCTGAAAGAAAGGAAGGATTTATCCTAAGACCCATGTAAGCAAAACACGTTTAAATTTCATAATACAGTGCTTTTGACTCTGTGGGACTATTGTTTTCACACGTCTTGAGATGCAGGAGATACTTCTATTCACAAGTCTATTCAAGGATACCTTGAAAGAATCTCATGCCCTCCTAATGCAGGTGTTCATCACCCACAGATGGCAAAGGAGTCAGTGCATTTACTTATTACATTGTGACCTTACAGAGTTACAAAGAGTTACACGGGGTTGTGTCACATCCTTGCCAGGACGCAGCCACAGAGTAAGGAGAAAACCTGTTTCTAAGACAGAGGAAAGATTCAGGTGTCAAAAAGGTGAGATGGATGCAAAAAAAAAATGTAAAAAAATACATAGCTCAGAGTGACAACATGGTCACCCAGAAAGCTGCCAGGGATCATCAGTCTCTAAATTTAAAACATCTTTTCACAGCAGAGGTGGTGACCTTGTGAGAGAAGATGTCTTGATAATCCCCATGTGTAAGTTTGCTGCTTAAGCCCTCAAATAGCACCGTTATTAGCAGCACCTTACACCCTTCATTGCTCAATATTAACTTCAGAGCACAATGTGTGTGTGTGTGTGTGTATGGTGGTGGGGGGATTCACAATACTTTGGGTTGGGGCTCCCCCTACCCACATGATGATTCCTCTTCAGTCCTTCAAATAGAAGGTCATTTCTATTTCTCATTTTATTTCTTTCACTGGAGTTGGAATGGGTTCGCTCACCCATTGGTGGGGAGTAAAAGCATATTCTATTCTGACAATTCAAGAACATCCCAGTGCCAGGCCCACGTCAATGTCAGGCTGCAAAAAGTCTTATGAAGCAAATGTTAAATGTTCTGAAGCACTAAAACAGAAGAGTTCAATTCCATACAGCTTCTGCTCTCACCAGCAACTTCTTGGCCAGTGAGCTGTGCCCGTGACTGGAGAGCGGCACTTAACAGACAGGAACAAATTATATGGACACAGATNTTACAAAGAGTTACACGGGGTTGTGTCACATCCTTGCCAGGACGCAGCCACAGAGTAAGGAGAAAACCTGTTTCTAAGACAGAGGAAAGATTCAGGTGTCAAAAAGGTGAGATGGATGCAAAAAAAAAATGTAAAAAAATACATAGCTCAGAGTGACAACATGGTCACCCAGAAAGCTGCCAGGGATCATCAGTCTCTAAATTTAAAACATCTTTTCACAGCAGAGGTGGTGACCTTGTGAGAGAAGATGTCTTGATAATCCCCATGTGTAAGTTTGCTGCTTAAGCCCTCAAATAGCACCGTTATTAGCAGCACCTTACACCCTTCATTGCTCAATATTAACTTCAGATCACAATGTGTGTGTGTGTGTGTATGGTGGTGGGGGGATTCACAATACTTTGGGTTGGGGCTCCCCCTACCCACATGATGATTCCTCTTCAGTCCTTCAAATAGAAGGTCATTTCTATTTCTCATTTTATTTCTTTCACTGGAGTTGGAATGGGTTCGCTCACCCATTGGTGGGGAGTAAAAGCATATTCTATTCTGACAATTCAAGAACATCCCAGTGCCAGGCCCACGTCAATGTCAGGCTGCAAAAAGTCTTATGAAGCAAATGTTAAATGTTCTGAAGCACTAAAACAGAAGAGTTCAATTCCATACAGCTTCTGCTCTCACCAGCAACTTCTTGGCCAGTGAGCTGTGCCCGTGACTGGAGAGCGGCACTTAACAGACAGGAACAAATTATATGGACACAGATGCAACAGCACATCTGATGCACTGAGAAAAGGAGCAGGTGTGATGGAGGTCCCAAAGCTCTGACTGAAATTGCAGCAAATAAACAGCAACAGTAGGTAGAGTGACATGTGTAAAGGGCGAGAGGCAGCGCAGTTTGACATCTTTGCCATAAGGGCTAGCTGGGCCAAGTGACAGCCCATATCCTGGCTTCTCACAGCTGCACTTACCATATTGCACCCATTCTTCCCCTAAAATACTGCTGAGTAGTCAATATGCAAACCCTGCTGTTTGGATTCATGGCAAGAAGCACTTTTTAGTGCATGGACTACCAAAAGATATTGAAATAAAAATTCTGTTATTGTTATGGGACTAATTCCCTACCCCTTGGATTGAAACTTTCTCCATGTTACATAGACTTTGAAAAATATATTTTTGGGATGTGCAGTGCTGCTCTCTGGCCTGTTGTAATGAAAGTGCCAATGTGTAAAGTAAGGTGTTTACTTGCCTTCTGCTACTCGGGCTATAATTTTCTCTGGGGGGAAAAAAAAGATTAAACCACATATCTGAACTAGAAATCCAAAGTGTTATTATGGTCATAGCCACAGCAACACTAGAACTATAAGAACTGTAGCCACCTCCACTATATGATTTAAAATAAAAACATAATTATCATTGTCTTCTAGTAGCTAGGTAGACAATTACGCATTGCACTTGTGCCACTTGTAATTCTACACAATTTGTTCCAAATCTGTTATTTGACAAATGTAGGAAAGCACGACCAGTGGCTGGTATGCAAGGGAGTGCCTTGGGAGCTGCCATAAGGTAAGTAGATGTTAGCGAGGCCCTGGCCCCGAAGGAAGGCACGCTGCAGAAGCCGAGCAGTGTCAAACACAGCGTACTTGCCAACCTGCGAGCCACCTGCAACTTCCTCCCTCTGAAGCAAACAGCAGCGCTCAGCAGACCTCAGCTGCACGGAAACTGTATTTATGCCCAACCTGTTTTCCCAGAAGAGCACAAAATACTGATTTGAAGCAGCTTAACAATAAAGCAATGATAATAATAGGACATTATCCTCCTTAGCACAGTTCTGCAGTTAGAGGGTGCATTTTTGGTTCAGCTGCCTTCTATAGGAAAAAAAAGGTTGCCTCTTAGATTACAATTTACCCTGTATTACTTTGTTTATAACATTTCTCCACCCTCCATGCCACCCAGAGTGAAAGAGAGTTCATGACACTTTTGATGTGTATTTTACAAAGAGTGCATTTCAAATAAGCCGAGGAGGTTAACTCAAGATCCTTTAATCCCAGCATATATCTTTGTTAAGGAAACAGAGACCAAACCATTGAAAACCCCAGCCAGAAAACAGGTTTGAGTAAATCCCTCACCCTGGAAAAAGAAAAAAAGCCATCTCAGACCAAATTCAGTGATGTACATTCAGATTCTTTCTGCAAAAACCCCTCAGTGGTGGCCAAGGGGCGACTGCCGCTGCCAACAGGGGCTGTGGCTCTCCTGCCCCGGCAGCAGCCTGGCACAGCAGAATAGGATGCCGTGCCCTCACAGGTTTGCAGAGCTTTGTGGATGCCTCGGGTGACCCCCATCTTCTTTCCGCCCCCAACAGGCTCCCAGCATGCCACCTCACAGGAGGCCGTGGGATCTTGGGAGCCGCATAAGGTCTGACAGCTGAGCATCCCACACCCCTCAGGCAGCTCTCTGACAGGAAAACTTGCAAAGATGAACAGGTATCTTTGATCAGGACTGACTGAAATTAATTAGCCTGTCCCTCTTCCCTGTTTCTTTGTAATAAAATGTTTTTTCACTTAAAGGGCACGAATATTTATGCATGTAAGTAGGTGCCGCCCCAGGTTGGTGCTGACCCTAAGCCCAGGGAAAACAACCCATTTTGGTTACAAATGACCTCCTTTACCTTCACTGACAGCTAAATGTACGTCTCCTACTCATGAAGTGAAAATGCCTGGGCTAATGGGCTGGCACTATTGTGTCTCTGCCTGAAGAAGGATTTTTAGAGCCACCACACAATCTGGTCCAGTTAAATTCTCCCTAAGACCTTTTGAAATCTCAAAATCTCCTCCTTCTGTATTTGCTTCTCTTTTGCAACCATCAGTCCCAGGGAAGACCAGGGCATAACTGCACAGAAAGCTGAAATGCTTTGAGTCTCCAGTTTAGTAATTCTGCAATGTTTCTTTTTTAAAATAAAGTACCATAAAGACTGAAACTAGTAGTGGACAATGCAGGAGAATAAACAACTTCTTGTGCGAAGGACCACAGAAACTTATGTTTACCTTTGGGAAAAGAGGAGTGTTTTCTCTGTTTGACAAAAATGAAAACAAATTGGTTTAGGGGAATGAAGAAGAGGAGAATTTCTCGCTATTTTTAACCAAACTCCAAAACATTTCAACAGATATATCACTTTACTCATAGAAATGTTTGTTTTCTGTAAAAGGATCCAAAACCAGTTTCACTGTCTTTGATTTGTGATTTTTTCCCCGTTGCAAGGGCTTGCTCATTTTTCTCTGAACTATAGTGAAAAGACACATCAGTTAAAGTAAATATGTCACAAGCCAGAACTGGATCTACTGATCCAGCACAACCAAACTAACATTTCATAAAAAGGTTTTCAAGTCTTTTTAATAAAGGCCATTTCTAAGCAATAAAATTTCTTTTTTGTTCTTTTATGTCAGCCTGGAAAAAAAACCAACATGGAGAAAACAGTAAATAGAACAAGCAGTACATAAAATATGATAAAATAGATGGTAGAGGAATTTATCCTCTTTTGGAAAATGAGCTAGGCTAAAGTAAACTGCAGTCTCTACAGGCTAAAATACTTGAATTCCTAGAAATATTTGCATGCCTAGAGGTAAGCCCTTACCCTCTGCTCCGAGTTTGGTAATTTTTCCCATCACAAATGATATGCTGTCAAGATAAGATAATAAATTTTCAATATAACTTCTGTGAATTGCTGATTCAATCTTTGATTAATTAAAATGTTTTAGCACTTTAATTTATGTTTCACTGGTAATGCAGCTTGCTCTTTTTACATTTTGTTTCTCCTAAGAAATGTCACTGGTTTGCTGTGACTTATCTTTTTTGTATCAGGTCACAATCTCTAATGAGTCTTTTTTTCCAGTAACTTTGCATTATCGCTATGTAGTGGTTTTCCAGAACTGATGGGAAGTGTTTACAGTAGAGAAATACTACCCATTTAAAGTAGCTTTGTCTATCTGGAAGTTGTGCACTGTACCATGTTACACTCAACCCTGAAGGTTAGCAAGGGCCAGACTCCTTCAAGAGCCAGGAAATGCAGGAGCAGCTCAGGGTGATGATTTCTGGCACGTTGTCCTCCTGCCAGGTGTGCAGCAGGGAAAAAAGCCACAATAACTTTCTCAGGGTTGCAGATTACTTATTGCCGTTTGCCAGAAGCGTTTACTAATGGCATCACAGTTTCTCCCATAAACTGAATTAACCTGCCTGCAACGCAGCTTTACAGGAAGGGCTCAGAAATACCAAACACCAGGAACATACAGTGGGGCAAAGGACGTTAATTTCAAAATGCAGAAGCAGCAAAAAACATGGGCCTCAAAAATCTCACCTTGAATAAGATCTTTCATCCCCCTCCCTTCTCAGTCCCAGCTCAACAAGTGGCAGAACACGTACTTGGGGAAGAGCAAGTAAAACCAAAATACCAAAAGCCCAAGAAAGGATTTTATAGAGATCCATTCTTCCCTGCTACCAAAGAGCCAGTTTTAGGAACGAAGCACAGTGGTGACACAAAGTTGAGGAGTTTTGGACCCACCTCTGAAACAACTGAAGGAGCCACACAGGGCAGGATCGCTCCATGGAGGAGAAGCAGCAGAGGCAGGGAATAGACAATGTAATTTTGATATTGGCGTGATTTTTGACAGCCATTTGTACAAAATTGGAATGAATTTCCTCTGATACAGCACTACTGGAGGGATGGATCTCTGATAAGTTGGGATGGCTTAAAAAGACTGATAACAAAACTGAAATGATCTGCATCTTTAGCCACAGCACCTGAATCTTTTCTGCACTTGTAGGTGTGCCATGGTCTAGGCTCCAGTGTCCCTGCTGCTGGCCTGTTCTAGGTCACACAGGTCCTATGTGCATTGGACAACACTATGCATACACCACCCAGTAGCTGAGAAAATCCTACTGGAAATGGGCCTTTGCAATATCTGACTAGAGCCACTCAGCACCTGAATCATTGGATCAAATGTACATCCTCTATCCAGTGATGAAGAAATCCCTCCCCTCCTCAATTTCGTACAGTACTTGGGGTCCAATAAACCTCATTTTGTAGGAAAAAAACGTTCCCAAAAGTCCAATACCCAAGACTAAACCCAGAGCTTTCAAAACAGCCCTTACCAGAAGCATTTGCTTCTCTTCGTTATTACTGTGCTTCTGCTTTCAACTGGAGGTCTGTGTGTGGCCTTCATCTAAATTCTGCCTTTAAGGATGAAAAATAGAATTTTAAATATTTGTTAGTTAAGGGCCCCCAATGTCTTTTTAAAATATACATACACATATCCTCTGCAGAAAAATGACAAATTCATGTTTGCATCAATGATTGTCCTTCCCACTGTGCCCCCTCTCCCCTAGTCCTTCAAGGAATTTTGTCTAAATACTCTCCAAGGGTTTTCCCTGCTCTTGGCATGCATATGAATCTCCTATTAGTGTCAGTGAGAGTTATGTCTGCATATTGTGAGAAGAATAGATAGCTAAATAATTCATTAGATCCTACACGTTTTGCTTGATGAACAGTTACGATCAACATTCGTGGAAAGGTCCATTTCTAAATATTTTTAAAAACTAACCAAGTGTTTCAGTTATTAAGACTCTGCTTACAATGTAAGTGATTTAAAGCAGAGAAGTGTGGGCAGCACAGATTCCTGAAGATTTTCTACAGCAGCATCGGTTACTGATGCTGACACAGGAAAAATACAGGGGAAAAGGCAATCAATGGAGCTACATTTTTGACTTGACTTAATTCATTAATATTTGAAAACAAGTAAGTCTGGTTTGCCCCAGGGATTGGTAATAGGATACAAGCCTTTCACCTCTAGGTCAGCAGTTCAAAGCCAACTTTGGGCAGTACTGACTGAAAGTCATTACTATCTATCTGAACACTCTTCAAGAGTATATGTAAAATAAGTTGGTGGTCTCTGTTTATTTCTTAATGGCTAAGGCCCTGATTCAGCAAAGCACTTAAGCATGTACTTAATGAGAAACAGATGTTCAAATCCTTTTGAATTTAAACATCTGAATACAGTTAAGCACGTTCTGAGCAGCCTCACCAGCATGGGCAGGCTGGAGCATACCCAGAGGAAGGTTTGCTAAATGAGACCCTCAGCAGTGTGTCAGTTGTTTGTGCACACACAAATAGAGGGAACAAGAAAGCCAGCCCATTTCCCCTTCCCCAAATAATATTACCCACATGCTGCACTGTATGCTAATAATGGCACAGCAGAAGAATGAGACTATCAGCCACAGAAAAGTTCCCCCTTTCATTCACCCGTACTAATGAGACCAGGTGGGGAAAAAATGTTTGCATTGCCATTATAAAGCAGAATATAAGGCCACAGAACTGTACTGCCTTTCTTGCTCCCCAGCCCATCAGCTTTCACGAGCATGGAATGTGCTTTATAAAGGAGTGCAATAGGAAAGTGGTATTTACATAACCTTCCTGCTGCTTATTCATGCATGTGCTGTGCTAAAAAATGTGTGAGTATATGAATCCAGTCTGGAAGAATGCAAGTCTCATAGCCCAGCCACATGCAGTATTTATCTACAGGTAAAGGCCATTTCTTAAAAGTTAAGGCTTTTCAAGAAGGAGGTGGGGGGAAGTTACTTGGGAATTTAATGATTTGAGTGCTTATTTGTACTTGAAAATGATTAGGACTGGCATCTGAGTAGAAGTTTTTAAACACTCCTGTTAAAGCCGTCATCTCTCTGCTAGATTAAATACCTTCTAAGATTACCAGTGGATCAGATTTGTTTTGCTTCTTTTAAAGAGAATTGTATTCTGGGACTTTTCCATGGTGTTGCTGCTTACTGTCTTGCACGATCAAGGTCAACTGCTGTGAAATTAAAGCTAGTGTTTCAAACCACAGCAAGCTGAGAAAACCACCATTTCAATACCATGACTGTGCATGAGTAAAGCAAATAGAATTTCATCAGCTACAAGTGCTGCTCCCTGCCCCTAAAGACCTCTGCAATGGTGTTAGCTGCACAGCCCTGTAAGTCCTCTCACAAACAAGAGATGGTCCCAGTACTGCTGCCCTTCAGATGAAATCAGTGGAGTGACTTATATCATGGGATTGAGATCAACATCTAGAGCAGCTTTCAGTAAATCTCCTGGCAGGTTTTTGCTTGAATTACAGAGAGAGAGCCTGCAATCAAATTGGTTCATAATGACATGATCACACCCAATTTCCTGCAGCTTAAGCAACAGTTTTCCAAATATCTAATCTCAGAAGATTTCTATCTCACAGCACTTTGGGTAAGGTTTTAATAAACATCCTTTACTAAAATGCATGAAACCGCTGGCCTCTATTAAATTTGCCCGTTGCTAGTGGAAAATCAATGTAAAAAGTCATAATAATCAAATCTTTGCCATGACTAAGAACTACTCAGCCTGCAGGAATTCTCAGAAAACACTTCCTATAGCATGAATGCTCACTCTTCTTCTGGAACAATCAAGAAAGGCTATTCCAAAGACTCCTTCTTCACCCGGTAACAGGATGCTTCATGCTGATCCCTGTTTTGGGACTCTTTAGTGCTTTGTTAAGGCTCTCCAAGACAAGCTCTGAGCTCTTGTGTTTCCAATGAATGCACAGAATTCACCCACTTCTTTCTTTAATCATAAGGTACCTACAGTTCTGGTTATGGTAACTATACTATTATACAGACATGGTAATTTCAAACTCTGAATTATTTCAAAACAATTTACATTGGCTGGTTTTTGATTGTCTCAAACTCATAAGTTTTTGTTCTTTGCAGCCTGTGATCAACTGCTGACCTTCATAAAAGACTAACACAGCAACTAAACAGAACACAAAGTGCCTGCCACCTTGGCTGAACTGGGAAGCAAATCACTGTTCAGCCAAGAGATGCTATGGCTCTACTCTCATTTTGCACAGTTCTGTGCTAGGAGAGCTCCATAACTTTGTGAACGGAGTTCATGTTTATCTGGGATGCTACTGCTGTGCTCTCAGGCCAGAACTCTGCTTCTGCTCCTTTATCCCAGGGACTTTTTTGTTTTATTAGTCATAGTAGCCACAAGAAATTACAAGTACCACCAAGACACACTGATGATAAATAAAGGTTTGGAGCTGCCTTTCCTTTCCCTTTCCCGTTTATGGGAGAGCTTTATCTACTATGACAGTGACTACCAGGAGAATCAGCTTCAGTCCAGTCCTCCAGTCCTATATTGTATGTTCAGCTTTCCTGAGAGCAAAGAGGAGGTCCTGGTTCATTATTCAAAAATGCTGTGTCTATAACTCAAAATAGAAAAGAAAGCATAACAATAGGTGCTCAATGAAGGAAACACCTGCTTTTCATTTTTCTGTAGTGTTTAAATGAAGCAAATTAGATAACCTAATTGAGGACAAAACTTTAAATCCTGGTTAGAAATCAGAGCCGTGTTACACTACCTCAGACTGACAAGCAGAGTGAATGCACGTTTGAGTCAATTTAATTTTTGGTGGTTCTTAATTAAGTTTAAGAGCTCGAACAGAAAGTATGCTATTACCTGTTACAGTCCCACGATAGAATTTCTCGTGTCTCTCTGCAAGTGTGTCACACCAAAATGTTTTTATTGCTTGTTTAACAGAACCACCCCTTACACTAGAGGGGGGACTTGGAGGATAAGGTGCTTCCTTGAAGGGGTGTGTGGCACGGGGCAGACATGCAAGGGACACCCAAGCAGACACCCTGGGAGAGGCACAGACATGGTTCTGGCACTCAGTTTGGCCTAACCAGCAGTGATGAGCAATAGCCTGCACTGGCTCAATCCACTGACACACACAAGCAGCTCCTGGCAGGCAAGAAACTCCCCGGGAACAGGCTTAGTTAATCTACAGAGCTCTACACTGCGCCGTGGAGACAGCTTGCAGTAAGATACGAGCAAGATCCTTGCCTCAGGGAATTCCAGCATCCTTAAACACTTACAATTGTCTAACAATGCCAAAATACCTCTGAGGTCTCAACTTTTAAAACATGAGCAAATAAGACAGATAAAGCCCTGGATGAAAATACGTTCAAGCACACACACAGAAGCCAAGAGGCTGAAGAACAAAGGAGCCACATTTCCATGACTTCCAAGCCAGTGCACAGACCGCTGGGGCAATTGAGCTCTGCCAGTATTTCCTCTGAATTCCATTCAGCTCCTACCCCAAAAGCTGCTCACTTGGCTGGAAGCAGGGAGAAGCCATATGCAGGAACTCCTTGGCCTGTGGAGCTACACTGGGGGTCCTCTGCAGCTGGTCCCAGCACTTCTGGAACCACAGCAGTGCCATCATAGCCACCAGTGAATTAACACAGCAGCTGGACCACGTTGTTTCACCAGCAGTTTGCCCCCACAAGCCATAAGAGGTCCTGCAGTGCCCATGGCTCTAGGATTTGCAGTGATGGGGGCAGGCAGGGAGGTGGCTGAAGCCCTGCACAGCCAGAGGCTGATGCCACTTCCTCAGCAACTGAGGAGAAAGGGGCAGACTGAAGCACAGCACCGTGGATTGGTGCAAACCCCACAGAAACCTCAGTTCTCAGGGGCTGGATGCTGCACAGTTCGAAAGTTGCAGGTTTATGGGCTAATACTTTACTGTTTAGTGATGTGATTTAATGTTCTCCATATTTTCCTTTCTGCTAAGTGGAGATGGGGGAAAAAAAATTGGTTTGACTTCAGAGATGTGCATTTTTCATGTTTTGGAGGAGACACCCCAAACTGGAAAATTTCCAACTAAAAAAATATATGTGCATCAGTAGCTCTCCTTTCCCTTCCTCATAAAACTTGGACCATTTTCAAATTTATAATGAAATGTGGAAAAGATTTAGATGTGAGCAGTTTTGCCTTTTCACTAGGAATATCTTGAATAACGTTAGCTGGGAATAACACAGGTCTGTGTGTTTTTCTTGGAAAGCCAAAATTCATTTACTACAGACCTTTGAAAACAACACCTGTGCACTCTCCCATCTCGCTCCTTTCCTTCAGTATCCTCCAAAAGTTTCCTGACCCCAAATTCTTCTTTTGGGTGTTTTCAGCAGGGTTTCTGTGACTGCTTAGAGAGGGACCCCCACTTTGAGGATCTGTGGAGGGTTGGCTGGCATGCAGGAATTCCAGCCAAGGTGTTAAAAAGACATCAAGCCAATCTTGCAAGGACAGACTTGTTCTCTGATAAGAACCATTTTGTTAAGCAGAAGGGCACTTATGAAAAAGAAACTTTGTATGCAAATTTTCTATTTAAACAGCTAAGCACTTTAACCAACAATATTTTACAAAAAAGGCACTTGTAACTTAAACCAACAGCCAGGGTTTGGAAAGAAACTTCTCTTTCATCTGTTTTTGCCAGTCTTTCAAGTCATATGCAAACAGAGCATAGAGAAAACATATCTCTAAAGGTTTTATTTTGAAGCTCTTGCCTTCCTCCTGCCTGTTGGATCACCTTTACTGTTAAATCAGACTGAATGCTTGGTGACTATCAGTGCTGTGAGTCAGAACTACCATACGTGCCCATAAACCTGAATTTTTCTGTCACTTGAATACAACACAAAGAATGGTAACTCCATTAAAGAAAAGAAATGAAACTCTAAATAAATCACCCTGTGAAAACACAGAATAAGATTCCATTCTCCAGGTTCTCAGAAATCAACAGCCTGGACATATTACCAAATTCAAAGAACCTCGCCAGGCACACTCAGTGTTCTGCACTATCAGGAATCTCTACATAGACCAGCTGTAGGCCTGGAATCAGCTCAAGGGATATGAGAAGGTATGATTACACAAGATTTCTAATTCAACTTTGAAGATTCAGTAGGGATCTGATCCAAAGCCTACTGAAGTAAATGGAAAAAAATAGACTTATATCTTAGTTTAGACCTTTTCAGTTTGGATACAGTTCAGAGAAGTACTCATACTTGGCAGCTGATGTAAACTAAACACATTAACCTGTCATTAGAAAAAAAAAATGCCAGAATAGATCTATATAAGGACAAATCTGTGAAGTATTGTTTTATGGTCTGTCTAGCTATTCCAGGATTCCAGCACCTTAGCAGAGAGGTAAAACAAACTTTTGGTCTATTTATAAATGTGAAGCTTAAAGATCTGATCCTACCCTTTTGTCAATTATTGCCACAGATAAATGCAAGTCCCCAAATAAGTAATGACTTTTTGTTAAATTAGTGCTGCTCCCAACACTACTTTCCTTTAATTGCTATTCCTTGACACTTTTCTTCTGTTTGTAAAGGAACAAAGAATTTATCACATGAATGAGATAAAACTCCATGAACTCGTTCATAGCTTACTTACATATTTGTATTTAAGCAGCAAACTATAACAGAAATTGACTCTTAAACCATAGCACAGTATTAATTGCTAATTAGTTTACCATTATGACTGGAATGCCTTCTAGCATTCTAAGTCAGTTTTAATCCATATAAACAGCTAAGGAATGCTCTATCTCAAAACATGTAATTATGGGGGATTATATTACACCTCCAGTATTTTGGCAAAAGCTTGCAATGGCAAAAGATATAAAGTAATACCACTTCTTGTGATTTCATACAAACAGAAAAATAAAGGTTCTTTATCACTACAGCACAATTGCTGTAGTGCCTCCCATTTTATTTTTAATTCCAGAGATAGAGGCTTTCTATCCCTCACAAAGTTTTTCATCTACGTTCTCTTTCGTTCATGTCGCTCCTAAAACAGAGAATTTAGCAGAGCTGGAATTTATTCTCAAAATTTCTAAGACAATTCCTGTACATCACCACCATACATGTTACTGTTCTTTTAAATAAGGTTATGCTTAAAAAGAAAATCCAAACAAACCAACAACAGAGACCTTTGTTTTTTGCCAAGAATTAAGTGGCTGTTACGTGCATTGTCTGCTGGCTAAGGGACAGCAGATTTAAGTACCAATCATGCTTACAAGTGCCATGGTCCTTTTAGACGGAGCTCAATTTAAATCAAAATATCTAGCTCGTGGTCATTCACCTTCTTTTTGAAAAGACACAACTGCCTGAAGCGTTTATTGTAAGAGGTCTCAGCCACAGAGGTATAAAAGGAGGAGACAAACTTCACTTCCCTTTCTCAAGATAAATTACTGGCTTGAGACAAGAGAGATCTGCTCAAATATCTGAAATATTTAGGTCCTGGTCAACTCTCTGCCTTCCAGAAGAGTAGAACCCTCACAAGTGGGCACTCCACAAGAGTGAGGTGAGACAGGGAGAGTGGCCACTGAGGAACAGCAGAAAGGAGAACTCCCCACTCCTTTTGTCCTCCAGCCATTGAACCCACTCCTTTAAGATTTGTAAAGATGCAATTTCCCTGCAATTTAAGCCCTGGATTTTCCTAAGCGGCCGGTGAATCCAGGAGTTAATGACCCTGCTGACAGCCCACCCCGCCCTGGCGCTGGCGGCTCTCCCAGCTGTCCCCAGCAGCGCTCGGTGCTCTGCCTGTACACACCTCTTCCCTGCACACCTGGAGCGAGGCTGCATTTCACCAGCTCCCACCCTGCCCAGGGCTCACATCATTCCTTTTTTCTGTTTCTTGCCTGCAGCAAACACCCAGCGAAGTTCTTGCTTTTCCTCAAAAAGCAACAACTGTTTCCAAAGAGATGGACGCTCTGCCCATGTTAGTACCAAGAGACTCTGCTGTCCTTTGATGGTTGCCAGCTGCTCCTGTGGGCCCACAGATGTGTCCCCTCACTTCCTGGCCGCCTTTGGACCTTCTTGAAATTAAGTGATAAACTTGTTTGTCCTTCTCCCCAGCCAACCCTTAGGTTTCTCATTGACGCTACTAATGAAAGCCCTGAATTTCAGCACCCCCTGCTGGGTCACAGCTTTCCAAGGCGCCTCTCTTTTCTTTTCAAGCCCTTTAGAAGGGGTGCATTTGACAAGACATGTCAATATATTGCAATAAATGGGTATAGTCAGCTTTTCCTATGACTTGACCAGTGAATGAGCAGAGCTTTTCTGAATTTTAAGCCCTGTTTTCTCCTTTTCACTTTAACCAAAGCCATGGAAAAACTCCCAGACTGATGGCTCGAAATGGATTTCTGGTGGACATATTTTTAAATCCAAGTCTTTTGCACTTTGGCAACACAGTGTCATTTTCACTTAATTTTCCTGATAACCTGCCAATAAAGCCAAAAGTCTGTTTAGCAAAAGTGAATTAAAGTGCACCTTTCTCATCTGAAGAAATAACATCTGCTGCTCTAAAGATAACTTGTTATTTCTCATGGAAAAAAGATATTTAATATCTGAGTCGTGTTTGTTTTTATCAAAACCTGGAAAAATAACAATAAACTGACTTATTTGGAAAAAAAAAGTTTGTTTTTGAAGCATATGCTTTAAGAAATGTAAGATCCTGCCCTCCCTGCTCTGCTTGTCACAGAGGTTTTAATTTTGAATCTTTCAGTATTCCAGTATTAAACCTGATGAATTTGATTCCAAGTGTAAGAAAGTTCTTTCATCCCGTGAGTCATTCAGCTTCTCCCTGGATGGGAGCTTTACTGATTCAAAGCTTTCTATTTCATAAACAAGCTCATCATTTTTCTGTGGAAAATCGTCACCTTACAAATGGATCTTGCAAGGACTCTCCGCCAGCTGACTCGCATCCCAAAATAAAAATTACAATGGTTTAGGCAATTTTTTAAAAAAATTCATTAAGTCAACCTAGAAGAAAATCCTTACAGTCTAAACCAGTGGAGATTTAATGGAAGTCTGTGAATTTAGCTGGAAACTATTTTTTTAAGCATTTGGCAGATTAAATTTCTCAATAACAACAGACCTCTAATGTCACTTAAGTCCTGGAAATAGGGTTTATTTGTCTTATGGATGAATAAACCTCTCTCCCAAGCACTGGGATTTCATTCTTTGTGAAACCGGTGTCTTATGCAGCACTGAGTGGATAACAAGGCATGCATTTAATACATAAAAATCAGAGTCATGAGACACTGAAAGTTAATTATAATGTAGCAGAGTTTAAGGGTCAGGATTAGCAGGCTAAGATTACTTGTCAGTCCAAGTAAAAAGACCAGGGAAGAAGAGGTCCATCACAGTAAGGTAATAAGAGAGGGCATTAAAAGGACATTTGTGGAGACTATTTGTTTTGTTTCAGGTTTGTTTTGTTGCTGGGGGGTTTTTTGTTCGTTAGGTTTGTGGAGTTTGTTAAAGGAAAAATCTGCATTTGAAAATTGGCCCCAGGTATCCAAAATTCAGAGGAAGTTATTTGATTTTTGAACTTTAAACTTTGTCTTCTTTAAATCAAAAGCTTTAACTTTGTATCTTTTTCTTTTCCTGGCATCGGTGAAGCACACTTTCACACTATTTCCATTCCAGCCTTGTGCTATGAAAGGAAAAACCTTATGGAAAGAACATAGTGCCTTGATTGTCTCTATATACTACAAATAAAAAAATGGAACAAGCTGAGCAGCACTTGGGACTAGATACTTCTTAAACACATGTTACAATGAGAAACAGACAGTACCAACTGTAGGCTGGAGTGACATATCATTTTCAGATATATTCCATTTCCACGTCACTTTAGCAGTATTTATCACATCAATTGCTAAAAATTAGATTTGGCTGGCAAAGAAAAAGGTACAGAAGAAAGGTATTTGTCTTGGCTTGTCCAGAAACCTTCAGCTGTTTGTGTTTAGGGAGTAGAACTATTTAACGTGGGCCTGGTCCTCAAGACTGTCCTCAGTTTTATATTCATTCCCTGCTCTGGAAAACTTTCCAGTTGACTTCAGTGGATATTTTGCCGAAGTTTAAATTTAACTGAGAGCTAGTACAGAAAACTCTTCTGCACATGATTACTGCTGGTAATCAACCTCCTTAAAGTCAATGAGAATATTTACTTGAATTGTCTTAAATGTTCTTTGTAATCTTGCACAAAATTTTTTACCATGAGGTCAAGAACCTTTGATAATTCATTAGAGAGGAAAAAAAATGCATCCTTCAGAAACCTTCACAGACAATTAAAAATCCTACAAAAAAAAAAAAAAAGTCAATTTTTTCTCCTTCACCCCCAAAACAAATAACATGTAACTGGCCATGCACTGGCTACTTAAAATAGCTGACATGGTGTCCTTGAGATACACGGGACCAAAGACAGCCTTAGAAAAATAAACCTTCCTTGCATACATGAGACATGCAGAATTTCTGGGATTTGCTGCAATTTTGTCCAACTGTTCTCTGAAGTGCACATATGCTGCTATTCCTATTCCTAGCCTTTTTGGTTAGATTACCACCAGCCAAGTTTCCAAAATAAAATCTGAAGTTCCTACAACAGACAAAAGTGTCCGGTAACACGGTTCAGTATAGCTAGAGATTAGACCAGTCAGTAAATAAAATAATACATCACTTATTAGTTACAGGCTGGGGGGAGCCAAGCCCAGGAGGTGGGGAGGATCAGCACACGGCTGCCAGACACCGCTAAGCCAGCACAGAGCGCTAAGTAGGGCAGCAGCAACCGAAATCAAAGGTTCACAAATTGGCAGAACACATTCTTTTGTTGCACAGTCACTGGTATTTGAAGGGTGAAATCCAAGCTGTGCTGAAGTCACCAGGAAAAGTCTCTATGAGCCAGGACATCACCTTAATAGAAAGTAATTAACCTTGCTATTCCTGCCAAGAGTTTGGGTCTGTGGGCACCAACCCATTAAACCCTGAAACTCGCCTGTGCTACAAGAGCAGCCTTTGCAAAAATGTGCAGAGCCTGGCAGGAAGAAAGGTTGCCCTGGTGAGGTTTGCAGACTGGGGTGGTTGCATGATTACATAGGAGAGCATCTCCTTTTCCAAGCCAATATCAATGATAATCAGCAGTGATGTGAAAAGAGATGATGAAAAATTACAAGAGGGCATTTCAAATTCAGTTTTGGCAGCAGGCAAAACTCGTAGCTTCCAACAGCTCTGTCTGCAGTATGGAAAGCAGCCCAACTCAGTGCCCTGAGATCTGAGCATGGGCTTGAAACTTGTGCCCACATTTTAGGCACCCATTTTCTCCCCTGGTGGAAAAAAACCAGTAAAAGCTAACTTATCATATTGAACACTGTGTTTATTTCAAAATCATGTTTCGCTTTGTTGGGACAAATGACCTTTCAGCCTTCATACACATAAACCAGAGGTCTTCTGGAACTGTTCCCACAGCGTCCACTGACAAAGATAACACTGAGCACTCCTATGCACCCTTACTTCTTTATAGTGAGTCAGGCTAGAATAACTAAAATTGGGAAGGAAATCCATTCAGGGAGGAAGAGGCCTTATTACAGCGGGAAAGACCGAAATCAAGCTGATTAAAAACAGTAACTGTTCTAAACAAATGAGATGTTGTCTCCTCTGTCACTGAATAACATCCTCCAAATGAGTGGTCTGAAGACTTTTTCTGGATAGAGGGATAACAGAGGCATTTTGAAAATATGGCAGTTTTTATTTCCAACTTTCCAGAAAATATTGTCCCTTCCCGTCAGATGAGCATCTGGCTGTGGTGAGCCAAATAACTGCTGATTACCGTAATTTACTGTCTCTGGAGCTGAATGTGAACATCACACATTTCCAGCTTCCAGAAAATGCCCTTTCTCCCTCTCTCCCAGCAGAGACCACCACATCTCCACCAGGCCCACATTCCACTGGCATTCATCCAGCTTCCTCATGTCAGTGGGACTATGCAGTGTTGCATTTCAGTGCAACCATCAGGCTGCTGTTTGTCTTAGAAACACACTCTGCTCAAGGGCACTATGAAACCTGAACTCCTGTGATACACACTGGATCGCAAAACCCCAGAGAAAGTACATAGAAACACTAGAGAAAGCATTTCTGACTCACTGAAATCACTTCTCTGAGAAGGTCACAGACAGGCTCTGGCCACTCAGAGGAGACGACAAAACTTTCCCCTCTTCCCCCTCCCCTTTACCACCAGAAAAGTAAACAGCAACCAACCAAAGTAAACCGTAAAAAAATTAAAATAATTACCAACTTTAAAAGACAATCACTACTGAAATACTAAAAATCCACCCCAAACACCAACTTTCTGCTGAACAGAATTTTAACCCTGAGGACACTCATGTATGAAAAGTTCAAAGGACTGCAGCAGGAGTTTTGTCAGTAAGGCAGAAAGGATGTGAGTGTGTATTAGCACAGAGAGCAGATACCTTTTACAGTGGGGGCTTGGGTATGATTCTGGTTTTGCAATCACAGTTACTGCTGTGAAAGCACAGACTTCTTTGGGCCCTGTATTAGGATGACAAATAATGTTCTCCAGAGTCAGTAATGTCTAGGACCATATGGAAACCCTGAGACTCATGTTATCAGCATTATTGTGAATGTGTTTAACTCTTAAACTTTTCTTTAGTTCAGACGAATACCCTACAAATTGTTTTCTCTGAAAAGGACTTATGAAAGTGTTTTTGTTCTTGTTCAAAAAGTATTCTGATGTTAGGATTCGGTGATGAGAAGTGATAAACATTCATAACAGACTCTTTCTGGTACAATAACTACAGATTATGCAGGACACAGTCAAGGGAAGGTTACTGAAATTGGCCTGATATTAGATACCCAGAGAGTATGTTTGCAGACTTGTTGGCTCTGATTGTAAATGAGCTTGTCTTCCATTTTAACTACAGTTCATTTCCAGGCAGCAATTTCTACTGTTTTAAAACCAGTCTGTACATGTTGTACCTAAAAGCAAATGAAGAACATTTAGAGATGGGAAGTAGCATGTGTATATTTCCAGAGAAAATAGCCATTTCAGCAGAAAACCATGCCTGACAGTAAACACTTGACCATAATCAGCCTGGCAGCAGAGATGTTACACGGCATGGTGATGTATCTCCAAAAAATTAACCTGATTGATAAAAAACTAAACTAAGATTCCTATTTTCCTTTGGATTTACAGGCAGTTTCAGAGAGTGCAAATCCTTCTTGGACTGAAAAAAATCTAAAAAAAAAAAAATTGAAGTCAAGAAGGGCTTTTAATAACGTAGCAAATGTATAATCCATATATTTTCACACGTCTTTGAGATAAAAACAATCTTCTAAAACACCTTCTGTGTGTTTCTGCATGAGCAGAATTATTTTTTAGGTTACTCACATCAGGCTTGCAATATCCCCATTCCACCTGTTTTATAACTTATTGCCACTTCTCTTACCCGTAACAAGGGTGCCACACCTACCTGAGACCTGATCTGCTCCCTCCTGCCTTTGATGTCCCTCACTCTGCGCCAGGGGTCACAGTGCTGGCAGACATGCCATGGGGTATGAATGATTTAAAGCAACAGGTGAAAGTCCTTAAATGAGTGTATTTACCAGCACCTTTCAAGGACTCTGTATCAGCTATGCTTGATCGTATTCCATGAGTGCTCTCAGATGCACTTTCCTTTGTGTGGCTGTTTAGTGGCATGGTCACATTTCATGTAAGTTTGCTATTCTGTGAATTTCACATGTTCATCTTGCAAAGCTGGACTTGTGTGGATAGCTAATCTCCCGGGCTTTCATCACTCAATAAGGGACAGATGCACTTCAGTGTTAAGCAAACTATTAATATTTCCTGCATTTCCCATGAAAATACTTCTGCCTGCATCTCATCCACTTACACTTTCTGTCTTTAACATTCACTTCTGCTGCCTCCTCTTACTGCAAGAGTCTGAAGTCTCCTATGCCCTAAACAATTTGCTGGTTTACCTAGCCTCCTTCAAATCTTTTTCTTAAAAACCACTTCTTCTGGAGCTATATTATCCCACGAAGCTTTGACAGCTCATCACCCCCTGAGGCATGGCATGACCTTTAGCTAGAATTCCAGCATCAAGCTATGATCAGACACTCCTCTTATGCACAACTGCAAATTAGAAGAATCCCTGCTCTTATCTTCAAATGCTTCCCAAGATGATACATTTGCACGGTGGGTTTAATAATTGCAGACCTAATTGTGAAAAAGATAAAACTAAATCAAATGCAAAAACTGCAAAGTCCCCTAATGCAAGCAAAAAGATACTGAGGACTATAAAGTGGAAAGAATGTCATTAGAGGTCATCTGTAAGTATTACTCTGTCCACTAAAATAACACACAAAAAAGCAACTGTGAGAACATAAACCTCTCATCTCAGGGTTTCAGTCCTGAAAATTTCTGTATTCAGCAAGGAAATAAAAAATTTTCCTTTTCTTTCTTGCTCTGCTTTCATTTATCTTTTAGGAATATAAATGTACTTATCATGCAGGGTAAAGACTAAACAAAAATTATTCCCAGATTAGAGACAGTCAGTCAGGATTTCCTTGCTAGACAACATGATATTTACTGTACATAGAACGGCAAGATTGGCTCTTAATGCTGATAATAGAAGCAATGCTGATAAAAAGCTAGAGCACAGACCAGGAACTAGGAAGAGTCTGTTTTAATCCATGCTACACCACTGTTTAGTCATAATGCTGACCAGAACGTTACACAACTCAATGCCTCTCTTCCCACTGCAACCTGCTTCTGGCACGTAGCTCTAATGCTGTAAATAATTCTTTAGTAGCTCCAGTAGCCTCAAAGAAACAGATGAAGGGATCACTCAAATGTGTCCTTGAGTTCCTGGCAGCATCCTGTAAGCACATCAAGAACGTAACATTTTCAGGTGTTTAAATATAAGTGAATTACANCTTTAGCTAGAATTCCAGCATCAAGCTATGATCAGACACTCCTCTTATGCACAACTGCAAATTAGAAGAATCCCTGCTCTTATCTTCAAATGCTTCCCAAGATGATACATTTGCACGGTGGGTTTAATAATTGCAGACCTAATTGTGAAAAAGATAAAACTAAATCAAATGCAAAAACTGCAAAGTCCCCTAATGCAAGCAAAAAGATACTGAGGACTATAAAGTGGAAAGAATGTCATTAGAGGTCATCTGTAAGTATTACTCTGTCCACTAAAATAACACACAAAAAAGCAACTGTGAGAACATAAACCTCTCATCTCAGGGTTTCAGTCCTGAAAATTTCTGTATTCAGCAAGGAAATAAAAAATTTTCCTTTTCTTTCTTGCTCTGCTTTCATTTATCTTTTAGGAATATAAATGTACTTATCATGCAGGGTAAAGACTAAACAAAAATTATTCCCAGATTAGAGACAGTCAGTCAGGATTTCCTTGCTAGACAACATGATATTTACTGTACATAGAACGGCAAGATTGGCTCTTAATGCTGATAATAGAAGCAATGCTGATAAAAAGCTAGAGCACAGACCAGGAACTAGGAAGAGTCTGTTTTAATCCATGCTACACCACTGTTTAGTCATAATGCTGACCAGAACGTTACACAACTCAATGCCTCTCTTCCCA
This sequence comes from Ifrita kowaldi, assembly GCA_013398055.1. NCBI lineage: Eukaryota > Metazoa > Chordata > Aves > Passeriformes > Cinclosomatidae > Ifrita > Ifrita kowaldi. The sequence goes on from VZRS01007674.1 coordinate 555,407, forward strand.
CTGCAACCTGCTTCTGGCACGTAGCTCTAATGCTGTAAATAATTCTTTAGTAGCTCCAGTAGCCTCAAAGAAACAGATGAAGGGATCACTCAAATGTGTCCTTGAGTTCCTGGCAGCATCCTGTAAGCACATCAAGAACGTAACATTTTCAGGTGTTTAAATATAAGTGAATTACATTTAAAATAAAGATTTTTAATAAAAAATAAATAATTAAAAGCTGCAGACATGCAACAAGCACTCTTGGCTTCAGACTCCATTTGCAGATTGATAATGATCAGCACCTATAAATCCTCATGGGCAGTGAAATGCTGGAAGGGAGAGAGAATGTTTTCAACAATAGCTGATGTCTGCATCAGCAACAAAAACAGTCTCTGAGCACTGGCATCAAGGAGCATTTGATGTGAACAAAGTGACATCTTGTTTCATCAAAGGTTAATGAGTACAGCAGCTCTGTCAGCAATACATTAAGACAGCAGTGTCACTGTTCGTCATACTTGGTGAGTTCAAGGCAGACTGCAAGCATCACCATTCGCGGATTTGTTGGGGTTTCTTTTCTCTCCTGGCTCAGTTAAGTTTAATGTGACAAGTTAGTGTTTCCCCATAAGCAACTCTTTATGCTGTTTTTCTGTAGAGCAAAAGTGTTTTTATAAGCCTGGTGCTTGTGCTGACTGGAAAACTAGAGGCTTTTCTCAGTAAACTTAGTTAAAATAGAAAGCATTGGAGAATATGTAGTACAACATTATTTACCTTTCCTTTTGTTTTACAGTTTTGTGATAAAAATCTTTTGAAGGATTTTTTAAAAATGTAATATTGCTAAGTTAAAGACTTTCTTTCCAAGCAAATATATTTATGTAAAAGTTAAAGTTTATATATTTATCCATAACTGTCTATGAAAATGAATGGAAAAATATATATCAGCATGAACAGGGGGGAAAAAAAACAAGCACTAGTGAATTGCTGCATAGACAAATTTCAGCACTATGCACAAATTCTGCTGCTAGATCCAGTGTCACTGGGCAGTGCTCAAAGGCATTACAACTGACTTCTGGGCTCACAGTGATTTCTGTCAGTATCTCAGGAAATTATTATGGGGCTCAACAAGCACCTAACTACAGGACAGATTAAGTGAGACTGTATGCATGAATAAGGGTTTGGGATCTAGACCTTAGATGCAATAGCACTTGTTGAATTCTGTCATTCAAGTTCACAACAAACATTTCTCTGATGGATAATACCTTTCTCTATACTATTTCTCCAATTGTGGACATGACATGGATGCTGCTTCTTCACCTCACATGCCATCAGCTTCCAATATCCATGACTGAAGGCAAGGATGAGAAGTTTGCTTCTGCTTGGGAGCTGCCCAGATGAGGTAGAAGTGTTTGTAGCCTTTAGCAAGGTAGTAGTGTTATGTTGTGTTTATCATGCTACCATTCTATGAGTTGTGATCACAGTGTCGCTGAAAGTGCTTCTGAGTCCCGATGCTACTGGCAAGTTGTGGCTATTTTCAAAGGCTTTGGTTCTCCCTGCTCTGAGGGCTGAAAGCCTCATTTGGGACAGTATTTCTATTAGCATATTTGCTTTACATAAGCCAACCTTTCAGCCCTGTCAGCCTCCAGCTAGACAAACCTTAACAGCTTACTGCACAAAGGTCTTGTTTACATCACTGCATATCTGTGTTTCACAAGACAACCTGTACTTTATAGAACAATCATAGAAAAGCTGGTTCAAATGGAGCCCAGGAGGCCTTGCAGTCACCGGGTACCCTTACGTAATTCCTGACAGACACTTGTGTAATCCTGTTTTAAAAACCAAAGGTTTTTGAAACAGAGGTGGTAGAGGTCCCACTGAATCCATTTGACCTTTGCTTTAGAAAGATTCCCTCTCTCCCATGAAATGTCGCCTTTTTCTTGGTGCTAAGGCTTGATTTCATCACTGTGGACAAGTAAGCTAGACTATTGCTCTCCTTCCCACTGCCCCTTCTAAGGCTAACCAGATATCTTTTGTCTTCTCTGGATACCTCAATGCTGCACAGAACTAGGAGTCCTATATATAACTTCTCAATTTCCTCTGTAGCAAGCAGCTTTACTGAATCAGATTATACAGTGATGAAGATTTTAATTTGTGCCTCACCTGTTATATTCACGCACAAAGCATCCCATCTGTGTTGTAAATCATATTCTTTCACTTTTTGGCTAGCATTCCATCCCATTTGCTAAGGATAAAAGTAGCTTCAAGTTTGGAGATACTGTTTTGGCAAGTCCATTCTGTGATTTTCAAAGCAGAGGGAATGAAGGCAGACATGACTTTTGCCCTGGTTTCCTGAGGATAAGATACCTACACAATCATGCTACACAAGACTTTCTGTCCACCCATCCCACTCCCATAACAACTTCTGACCCTTTAGGTCAATGTCATCCTGTTCTGACAGGAATGAAGAGTTCAAAGACTCAGTTTCTGCAAGACTTGGGGGAGAAGGGGAAGAAAAAAAAGGGAGGCAACCAACTAAGAACAAGAGTATGAATCAGAATAAGCACACAGCATCAGATATGCAGAATCCTTTTAGGAGAGACACTTAGAAAATATCTGTTTTTCAGGACAAGTTTCCCTTGAATAGCTGGAGTAGCCCAGAGGATATATTGGGCTTCCTGGTTCCAGAACTCCTGAATCCATTTGCACTAACATGAAAAATAAGTTTGAAAATAAGACATTAAACTCTCTGTGAATAGGGTTATTATTTCTGTGAAGAACCTTTCATCAACAGATCTGAAAGCATGTGACAAAAGGAGGCCTTGAGCATTATCTCTGGTTCATGTATTGAAGAACTGAGAGGGGATGCAACTTGCCTGAGGTCACAGTGGAGAACCCAGGTGTCCCTCGAGCAGTTTTCCATATTGCTTCAGGAACATCTCAAGTAGAATCAGGTTACTTTTATTTTGCTATCCTATTTTTTCCCCTGTAGACTTTACACTTACACAGGAGAGTGATCTAAGCTACTTTTATTTTCACCTGGCAGACACAAACCAACAGACAACAGCACATCTCGTATTTTGACAACCGTATTCGAGTGAGTATCCAAATGTTGAAGCATTCCAACAAAGAGTTACTTTTGAAAATTAAGTTATCTCTGTCTGAATTAACCAAGGGAGTTCCAACATCATCTCCAGCCCTAGATGATTGAGGGCAGAAACTCTTGCTGAATTCTGGGTTGGGTTTACTACACTTGTCCAGAGATGTACTATTTGCTTCCACATAAAAATAATGTAATCCTTGTGTCCTCTTAATCTCAATATATTATTTGCTTACTTTTAAATATATTCTAGGGTATTATGTAGCCTTAACAGTTGTATTCAGCTATCTCAAATAATTCTGTTCCATAATCAATATCCATCCATAAGTAGTTTCTAAAAATCAATCTGTCTGAAAGAATGTCACACTGAAAAGGAAATTTCATGGGGTATCCATGCTCATTTTATCAGAACCTCTTTTATTACTCCAGACAAATCCATTCAATATCAATGATTGAGGATAAAGCATAAAACAATGTCCCCCTGTTAAGTATTAGCAACAAAGAACAATTCACTGGAAATTAGCCTTCCAATTGCAATTCTATCCAAATAACTAAATAAATGAATTGCTGAAAGCACTGAATCCCAATGATGTCTCTAAGATGTCAGGAAAGGAAGAAAAGCTGTCTCTTACCATACAGCTGCATTTAAAATTAAAATATCCAGCAGCCTCCCTCACCCATCACAAGTGGCCCTTCTCATATCTTCACTTCAGCTATGAAGAGTTGAAGAACCTTAAAATGGTAGGAGATGGCCATTGAGGAGAGTTGATAACAGTAAGTGGTACTTGAGTTCTAAATCTAGTTAGAGATACTTTATTCTGGCCATACCAAAATCTTGTCATGCTTGTGCCTTCATCAACACAGGTATAACAATGTTAATGTTGGGATTACTCCCCTGAGCCCCAGTGAAGCAGGCAGCCCTTCTCTTCCAGGCAGGCATTCACCCCTGCGACCAGCGGGCCGAGTCCTGACTATAACTGAGATGCTGCACCACAGCTATTCCAAACATATTTTACGCTTATACACTTATCTACTTCTGCTTGGATGTTTTTATTTGAATTTTTTTCATTTTAGTTTTGGGCATTGTTTCACTAAGACACTTCAGCAGACTGATTTTCATTGTGTAAGTAACGGAACCATCTTGTGCAAAGCAGAGCTTCTACAACACACACTCTTTTCCCGTCTTAAATGCAAAAAGGATTTAAACACATCTTTATGCCTTGTGTTGACCTGGAGGCACTGTTCTAGCGACAGAAGCAGAGCTATTGGCAGCAGTCACCATCCCAATACTGCTGTATCACTGGAACTCACACCTGATCTTGAAGAATCTTTTTGCTCAAATCCTGTGCCCTTTACTAAGGGCATCACTAGTAGTTTTGAAAAGGACACTTCTCTTTTTGAATAGCAGTTCACTATCACACACAGCTTTTAAACCAGTACTTACCCACTGAGTTTTAAAACCAGGACAAATACAGTAGCAAGAAAAAATGGAGAAAAACAAGGTTTGTTTTCTGTCAGAGGAATCTCTAGCATAATATGGTGCCTCCAGAAATTAAGGAAAAAGACATGCACCAGAACAATATTCTGAAAATGACAGCATAGAACAAGAATCTGCATTGATACGTAATATACAGAAATGTTCAGATTTCAATAAAGAACATACACTGTTAATTAGATCTAAGTTGAAAATAATATCAAACACTCCGTGGGGATTAGAACAAAGCCTGTGAGCATGCACTTACACTGAGGGTGATTTTAGTCAATTTTTTGTGGGTTAAAATTAATGAAAGGAGAGAAAGAGCCAACGGAATATGAATAGGAACTAAATTATTTAATTAACCCAACTGATTTTTAGATGTATAATCAGTTTCAGAGCCTAACACTTACTGCTTTCAATAGCTGTTTAAAACACTACTTGGGATGTAAAGGATTATGGTGCGTGCTTGAATTAAAGTAGGAATTTGGGATTTGGATTACTTCTTTGACCATTTAGGGTCTGGCATAGCAGCCTCAAGCATACAAATCTAATTGGGATGGCTCACATGAGTAAGGTTGGTCACGTGCTTGTGTGGTGGCCACAGCCTTCACACCCAGCAGGGAACTTCAGGGCTGAAGACATCAATCTGCATGTTTGGTTTAAGAGAGGGACTCCCAGGCTGGGAACTCTTACAAATCAAATAATCTGTCTCAAATGATCAAACACAGAGAGGGTGTTGCCAAACACTGGGTTATACAAGTTCCCAAATCTGTGCTTCTCATGCACACAAGAGATATTCTACACATTTTATTTGCAGGCTTGGCTGCCACTCTGGAAATCACCTGATGTCAGCAGATCAGTGTGGTTGCTGTCTAAAACGATGTTCACAAGATACAGAAGCCCTTATATCAAATCTTTGCCTGCTTTCATGGTGTGAAAATGTCGCAATCAGTTTGAAATTCAACTGATACACGGATAATATAAAAGTTTCACAAGATTATAAGGTAAATGTATACTACATAAACCATGCATGCAGCATCCACAGCATCAAATCATCCACCAATGTCAATGGACAATGTTTCTACTTTCTTGTCTAGTAACTACATTTTTCACATATTTGTGTAATGGAGATTTTCTCTGAAAAATGAATCATGTAATCCAAGTTTTTACGTTGGAAACAAATCAACATGTAGGCAGCTACATTGTTATCATCTCTGTGAGCTCCCTTCCAGATTTTCATATGTTGCAAAGATTATAGCACCATGTAGTGAGCTATGCACATCCATGCTGACATCACTAGCCTATATACACACAGCCCTAAAATAATGAGTAACTGTGTATTCAGATATCTTAATCTGTCTTCCTAGCAATAACTCAGTCAGTATTTTCACTAGGAGTCCTCACCATCTTAGATCTTTCTACTCAATTTGAACAGATACAGATACTTCCCATGTCCTCACAAACACTACTAAATTATGAAAGGTAAGATGGAGGATGGTTCCTCAAATCCAGCTCATATATTCCTAGATTTACCCCAGTATATCACAAATGGGAAACAAAAACCAAACCAAACAAAAACCAACCAACCAATCAATCAAACAGCAACCCCTACCAACTCTGTAAAGGTTTTTTTTAATTACCAGTTCCAAGTGCCATTACAAGGAAGAAAAATTTTACAGTTGCCCCATCAAAATAATGATAAATTATAATAATGTTTGGGTTCTCCTTTAGCCTGGATTCATCTGTGTTACACACGCCCAAATCAGGTCAGAGTGCTTCAAACACTCTCGACATGAAATAGAGGCTGACCAGTAAGATTTGTATGTATTCACTGTGCATGTACAAGCTCAGTACATTCCTTTTAGCTGGATGAATGTGCGTGATGAAAATACAAGAATGCACAAAACTAACATGATAGCCTGCAGAAATACAGAGAGCAATCTGAGCTTGCTTCTAGGTCTGTTTGTGACTTTGAATGCTGAATTCTGTACAAACAATCGTGATGTTCTACCAGCATTACATTTCCATCTGAGTCCTTTCACAATATAAGAGAACAAATACTGTATTTCCCTTTCGCTTTGAAATGCTGATGGGATACCATGCTTGCAAATTTTGTGCAATGAGGCCAAGGGTAGTCTGAGATGGTCATTTTGTTTGCAACGTTGCTTGAAGAGAAATTTCAATTGGTCAAACTCAGTAACTGCAGTTTCAACAGCATCGATTTGCTCATATTCTTCTCAAAAAGAGTCAGCATCACCAAGGACACACTGATCTCGCAGACTCACAGAATATTCTTTTAGGAACTGCTGAGACCAGAATTTAGGGCCAAGTTCTTTTTTTGTGTGTGGTTATCTTACAAACTATTGTTGTCTTCTAGGTTTTCCTGTAGTGTTCCTGTTTGTCTATCCACATTGTCTGCCTCTTGTCATATTTTTCCCCATGACTTACTCTGGGACGGGATCATCTTGCTTGCACAGAGCTTAGCTCAGCTGAGTCCTGACCCATGATTCAGAGTGCTGAATATCATAAGAAAGAGTCAAAAACTTTCAGGTGCTATTGCTTTACCATTGACTGACTTTGAAGTATCAGGCAAGTCACTGCAGCAGTTGTTCTAAAAATAGGAAAAATACCACCATTTTTAGAGCAATGGCAATTACTTGTTTCATAATCTGCATTTTAGACCTGCAAAATAGCTAAATTTCTTTTTATTAAAAGAAATACTTCTTTATCACTGTAGATGCCAAAAGAAAAAAATTCTGACCAGAAGAGAGAAGAGACAGATTATTTAGATAAGACAGATATCTCCAAATAAGCAAGACTTCACGAAATCTGGTCTTGACCAGTTCAGAAACTAATCAAAGTGGTCTTTAACCATAGGAAATCACCTTTGAGAGTACACAGAGGACAGGAACAAGAAGAAAAGAGGAAGAAAGAATCACAGAATGATTGTTGAAATCACAATCCACTCACATCCTGGAAAGGTTCTACAGCAAATGATAAAGCAAACAACTTTTAACCACTAGAATATAACAGTGATAAAAAGAGCTAGAAAAAGAACATGACAAGTCAGCTCAATTTCTGTCTTCAATGGAATGATAGGTTCAGTAGGTAACAGGAGAGCAGTAGATGTATTTCAGCTTGAATAAGAATTTTGACATGTAGTACACAACTATGTAAAAATTAATGAAAGAAAGTTTAAACAAAAACATCACAGAGTATGTTCACAACTGACTGAAGAACATCTATTGGTGATCCACTGCTGAAACAATTCCTACGATGAACAGGTATCTGAAGTATACTTGAAGTATTTGTACTGGAAATAATTTTTGTTTAGTGAATGATTTTACAATGGAAAAAGAAAGGCAAAAAGTGTGCAGATAGCAATCAAGTAAGGAGCTACTGCAAGTAGATTAATTACCTGGTCCTGTCCTCTAGGACTCTTGAGTAGTATAGAAATAGTAGGATATAATAAGGTGATAAAGCACTCCGGAACAATCAATAAGTCCAAAACTAGAAGATGAACTTTGGTAAAAATTGCTTTGAGGTATTACACTTGGGGCAAAACAAATCACAGGTGCCAAGATAACCAGCAAGAGAAACACATCATCTTCCTTTTCCCTAATGGCAATTTTAAGCAACTGTGTTAATGGCATTTGCAAATAGGACACAGTGAGTTCGGAGATACCATATAGATACAGTAATGACAGTCTGTTGGCCAGCACAGCTTCAGAGATGTACGCACAGAACACAAAAATCCTCCAGCCAGTCACATTGAAGGCGGTGTTATGTTGGCAAATTCCCTGAGAAAGCACATCCCAACACCACCCCGCACGAAAGCAACTAGAGAAAAATAACCAAGATAGCCAGCAGGGCATATAGGAAGGAAACTTTTTACAACAGTTAAATTCATTCAAGTAAAGACCCATTTGACACTGTGAGGGGGAAAAAAATCCACCTAAAAACCCCCAAAAGGTAAACTTCCTACACAATTTTGTTTTATTTTCCCTGTTTGGATGTTCAATCTGTCATCAGAATGTCTTCAAAACCTTGTTTACAATGGAGCAAAGGAGATAAAAGTTGGTGACAGACAAGGTCCAGAAAGGAATTTTATAAGCTGAAATCGATTTTGTCTAGGAAATCAGTGAAGAATCATACTGCAAACTAACTCAAACCATACATGTAATTTTTTTTCAAACATTTCTGAATATTTTGGTATAAAGGGAATAGTTCTGGGCATTCATACAACTAAATTAAAATTATAGTCAGAAGTTACAGGAGTACTCAAAAATTATTTCTTTTGCTATTTTCCAAATAGTTTGCTGAATTTTCTTCTCAGATATGCATTGCCATGTGGCAGGAGAAAAACCAAGACTGACTGGAAGTTTGAATACAGGGCTGCTTGTGAGGCCACATGTGAGAAATATAGGCTACACTATGCTTTTCTTTTGGCATCTAAGAAACTTGTCTGAGTGAACATACCTGCCAAAAGTTACATTAGCAACAAGGTATCTTGTGTCTGTGCCAGCCTTCAAACATGGAAATAACTTCCCCCACGTGTCTGGCCCTCACTGCTTTGAAAGCTGAAACATATCTGCTGCAAATTAATTTGAGTTTTTGCTTTGGATGAAGGGACCAGTCTGCTGACTTGGTGGTATTTGGAGCATAAGGTGGGAGACTGAGAGAACTGGATTTGTCCAGACTTGAGAAGAGAAGGTGAAATGAGATCTTATGATTTTATTCATGTGCTTTATATAACATGTGCTTTTAAAAAAGACAGAGCCAAACTTCTGGAGGTGCACAGGAAACAGGCAATAAACACAGGCTGCAACCAAGGAAATTCCAATTAGATCTTAGGATTTTTTTTTCATCATGAGAGTGGTCACAAACTGGAACAGGTGCTCAGGGGGGACAAGGAGTTTCCATTCTTGAAGGTGTTTAAAACCCAACTGGACACAGCCCTGAGCAGCCCAAGTTATCTTTGCAGCTGGATCTAATTTCAAGGCTGGATCTGCTCTAAACATGCATATTGGAGCAGGCACCCTCCAAGGCTGAGTTATTCCCTGACAGAGAGAGCTGCTTCAAGGCTGCTCTTTTAGAAAAGTGCCTCTCAAGAAACAGGACCTAATCTTAACAGCATCAACAACAAAGCATCAACTTTCAGGTGCTTCTCTCTGGTCCCATATGCCAGTGGGTTATTAAGAAGGATTGCAGATATGCCCCAGGATGTGCTGTGCATTCTGTCAATGCACAAAAACTTTGTATAGTTGTATTTTCTCAGACGGGAGTTGTTCCTTGAGCGCTGCTTCAAACACTTTACAAGAAAAGGAACATGCAGGCCTTGTTTTTTTACCTTGTACTGACAGAAGAGAGACACCCTCTTGCTATGCTTGGGCTAGAATATAACAAGTCTGAGTTGGTTTTATTTTTCTGTGTGTATGTTTGCTTTTGTTTTTAACATCCCTAAAAGCTTCCTAGTGTTAGAACTAAAAACAAGCAAACAAACAGAAAACCCAAACAGGATCTGAGCTTCATGTTACATTTGTATCCAGCATCTGCAATCTGATCTCAACAAAACAAGGGTTTTGTTTAGAATTAGTCTGGATTCTAAACAAACTAGTGAAGAGTTAGAAGATACTCTTAAAGCACATACAAACCACACATTAAATAGACACTACGCAGGACTTGGAAATTTTGCTTTAATACCCAGTTCTTCATGAAAACCCTAAAGGAACTTGGCCAAGATATTTTGTTTTTCTCTGTCTTGCTTCTCTCCCATGAAAAGGAAAATGATATCATCTTTTTGCCACTCTTTGACTTTCTAAATACACAGGGCTGAAAATCCCACAGGAAAGGAATTCTGTCCTATAACACTATGAACTCACCAGCAGTCATCACAAAAAAAAAGTATGACTAACATATGGTGAACAGAAATAAGAAAACCGAGTACTCCCTTGCAAGTATACTACAGATTTGGCTTAATTGAAAAACTGATGACCCTTGGAGGGTGAAGGCTTTTCCCACATCCTTATGCGGCACTCTGTCTGTTGTGCCATCCAGATTGAGTCCATAAGGCCACAACAAGAGTCTCCCTCCAGGATATCTTCTTTTACAAGAAACAACATTTCTCACCTCTCGCTGAGATCCAGGTTTAGAAACACAACCCCCTAGGATCTGTGTGAGGGATCTGATGGAATTTAAGCCGGTGGCACTGGAAGCAGACACCTGACACACGAGGACAGGACACGGCGTCACGCGGAGCTGCATCGTCAGTTTATCTCATCAGTTTGCATGAATCTGCAGAGCTGGCTTTGTATTGGAAACCAAAATGCCACATGAAGGTAACGCTTTGCAGGGTGTAAAGGCTAGCATTTAAATTCATGTGAAAGGCCAAGCAGGCCTCAGTGCTGTTTTGGTTTCCAGAGTTCCTGAGAACATTCACACTCAGGCCTTATGGTGAAGAGGTTCTCCAACCTCCCCTCAAAGCAAGCCTTCTCCTTGCCTGCATCTGTACACTCCTAGACATCTTATAATCCAAGCTCTCACACACGCTATCTGGAAGCAGTGGCCTCAGAAAGGGCCCTCCTGTCAGTGTGTCCTGACTAATAGAAGACAACAAGTCCTTCATTGTTGCCCAAGCATCCTAGGTCAATACAATAAAATCACTGTCTTCTGTTCTCAATGTTACATTTGTTTATGATTGCAATGTTTATTTCTTGCTGTGAGACTATAACTCTGCAGCCTTTCTTCTGTTAAAATACATTTTACCACTCCCACCCTGTAATCCTTTTCCCGCCCCTCACCCACTTCTCAACTTGTTGCCAGGGCAGGAAAATTCTCTTGTACGTATGCAAAATAATAATATCATGTTTCTTTTTTAGAAGTATTAATATTTGGGTTATAATGGCATACCTGTGGTGACAACTTGTTAAAAAAAAAAAGTATTTATGTACTTGCTTTACATAACTTTAAGCAACTTAGGCAAAACCAATGTGAACAGCTGTATAATTTTTATCGGGTTGGGATACTACTGAAAGCACCACAAAGGTCAGGAGACAGAGGCTTCATCCCTGCTCCTCTCCCTTGCCCTATAATTCTGCAGCAAGTCTGTTTTCCTACTCGTGCCTGCCAACCCAAGACAGAAAACACCCTGTGACCTTTTTTCCAAAGTGCTCTGAAACACAAGGACAGATCAATTCAAATACATCATCCGTGTAGATTAAGATAGCTGTGGTGCTCCAAACTGCAGTGTGCAGGCCTTTCCACTTAAAGGACAAGATTTGTCTGGGAGAACAACTTTGCTTTCAGGTTTCCACCACTGAGTCTTTTCACAATTTAGTGGCATCCACCAGAGCCCTGAAGACAGGAGCAGCAGAGGAAACTGCAGAAACCTTCCTCCATGGGCTGCTCTGCCCAGCCCACACACCTGCTCCTGTCCTTGGGCTCATGCTCCACTGGGAGAGAGGATGTGGCTGCAACCTCCCTGCTTACTAATTATTTTCCTCTAAGTAAAACAACTCCATAATACAAAAACGAGACAAAGCAGCCACTGCAGTGCCTGTAACAGAGTTAATGCAGAAAGAAATGCTCTCTAGCACAATCAGTTCCAGAAAGGATTCAGGATGCAGTGCTGTCAACACCTATACCAGTAAAAATCTACCCTCCATTAGACTCCTGCCAGAACAATAATAAAAAATGTCATTTCCCATGGGAGTGATAAGTCTCGCCTCCCTGGAGAGGTTTGTGATAAAAGTCTGAGTAGGATTGGGATCAAAGTAGCCGCCAGGTTCTAGCCACTCTCACAATATAGATTTTGTCTAATGTGCCATAGAGCAATACAACCTGCAATATATCTAAAACAAATATTTGTCTAGTTCAATAATTATGCTGAAAGACTCTCTATCTTTATTATACCAGAAAGAAATGCATAAATCACCTGATGTTATATCTCTGAAGAAACTTCCTTTAGCTGGGGCACCAGGAAACGATTCACAGTTGTGAGTTGGAGTAAAGGGGAGAAAGAAAAGGCTTTAAAGTAATTTTTAAAAGTACTATTAAAAAACAAACAACAGGCAACAAACCAATACAAGAAACAAAATTGTTTGCTGATGCTACAGAGCATTCTAACAGGTAGAATGCAGCTGCATATGAAAGGACAGGTGCAGAGATGAACCACATCTCTGAGGGATATTCTAATAAAGATAACATCTTTACTAGAAAGGACAAAGTTCATCCTTTCCTGTTAAAGATGCCCATGTAATACCAGTGCAACTTAAATAACCATAGCTAAATATTGACTATTTGTGGAACAGCTTTCATTCCTGAACTCTGCAAGATACACTCATGTAACACTGCACCACACCAGCTATCAGACACGATTCTTTATCAAGAAACAGGGTAAAATTGTGGATTCTTGTCTGCCTTGGCTCTTTCTGCCTTCATTGGCAAGGAAAAGTTTAATCACAGTTTAAAAGAAAGACACTACTCTCTGGAGAATTTGCTTGGAACTGGGTAAGAAAATACTCAGGTGCTACATTTCTATTTTTTCTGCCTAGCTATTGATGTAAAACATTATTGAGGGCAAGTAGAAAAAAAACCAAAAACAACAGAAAACCACAAAAGACTGACCCAAACAACTTGAAGGCTTTGTGAATAATAAACCATTCAATATTTGCATTTAGAAATGTTAAAATTCCTAAGTGGCAAGGGAACTGTGACTTATGCTGACCTTGATACTAATTCACAACCACCTTGTCTGGTTACTTTTTACTGGTCATGCAGTTAAATTCACATCTAGAAAGACACAAAGCTACAGAGATAACAAGACACATGAACCCATACTTACAAACAGGTTGGAATAAACAACCTTACTGCACTAGAAAACGAAACAAGCAGCGCAACACACTAAGCAGAGCTTTTACTTGTCACAAACAACAAGATCTATACTTAATGTTGTCTCATTCCTATATCTTAATTCTTCAGCCTGGGTTTCTTATTTTCAGATGTCATTGCCTTTCCTTTTGTCTGCTGTTCTATTTTAAAACTATCTTTGAAAAAAATCTTCTCTAAGATTGATTTTCATTACTCCTTTATTATTTAAATACAGGCTGGCCTTACTGATATTTTTAATTCTGTGTTGTTATTTATTTAACACCTTATGAGCAGTCTTGAGCCATCCTATCTTTCACATGCTCTTGCTTTGTTTTGCGCAGGGTTGCAGTTTCTATATTGAACTGTTCTGTCTACTTTTTTTATGTTTCACAATAAGGAAAGCTAAGAGTTAAAAATTTTGCTAGCTTTGAGTTAGTGAAATTTCATCTTCTGTTTGCATTTCTAAGGTTTGGATTGTTGGGGTTTTTTGGGGTTGTTTTTTTTTTCATCCAACATACTCTTGGACTCCAGTGTCAGACAAATATTTTCAATAACTATACAGTACACATTTATTAATCTAATAACTAAAGAATCCCTCCTCTAGAGGAAATTGTATCAGAGCAACATACAGGATTACTGACAGGATTTGTTCTGTTGCAGCAACCTGGAGATTAAATATCTTAGAGGAGGAACTTGAGCGCTAGCCTCTCTAATTTTCAAGGACAACACTGGGCAAAGTTAGCCATAAGGAAGTAGCATTCTAACACCCTGCTTTGAACTACCAGATATTTGGCCAATAGTTCCTTTTGCTAGCGTTGTGACTGGTCAGAAGTGTTAACATGATATTGCAGCTCTCGGTGAAAGGCAGTGAAAAAAACACACAACTCATTTTGCTTATATCTTATTTTAGAGAGCTTCCATGGAACTAGTCAGGGCAACAAAAGGCTAAGCTGAGTCACCAAAGGCACACAGATTAAGACCAGAGACACAGGAAACAGGCAATATCAACTCAAGCATCGAATCACAGCACATAAGCAGAGAAGTGGGTCAGAGGTGTTTGTGGGCCCCTTACTCACTAGTTGTACTGTTTTAAATTATGGAAATACGAGCAAAAGATGGATGCAGACAACTGGAGACCAAAAGCATGGCTTTGTTTCGAACAGAACAGAGATTCTCTTCCTCTGTTGAGCTCCAGTTCGTTCACACTGCCGTATGTGAACTCACTGTTTAACCGCTAGGACCACGGTGGGATCTATCAGCCACTCTTCCCCTAACATAGCCTTTTGTAAGTATGGGCACCACATCAAAGCTGGGGACAGGAAAAGAGTGCCACTGAATGAAAAGGATTTCAACATATGTATAATGATTGTTCTCATGTAAAATCAGATAATAATTTGTTTGAAAAGCTAGAGGAAAAAGGTCCCTTTAATTTTCCAGCATCATCTAAGAGGCACCCTCCAGCCCTCATTAGACCACAATCAGGGTCATGTAACTGCAGGCCATTTTCAAAAGCACTGAGTCAGGAGTTCTATTACAAAAGAAACAACATTGGAATGGAAAATAATTAGTTTATGGACTTAATTCAAAATTTTCCAACCCTCTTCATTTTGGGGAAAAAAAGTAAGGAAATGTATTAAGCACAAATAAAATGCGTTAACCGTGAACATCAGATCACATTTTCTGTTCAGGAAAAGTACAACCTTTGGTTTACAGTTTGGGAAAACTCGCAGATCACTTACACATAGCAAACATACTCTCAGGAGGAACTGAGGATGCTCTTAATAAGATGGAAATTTCCTGGCACTTATTAAAAGTTCTTGTCTTCGTTTATCCCACTCTAGCCAAGAACTGGAGCCATTTGAAGCCCCATATTAAAATATCGCACATCACACAGTAGTCACTTGCTCCTCTTATCTTCATGTTGTAGTTAATAAATGTAGAACTGTTGGGATTTCAGAACATTCAACAATTTTCATTATTAACAGTGCAAATAATTAGGAAACGATTACAAACAACAGCATTAAAACAATCAAGTTTAAATCTGTTCATGACAGTTGCAGAGACACAATTTTTTGTTTGCACTCAGTCTGTTCCCCAAACACTAATGTATTTGACATGTCTTTTGGGAATTTATTGAGTTGATGGATTATGACTTTCTGGTGTTGAAACAATTGATTATTTTCTACATTTTCATGTACTCTTGCTGTAAAGTTCTTGCCAACATCTTACAAGGCATAGTACATCCTAAAACAAATTAGCATTTACAATGTTGCTTGTTTATTAAGAACAATGTTCTTAAATTTAGAAAACTGCAAAAGGCTAATCTACGGTAATAATTTCCATCATGTTGCTCTGCACATATCAAAAAGGAGAAACCAGTGGAGACTAAATGAAAGAAGGGCCAACTTGTATTCTAGCAGACCTCACTGTAAATCAGTCCTCTGACTCAAGGTCAATTATTTCAGATCATTACTCCACACAGCTGAGTGCCTAGAAACTAGCAAGCCTTGCCTAAAGGATTTTCTTTTAATTTGAAAACACATGGAGTTTAAAGCATTCAGGTATGACTAGGGTGGATTACTTCCTCTTGTTAAATAAAATACACCTTTCACTAAAGTGCCCGTTGTAGTTTTTCAGGTACCAAAAAGAGAAGAGTTGAGAGGGGACCAGTCCAGCTGTTATGAATAATTGTAGAACAGTTCGATCCCAAAGTTTAAAAACCTTGGATTAAATTTCAAATGTAGGCATTGAAACTATTCTCAGTGTATATTCATAACAGGGATATATGGAAATGAAGGTTTTCCTTTCACTTGTGAACATCTCTGTGCTTAACTTACTCAGCGTGCAACACCAGTCTACACATTTGAGACAGTGTTGGAGCTCCTACATGGCCACCAAGCGGAGGAAAAAAATAATTACTTAATAAATTTCACTGATAATATCAGCAAATTGCAAGGGATAAACTGAGCCTCCATTTCAGTTATCCTCTTTCCAGTTGGAAAATAAACCAAACTCTTGTTATTGTTTAAATGGCATTTTATAAGGAATATGTTATGTGCAATTCCTGAGACTGCGTGAGCCAAAACAGGTGTTTCTGGTGGAACACAGGGGAGCTCCCACCATCAGCCATTCAAGTGCAGATGTAAACTATCAAATGAAAATTTGATCAATATATTCTCAAGGCGTTAATACTTTTCTCAAATAGCACTTTGTTTCTTGTACAGCGTACTTCAGCATAAGCATGTCCAATATCAGCTTTCCCATTTTAGTAGAAATTTTAACTAAGCTTATGTATTTTAGGAGGCTGGATGAAGCAATCAAACATATTGGGTCTGTTTCAGAGAAATTCTTGCCTGGTAATTTTATTTCCCCATATTGCAAAAACAGGCTTGCTTTGCGAAAATTTAATCGCAGCAGAGTTGCCCACAAAAGTACACCCACCATGCTTTACTCTATATTCCCACGCTTTTTTAATATTTGTCGTATTTCGTCTTTTAATGCAGCCCTAATGAGAGCATATTGGAACACCACAGAACCAGGCTCATAAGAATGTGGTCTTGAAATAAAACGTAGAACAGAAGGAGCATTGTATTACAGCCTCTGTTAATGTTTTAATGGTTGAGAGATTTCCAACATGTTGGCAGTGTCAGGACAATCCAATTTAATAAATTATTAACACTAATCAAACATTTTTATGATGGCAGTCAGAACTTCCTTGGCAGTTAAGGTTAATTCTGTTGAAGTTTGACAAAGATGTTGCTGTTTGATGGTACCTGCGGTTTGAAACTATAGCCTCCTTCAAATCAAAACCTCGCAGTGCACTGAGCAGAAATGGTTAAGCAGCACGTCCTGAAGTACATAAAGAAACCCTGAAGGCAGGGCTGCAGCCTCTATGGGCAGTGGCAGCGCCAGAGCTGATGAATGATAGTGAAATGTAAATTGATTACAGCGTATATAATTTGCCTGCCACTACTTGGGAAAGGATATAGAGAGACTGTTATCAGGAAGAGATAAAGCTCGGGCTGTTGAGGGGAGAGCGCTAAATCAATATACAAAGAAAATCTAGGAATTCCAGGCACTTGACAAGAGGGGTAGAGAGGAAAATAAAGAATCCTGCCAGTTTTGATGTATTAAACTTTGGAGAAAAGGTATTTTAAAACATCCTTTCATTCAAAAGGCAACCAACAATAACAATGCCAGACAACGCCACATTCTCCCTCCAGCTCCTCTAGCCTTGCCAGCTAGTTGAAATCCAGCACAGCAGAAGCTAATGAGGGGTATGGATTAACAATACAATGTTTCTCAGGCCTTTCTTGGGTCTCCCCTGGGGCACCCACAGTCTATACATCATCAATCTACTGCAAATTGATGTAGTCAGCCTGTGACAAGGGTCAGGTTTCCAGGACCAGCTACCAGGCATGATCTAGTCGTTTTGAGTTATCAAGACAAAGCTCTGTTCTGCTGAGCTCTGGCCACATAAAATCCACATCTCTCCAGGCTTTCAGTAAGATGAAATCAAACCATAGAGCCCTCTCTGTTCTCCTCTATGCCTGCTGAGAAACCAGCTCACCTTTCTGAAGTGACACTGTCGTTATTATTTTGTGCTCTCTTACAAATCGTGCTCACAAACAAGAAAAACATATGCTAACCCATCAGTTTCTTAATAATAATAATTACTGTTCTTTTTTGTTGCATGCTAATTATAAAAATAACAACCAGAATACACACACACACATATACTTTGGGTATATGAAAACAATGAAGAAAAAGGTGCTTGCTGATGCAGGTTTCTAAATAAGAAATAAGTTTCATGGGAGTATCAAAAACATTTGTGCACTCACAATATTTTTTCCTGAATAATCATGTGTGGGATCTTGCTTTTATCCAAGAGCTCACGTGCCACAGATTTTCCAAATACTCTGTGGATTAGTTTTACACCTGAAAATTTGTGCTGGTGTTCCCTTAGCTTAGCTGAAGTCTGTGGATTTCCATGCAAGCTTGGTGGCAATTGTGCCTTGGCTCACAGCACTGCAGCCTTGTCAGCTGCACCCAAAGGCATCCATTCAGGGTGAGGAGACTCAAGAAACAGAGTATGCAACACATGAGAAAAATGAGATCTTCTGTCGATAAAACATGTGCAGTCCAAATTAAAGTAGATTTAAAACATTAGAAAGGTCCTTGTTAATTTCAATGGTTTTGCTGGCACTCACATTTCTACAGAAACTACAGCAGGTAGGATTTTCACAATACCTATAGGTTTAGCACCACTTAAACTTACAGCTAATAGTTCTTTCTGAAGAAAGCTTTCATGGCTGTTCATAGAATTATAACTAAATATTATCCTGAGTTGGAAGGGACCCACAAGGATCACCAAGTCCAACTCCTGGCCCTGCTCAGGACAGCCCCAAGAATCACACCTTAAGCCTGAAAAGCATTGTCCAAACACTTCTTGAACTCTGTGGTACTGATCTGCCTCAGAATAATTTAAAAAAAAAGCCAAACCCAAAACCCCCAGGCTGACATACAGAAGAAAAATTGGATTCTTCAATCCCAGCTACCTATAATATGGCAGATTTCTGAGGCATCCAATATAATCAAGTTAGCTTTAAATATTCTGAGCTACTTGTGGTCCAACACAGGTGTGAACTACCAGGAGAAAACAGAGTTTATTCACAAATGAACTTAAATGAAATTCCATAAATTTGCTACTTATGTTCCTATGAATGTATCCCATTAATATATTTTAGAAGGTCCAAAATGTCCAGAAAAGCATCCTTGCAAATCCTAGGCATTTATTAACAAAACTTAAATCCTCAAATTAATTTTGTGTTTTGTCTGCTCTAAATGGACAACAAACTTTGAAAAGTAGGCAAAAGAACTGAGCAAGCCGCTCGTGGTATGAACATCTGATGAACATTTGCTCATATTTATTCATGTAAGCCTTTTGGAATTTCTCAGTCATGGATGGTCTTCCAAACACAACGTCATGCATATAAATGTGCATGAAAAGCAAACAGAAAGATGCACTAATACCTTGTAAGTAACTCTGAGGCTTTTATCTGATAGATGCTTGTAAATACTTTGTTTCATTACTCAGTCAAGATTTCACGCTGCTGGCAAACTTCTACGTGGAAGGAAAAAAACAGCCAAAATCTCTGAATTGCAGGCAACCTCAGTACTCATTTTCCACAGCCCCTTTGCACAGCTTCAGTAAGTTGCTAAAATATTATGTGCACGTGTACAAAAATTTGGCTTGAACTCAAGAAGTTTCCATGTTTTCTTACAATCCATGGGCTCCTGCCACATCCACTTTCTTGAAGAACCAACACTTAAGCATTTTGATGTTCCCCAAAAGGAGTGCTTTTCAACTTACATTTACCTATCTATTTTTTAACACGTTTGCCTGTGTGGGTGCACACACATTCACCTTTAAGGGCCTGTGCAGTACTTTAGGAACGTATCCCATCAGTTAAAAGCAAAGTCTCAATTTAAGCTGATATAAATGGAAGCTTGGACAGAGGAGGATTGCAGCTCTTTCTTGTAGTATATTACCACTCATAAGTGATTTTACCGAAAAATTTTGCAGGTCTTTTGATTTATTATGTGCTAAAGACAAAAGCTGCATTCATATTCCTATAGCTCATTATTTGGAGCAGACTCTTTTAAAACAGCTGATAATATAAAATGAATATACATTTTGGAAACAAGCATCCTTTATAGAAGGAGAGGGTCACCCTAAGTAACCCATAAGTTTAAGTTGCCTGCTTTTTTTTTTCTTTTGGTTGTTAAAAACTACAAGCAGGAACAAATTTCCCCTTCAAAAAGAATTATGGGCAAGACATGCTTAATATTATAAAGCCAAGAAAATAAAAGGAGATCTATTCTTTAGAAAAGGCTTATTGAAATCATTAATTATCCATTTAAGTACTGAACTGTGGGAATCATTAAGATATGCCAGAGGAAAGAATTTTTCAGGTGTCTCAATTTGTGGGTGCAACTGGTGGCCTGTTCAAATTCTGCCTGTACATGGAAGCCCGTGGAATACATGTCCCCTGAATGAGCTCTGCACTGCTGACCTGCATTCTAAATCTCTACTGCAGCTTCACCACTGCTGAGAGTGCTTGCTAGCTTTGATCAGTAGTGAAGAATCGAGGCTAAAATCCCGATTCCCGGCTGGAGGAAATTTAAATCATCATCCCAACAAGGAATTTTACCTATCTTATCTGGTAACAGAGCACATCAGCACCAATCATTTCCTCCATCTAGAACATTTGCCTTCCCTCCTCCGCCCAACCGTGGCAACACCTCCTACACAAGTAATCCCTACAGGAGTGGAAAATCTTGCAGCAGTTATTCCCTTGGAGGAAAGATATTAAAAACCTTGTCTCCAACCTCAGACAAGCTGCTCTAGTACAGGCCAAAGGCTGGCTCTGGTCTGACTGCTCTCTACATACAGAATTGTTATTGCTTTCTTCTTCCTGTGATAAAGCTGAACCCAAATGCAGTTCAGTGTAAGCCAGCTTTTTGAGCAATAATAAACCAGAGTGGCTTCTCTGCAGCACTCTGCAGAGAAGCTTCCAGCACTGTTTACAGCAAAGTTCACTATTCCCCTCCCAGAACAATGCAGCTGCTCTTTCAACTCTAAAGGCTCCTGCCCTTCTTTGCTCCTCTTCCCATCTATCTCTATTTGGCTGCTTTTCCAAGGGCAGACGAGCTCCATGCCATTTTCTGAATTTCTTATATTTGGAGAACAAAATACCTTCCCCCATCTAAGGGAACTGATGCACTCTGCTGGCTTCGAACTTTTTAAGTATCTCTCTGTTGAAGCAGCTGCTGAATAATTTATATTTCTCAGAACCAAGATGAGAATATGTACATTTTGCTATGACACATACAGTATAGTTGTTTTTTCTTCCTTTCCATTGCCATCTTGTTTTCCAGTTTAAATTCCAATGTAGGAAATTCTGAACACTTCAGAGACTGGGAAAATTATTTGAGTTTGGGGAGTGAGAGAGAAGGGGAGTGCAATTTATTTGTGAGGTTTTTTTTTTTTAATGGAAGGAAAAATTCCTGAACAGCTTGCAATTAGCAGCTCTGAAAAGTTATAGTTTCTTCAATGGCACACAGCATGCCAAGAAAACCTTCGAGAGATTCCTGAGCTTAACATGCCTGGAGCAGAATCCAGTTCCTCTAAATCAAAGCACAGCTCACACTAACAGTTGCAGTATGTTAGTGGCTGGATGGCTGCTTTATGAAGAATTATAAAGTGACACAGCAGTCTGGATGAAAAAAACACACACCATGCTTTGATGTTTTTAACCACTAACTTCAAGAGGACCAACAGAAACCTTCCTGTTTTTATTGCAGCCTCTCTATCATCCCTCCCCCTGCTCCCTCCCTCCTCTCCCACTGCTAGATGGGGGACTGTTATCTTTCAGTCACTTTGTAAGCTTGACTTGTTTACAGACTGAATGTCTCTGTTTATAGGCCTCTATCAGAGAACAAACAGGGCAAGTGTGACTTCCTAGGACCCGAAATGTGATGCCTTTTCCTCCTGGGCAAAAGCAGGAGTGGCAAGGGAGGGGGAAATGAAGGGGAAAACAGAAATCCTGTAATTGTCCTTCTTGTCCATCTTCCCTCCAGGGTGACCGTACACACCTGTATGGTGCAAAGATATTTTAAGAGCTAGCTGGTTAAATGTCAGCTTACCAAAACTCCACGAAAATGCATGGCGATTGTCTTGCAAAAACTAGGTCCACTTCAGAACCTCCTATAGTAAAATCAGTGCTAAATAATGGCTTCTCTTAAACTCCCTGTCTTCAGAGTTCTTTATTATAAATCCATTTAGATGTTTATTTGGGAAATCTTAAAAGCTTATACCACATTTTACTGGGGACATTTAAAGGGTGTCAATGGGGTAATTATAAACATAAACACTTTGGTGATGAAATTTTAGAAACCATTAAAGGCATGACTTTGTATATTCATTCTTATCTTGAAAAATATTTTACCTCAGGCATAACCCTAGTCCAGTCAATAAGAATAGTCCTTAATAAGGTACTGAAATGACATGAGAGCCACTCTGCTTATATTGCTAATGGCAGAGTTCAGTGCTTGATAACATTCAGATTATAAACACCCCAGAGGAGGCTTGGCTTTGTCCTTACTAAGGGTACCTTACTTTTACACTGGCAATTTTTATTTTAATTGTAGGATTTGTTTTTACAGGTTTCTGGCTTCAAAAGGCTTGCTTTTGCACAAACACACACTGGGGAGCATGAAGAAATTTTAAGGAGGGTACAAAAGGGCATATCGCTATTGCACACTATTGTACTTTATGGTGAGACATTGGGCCAGCCAGTTCTGAAGCTAGTTCTATCTATGCTTTCCCTTGGAGGTTGCTTACCCAAAGAGACTGAAAACCTTTTGAACTAAAAGAATAAAACAAGATAATGAAATCTATGAAGTTAACTCTAAGTATAACCCCTTCCAAATGATTGGATCTGACAGGCCAGAAGAGGTAAGAGTTTACATATAGCTCTTTTTTCAGCAGCTGCGCCCACACGGGTGGGACCTTAGGGCAGCGGTGCTTGGTTACACACAGCCAGGTTACTTTTAGTAGCAGCAGTGCCCCGTCCCCTCTGGGTCCTCCCATCTACTCCAAGCCCTGTCTGCTCCCTGCTCCGCACAGCCACCTCTGAGTCACAGCTGGATCTCCAATCCCTATGATCCCCTCCAATGCCCTCAGCAGCATCCCAGCAAGCTCCTCTCCCTCCGAGGATACCACTGCACCACCCTGCTTTTTACTGACAGACCACATGCCTCGGTAGAGCACAGACAGGAGCAAACCCTGCTGCTGCACACACCTCTGCTGCACAAGGGAACAGACAGCCCAGTACGAGGTACGTCTGCTCAAATGGATGAACTTTAGAAATAAAAGGGAAAAATTGGTCTTCTTTAGAGTTCAGGTACAACGTAATCAGTTTAAACATCCAATTAGACATTACCGAAACGATCCTGGTGTCACTTTGCCTGCTGGCAAGAGCAGGGTTGCTCCTCCTCCGCTGGCCTAGACTGAAGACGTCCAAGGGTACTGGCCTGTCAGCTTTCTCCCACAGCAGCAGGTTTGTCCTGTGTCCCTCTGCAGGCAGCCAGCCTCACCAATTCTCCATGTGATCTCTTCGCTTTCAGGTCCTGCCTCACAGGAAGTGCAGACTTGTACCTTTGTCTAACATTTAGCATCTATGGGGCTTCCTCAGCACAGATTGTGGAGAGAAAGTGCTCCTTATGCAAGATGTGGGCTTCTCCCTCCGTGGTCAACTTACTCTGGAAGCTGTGGAGACCTGTGAGCTCAGGACACACCAGTCCTGTCAACACGCCAGCAATAAGTAAGGAGAAAAAACCAACCCTGCACAGAGCACCAAAGCCTTCCAGAGCAGCTCAGCATAAGGGGAATACAGGGATTTGTGGCTGTTCTGTTTTAAGATAAATTGTTTGGGCCATCCATACTCTTTCCAGTTTTTGGTGTCATCTGAGAAAGACAGAGGAAATTAAACTATAAGAGTAGAAGGCGATTTTTTAATCACAACCACTTTTCCCCTAGAGACCAAAAGCATACGTTTGAATTAATGGACTCTCTACGTTAACCACAAAGGGCACAGGAAAGACGTAAGAGAAGTTAAGTTTTCCCCATTATACATAAACTTCTTCCAGCTCTCTTCATCAGTTTCTCATGGAGATGATGAAGCTATTTAACCTAACAAAAGACCTGGCTTGAATCCTGGACCAGAACTCACATACAAATTAACTTCTGGCTTTGGCATCTAGATATGATTAACTCTTCTTCTGTCCATTTTCACATGCTCATCCTTTAAGATGGCTGAAAAAAACAGTTTAATGCTCAGCTATATGTACAGAAGTGGGGCTAAATTTGAAACACATGCCTCTCTTTATCAAGGCCTGCCAGGATCCATTCCCCTGGACCTCAGTATTGTCAGATTCTATTCTGACACTTATAATTCTGTCTGTGCCAGAGGCACTGAACTTTATGTTATGGATTCTACTATGTAGGAAACACCGAGACACAATGTGACAGGATGCTTAGCCCTTTATGCAGCTCTGGTCTTTACCATGGAAGTCTGGCAAATCAGACGCTTCAATATTTTTCCCTGCCGTGTCTGGAAATAAAGCCTTCACAGCCCTGCATGCCTGACAAAGAGACAATCAATCACATGCTATTCCTCATGGGTCTAAGGACAACCAAAACGGAACTCGAAGATACAAAACTATGTAAAATTTAGACACACTTACAAAAGGCATGATACTCTTATCTAATTTTCAGAAAAAAAAGTGAATGGATATTTTAGTCTCAAAGCAGGTAGTATTCAATCAGTACTCTTTCTGTAGCTAACAAAAGTTCAAGATATTTCACAGATGGACAAGAAAATTCACACCTAAACCTTCACCTTTCCCACTTTTTTCTGAAAATTCTGACAAATTGCCTTTCCAGACAAGTTATCACATTCAAATTCCTTGTGGGAATTATTCCCTCTCTGAAAGTACTAAGATACAGGTATAAGCATCAGCATCCACTGAAGAACCAGAGAAATGCCAGGGCTGATACATCTCACACAGTGTAAAGGTGGGTGACTAAGGGTTGTGTTTGAGTTGGGTGGGTGTGACTGAGCCCTGCTCTCCTGAACTCTGCTCCTGTCAATAGACACTGTAAACCAACAGGTTTTCCCTCTTCAGAGTTACCTCTGGGTGCTTGCGCAGCGCGCACCACAAAGTAGGGCTCGTGGGCAATTATGTTTCTGGAGTACATAATCATGTCACGAAAAGTATAATTTTCTTCATTGTATGATTTCCTGAGCTACTTTGCCAGCACAGAGATACCCAGCACAGAGAGAACCTAGGACCCGAGTTTTTCCCAAAAGCTCAGGTGCCAGCTGTTGCTTGTGTTCCTGTGCGTGTATCTACCGCGAAATCCAAGATCACGAAGAAGATCAAAGTTTTCACTCCACCAGTAGGAAACAGCTGGCACTACTCCAGGCATCGGGGCTGCAGGTCCCTTTCCAAAGAATGCCACCTACCTGTTCTGAGACCTCTCTGGATGTACTGTGCCCTGCAAGACCGATTTGTTCCCACATCTTGTGGGCTGAAGCTGTGCAAGCTCTAGGGCAGGGCTGGCCCCAGCACCCGCACCCCCTGCCTACAGCTCTGTACAGTGCCTGAGACTCCACAGCTCTATTACAATGCAAGCACTAATTAACAGCCCAAGCAGGCTTTGTGCAATAGTTGCCAAGCCAAGTTCTTTGCCTTGAACTGAATCACTCACCCTGCTTAGTGTTTTAAGTTCATCATTTACTGCAATGTAGTAAGATATATCATAGAAATTTTTAGAGGCACAACTCCACTCCACTAGTTACTTTTGGAGAGCAACAAGTCATCATATGCTTGTCCCTGTGCTCTGATGAGCTTTGAACTTTAATAAATGACTAATCCTATTTAGAAGTGACTTAGCACTGCCTTAACTGCATCTTTCCATGAAGTGTCACTTTGACATCCTCTGTTGTGTGCATTCACTGCAACTTTCACACGCTGTAAATTAAGAACATTTACACATGCAATTAGTGTTAAATAAATGCCTGAAGAACTCCTTGGGGATTAAGCAATTAGATGGCATCATGGAATACCCTTTGTACTTAGAGCTTATGAAGAAAATCATCTACCCGTTCTGCACAAATTGCATACTGGGGTAACCATTGTGCTGGCAGGAAGTGCTGGGATGAATTGCCAAATGCAGCCTTGAGTTCACACACACCTCCTTCTCCCAGCTCTCCTGGCCCTCCCTCTTCTCTTAGAAGGGAAATTAATAGAGAGAAATTTTTGACCAGGATAGTACTTTATTATTAAATTATTCCCTCCATTTAAAAAAAAAACAAAACCAAAAAAAACAACAAAAAACCCATAGGAATGAGGAAATTGAATTTTTTATATCACAGTTAATAATAAAAAAGTCTGCCTAGAATAAAAAAAATACACACAGGCCATTTGCACAGCCCGTGATAATAGAGACTTAATCCTTTCATATCCTAACCTCTATTTTATGGCACATGAAGACTGCAGTCAGCTAATATGGCAAAGTATGCCAGCAGACTTAGATGTAGAAATACTTGGCACACTAGAGCAACTTGCAAATGGGAGCATGTATTTTGTATATACACCCTGCACACACACCTAAAGCTTGCTGAAAATAACAGCAATCATTTGCCCTGCTAGGAATACAGTTGCTATTCACCAAGATAGTTGATTAAACACCAAAATGTAAGTGTCGGGAGAGAAAAAGGGCAATGAATTTTTATGTCTTGAAGATCAAGGTTAAAGTGAATCCAACCATCATTAACATTCATCATTCATGGGCAGCCTGGAGAAGAGGGGACACCTCACCTTGTAAAATTGTACCTAACTCACTGAATTAGACACAAACAAGTTAGAGCTGGACACAAAACCCCAAATCGAACAAATAAACAAAAACAACAACAAAAAAATCAGTTACACCCTGAGTATTTAAGGCAGCAAAACTACATCCCCTCGATGCTGACACCAGGATAGGGCCCTCCTGCTCAGGGCACCGTGTCCTCCACCCCACCAAAAGGGTGGAGGACTCAAAAACTGCTCCCAGAGGTCATCCCCACAGCCATGCACCCTGCTTACAAAGAAGCCCATTGTAGCCAAAGAGCTTCCCGAAGCTGGTCAGTGCTGGGATACAAAGAAGGTGGTGTATGAGGAGGGCTAGTTGGGCTGCATTTCATGGGAGAAGAGAGGACCCTGTTTGGAGAAGAGTGGGATTTCTAAGTGCCAAGCATTAATAAAAAAAACAAAACAAAACAAAAACAAAACAAGAAACAAAAAAAAAAGGGAACAAGAAAAAAAAAAAACGCTGCAAACCACCAAACCCCAAACAACATAAAACAGCTGCAGGGAAGTTGTTTTTCCACTTGAAGCGGCCCGTAGAAGCTGTTTAAAGGTGCCCCTGCGGACGCGAAGTCCCAATCCCGGGCTGCCAGCGCCACCTTCTTGCCGAGGAACTCAGCGGCAGCGGCCGGGCCCGCCCGGGATCGCGGGGGATCCGCGGGACGGGCTCGGTTCGCACCGCCAGCACCCCCGGCCCGGCCGGCTCCCCCCGCCTCGGGGGCAGGCAAGGCACAGCTGTACCCAGAGGGCAGCTTAGAACTCATGGGAAACCACGGAAAATTAGACCTAACCCAGCCTCTTCACAAAAAGAAAAGAAAAAAAAATCTCCATAAGTTTGTTCAATCAGAAGCAAAACGTTTCTCTCATACAAGCAATTTTTCTATAGGTAAACATTCCTACAGCAGCACTTAAAAACCCCAAAATATTAGTGGGTGTTGGAAGTATTGTAATAGTGTGTGTGTCTGGTAGAATGTTGTATTTGGGGATATAGTGTTTTGTAATCTTCCCCACTCCGAATCAGGAATTCAGTGCACTGTTAAATCAGTGAAGACAAAAGGGCCATGGGCTGCTCCCTGGAAGAGAGGCTAAGCTCTTTCTCATGAATCCTTCAACCCACTGAGAAGCACCCCTGCAAAGAGCCCATGGGGAAACCCACCTCTTCCTGTGTCTAAAGGCTCATGGCTGCAGCTGGTGATTTTGTCTGTGTGAAACGAACTAGCAACTTTAAAAAAGCAAAAAACCACATCTCTTGAAGAATTTCAGAGTGATGAAATGTGCCAAACTGATGTCCTCAGAGCTCAAATGCTCTGGTGGCTTAGAGCTACAGCACTGAGCCAGTACCAGCATGGGGAAAATTCTGGTTTTTTATCCTGAGTTACATCAAATATGATGTGAAAAGAAATAGTCCTTAGCATGTCAGAATGACTCTTGAGCCTCTCCAGTTTGCTTCTGTGAAGCAACCATCACCAAAGGGTTCTACTGATGCCATCTACAATTCAAAAAGTCTAGTTCCTTGAACAATTTTGGATACTCCAGTCATTTATAGTCCGTATTCACTTCAGTCACTAGATTGCACAAGTAATAATAGGCTACACATTTTCATACAACTCCTTTTCCAATTTCTACCTGCAATGGATGTGAAAACAACAAGGTCCCAAAGCAAAAGCATACTCTAAGTATTTCTGTTTGAAGTATAGCTAGTGAGGAAATATACTGAAAAGAGATTTTCTTTTGCAATACAGTTTTGCATCAGATGATTCAAATAAATATTTCTGGATAATCATCCAAAAAATAAGGCCTTGAACATTTCATGACTTGCTATTCCACTTCTAACCTCAGGATTGCAGGGGAGAGCAACAACTGAAAAGGAAGTGACTTTTTAATTGCATCCAGAAATCTGGAGTTTCCTTGTCCTGACTGCATGGACTGCAGACATTAGACAAATGAGGAAGAGAAAAAGCAGAATCAAAAGGAAGTAAATGTTGATCTGTGTGCATACAGGAAAAAAATAAAGGTTTTCCAGAGTAAATAAAGAAGTTAGCATTGAACTTTTTGTCAGAGTTGGTGTTAAAACCTCTCACTTACATACTGAGCTCATCTTCCCAAGAACTGAAGCAACTTAAGCAAAACTGAGTGAGCTGACTTCTGTTCTAAGAACCCCGTGAGACTGCCGCCAGATTGGCACTGTTAGATTTTTATATACATAAAACTTGCATATGCATTCACAGCCCCCTGCAACTAGCTGTTAACTACAGAGGGAGAAAAATGCAAAGAGGAAAATGCAAAGGCAAATCTAGAGGTTATTTGAAGAAAAAAAAAAAAAACCAGTTGAGAATTTGTCAAATAAAAAAGGAAAAATGAGTATATTCAACTTTCAAAAACTCTTGAAAACATTGATTATTGTGAAATATGACTGTATTTCACATCCTACACCTTGATCTCAGGAACATTCAGTCTTAATGGGTTTATCTACTTAAGAAGTACCAGCTAAGCTCTCCAGCAGGTATGCAGGATGCATTCCCTGGGATTCCCCAGCGACTGGTCCTGATGCGTGCTGCCCTTGTGCAACACATCCTGGGAGCAGCCACAGTGCCATGGCCAAGGTAAATTCACACAGCAGAGCCTGGAACAGCACAGCCTGGAACAGCACAGCTAGACCCGGTGCTGCTTCTAAAGCAAAGCAGCACTGATGCTGCTGATGACTGGTGAGGCTGAAGGAAGGCACCGACCTTGCCACTGTCACTCCCTGCTGACTGTAGATCACCCCTTGACGCCTCTGGGGAGACATCCCTGCAGGGAATTACACTCCTGGGGAGCTTCCTCTCCCTCTCCAGAGGGCTGCTCCAGTGGCTAAAGCTGAAGTCTGCCTCAACCCTGCCCGTTTCCTGTTAAAATCTTGTATATGTACATATATACGTATAATATGTGTATATATTTAATATCAATTACAGGGAAGACAGGGCAGTCTTTCAAACTTCCAATATGTCAACATACTGTACAAACAGGAAGCAGCACTGCAGTAACAGGTCATTAAAAAGACTGCATACCAACCAAGAACCAGGAGAGCCATCTAAAAAATAAAGAAAAAAAATATCAGACCTCTTTTACCATAGTTGGCATAGCTCTACCCTAAATCTCGCATGTTTCACACCCCACAGAAGAGATATGTGTGTTTCAGGAAAGTACCCACGTAAGCAGTGTTATTAATAATCACATATTTTCTTGCTGCCTTTTCCCATAACACCCTTCTTATCCTTTAATTGCCTTTTGCTCTCTCCTTGATAGACACAAAAATTCTACAAAGGGTGGGGAGAGATACTTAGAAAGTGGTCCTCTCTCCTTTGGTAGGAGTCTTGCCATGGCACAGAAAGCAGAAATCTGTCTTTCCCTTTTTCCAGGCTTTAGTCCCTTCCCTCCCCCTGCCTTCTATCTCGAAATGAAATTATAGGAAAAGTCAAGACAGTTTGGTTTTTCAAGAAGCTGACATGGGATAGCCAAGATTGGCTGCCAGCCAGAGGGAATCCAATGGTGGGTAAAAAACAGAAAAGCTCTAACCCACCCAAATTCTTGTTCATACAAAAAGTACTCGTTACAAGATGGAAAAAGCCCAGCATTTGCAGTATTGCTGTGAGCACTCTCATCTAGAAAAGACCCACATCTGTATTTCCTATCCCATAACCAGCTGAAGCTGCTATATGTTAGAAACATCTGAATGGCAGCTACATTTCTTTTTCCTTTTTTTTTCATGAAATTAAACCCACTCTACTTCCCCCAACTATTCAGTGTTTTATAATCCAAGCTGTCCCAGTACAACAGTATCCACAGAACCAGCTATGTTTTTTAACATCTGTTTTTCATTTTCTTAACAGGAAACCAACACAATTTCCATGACAAAGGAGGATTCTGGTGTTATACTCTCATTTATCTGTCATGTGTACACTTGGCAGCATTTGATCTTTATTCTCTAGACACTTAAGAAATAATCTAGGAATTACTGCTTCTTGACAATACAAACAAATAAGGCTATCTATAAATAAACCTCAGTGAGGATGGGGGGAGGGTTGCTTTGCACCCACAGAGGGGCTGCCTCGGGGCTACTTCTCGTTTATTTTTTGGCCAGCACTGGGGATCAGGAGGTCACCCTCCTTTCTGAGCCCTTTTGTGCAAGCCTGTGCACGGGGAAGAGGGGCCCTCACACAAAGCACCTCTGAGGAAATTGGTGGACTTTTTTCTCTCCCTTTCTTGCCAGTCTCCCTGACAGGGAGCTGGGTTTCGGTGGGACCAGGGAAGGTGACGTCCCAATTGGCAGCATGGCCCCCGCAGCCCCCTCCCTGTACCTGTGACACTGGCAGAGAGGATTCACTTGCCAAGCACTGCTTACAGGAGACAGGAAAAGGGTTTGCAAGAGATATTTAGACTTAACTCCACCCTACTAATTTCAGTTTGAAAACCCAGGAAGTCTGATAGTCTTTAAATAAATCACAGGCACAAAAACGTTGTTTAGTTTATGCTATACTCATGCAGAACATTTTTGCTAGCACCCACCACATGCTGCCTAACCTTTTTTTCTTCCTTTCCTTTTTTTTTTTTCTTCTTTTAAATTTCACCATTTGTAGCATCTCTCCCTGGCTGTTCTTGTTTGCCTTGGGCCTGATCCAAACAGCTATGGGAGGAAACAGCCAGGACGCCTATTGACTTATATAAAAGTTAAACCAGGGCCATGGACAGTAATGGATACAGCCCAGAGTCTTTTTTGAAGGCTCTGAAATTAATATCAGTCCCTTGATATACATATTCTTAATATGACAGGTATGTTTTAAAAAGGACAACCTTTATTTTTATCTCTCTCTTCTTTCTATGTGAAATTGTTACTCATTATATAAATATACATTTGCAAAGAAACCTTCAGATTCCATCAAAGAGAAATTTTATAAGGAAAGAATTTTGAGATAGAAAATTAGGGACACTACTTAAAATTGTTCCAGTTTAACATCTTCAATGTTAAATTATGAGATGGACCCTTCAAATGCTTTGTTACAGGTGGGATATTCTTGGAAGCGAAGAGCACAAATCAAAGAATGCATATTCTACAGTCATTTGTAGACAGATGCAATTGAAATAAAACCGCATATTGCCTACCTCTCTACGGCATCCAGAGGCTGAGGTGTCTCAGATTTCTCTACAGTTAATAAGAGATAGGAGCCTCAGCAGAGAAGCTGAAGCAGCCTTTGAACCAGGAGACACAACTGACATCAGCGTGTTCAGCATGCAGCCACTTGAAACCGCCCAGGAGAAAATACAAAATGCCAGGCATTGCCCCAGATCTTTACCCCTCACAGGGTTTCTGCCTATCACCCCTTGCTACAGCAAGGATATCCTTCCTTATTTGAGAGCAGCAGCCTGGGATGTCCCTTCACAGAAGTTTTTGCCTTGTTTTTCAAAGGCTCCAGCACAGGTTAGCCTTGTTAGTGACATTTGGTACCACAAGCCACATTTAATGCAAGAAATCAGTGGTGGGAGCATTACCCCGGGAAGTGGGAACCTGGAATCTAGCTCTCTGTCAGCCTGGCATTGTCCAAATATGTGAGCCATCAAAAACTGGCCAGAGAGATTATATGCATGAAATAGTGCTATCCAGACATTGATCAACAATAGCTCTATTTTTATGTATGAACTTATTTATACTCATCTTACTTCTGCTTATTTCCTAATTTAAAAAATGGCTATTTTTTGTCCAAACAGACCTGCTTGAGCTTTGCCAAACCATAGCAACTGAACTTTTTTAAAGCAGAGATTTGAAGCCAGACGTGGTCTTGCAAAAAAATAAATATTAAAATGACAAGAAATCTTAATTTTGTAAGCTCCCTAAAGATAAGCAAAAGACTTGATCAAATTGGGCCATTAAAAAAAAAAAAAAAGCTTGCATTGGGTCAAGGAATTAGCCTCACTCTTGAGGGATGAAAACAAAGAAACTCATTCAGGATTTGCAGTAATATTTCAGTTAAAAGACAGAGAAAAATAAAAAAGAAAAAGTCCAGAAAGAGTAGCT
Source organism: Ifrita kowaldi (assembly GCA_013398055.1). NCBI lineage: Eukaryota > Metazoa > Chordata > Aves > Passeriformes > Cinclosomatidae > Ifrita > Ifrita kowaldi. Next base: position 588,347 of record VZRS01007674.1, read on the forward strand.
AAAAGTGTTATATTTTCCTCTCTTTGTGGATGGTAATTACATGAGCAACCTCACTATATTTTCTAAGTATTTGTATTAATAAGTGCTCAATATTGTAAATAAATGGTGCATAGCTTGGCCTACAGAGCAGAGCTATCTGGAGAAAAAAATAATCCTGATAAGCATACATATTAGAATTTGTGCCTTTATTAGCAAGTCTATCATGTTAAAAATATACCCAAGCGAACAGCTGATACCTCGTGGGAATAACAGCAGTGAAAACCTAGAAAAGGTTAGAACAGTATGGCCAACTGAAAGAAAAAAAAAATCTCTTTAACCTCTATTGGCAGGTTTTTTTCATTTTTACGTGTCCTTTTTATTAGTTAAAATAATATTCAGCAATTTGAAATATGCCATGCAGGAAGAATTTGGCAGAATAGGTGGGAAGTAACAGTACTTTAGAGGCAGTTTTCCATTTAAACTCTATTATTTACTGGAAACATTATATCTTTTACTGTCCACGTGGAAAATTTTAACAACACATGCAGTTTTAGGTGAATACAAGTCAAGATATTTCAGCTGCAGAGAAGCAACAATTTATCTGGGGTCACTTCAGCAATAATTTGCCTGTGACTGAGATGCTACAAAGATTCATGGAAAGCTATCGATTGAATGTCTCTTTCTGTTACCTCCATGGGCTGGCTCCATACTAGATTTCACCTCCAAGGTCTTCCCTTTAGCTGAATCATAAGTAGCTGACAGTGGAGATCTTATGGACATGGTATCTGTGGGAAATGCAGGCCAGCTGTGAAGAGCAAGTGACTCTAGTGAGCACAGAAAGTGATTTCTAGTTAGCACTCTTCAGTCTTCAAGCTTGGTTTCCCTTCTCTCAAGCCTCACACATCTCAGCCACTTTTCACATGACTAAATGAAATGAGTTTTCATCTCTAAATAAAATGGTTAAATAACCTCACTGGTTTAAAAATAAGTCTGTGCATGTTGGCTACTCCTCTAACGCAAGATGCATCTTCTTCCTGTGGCCACTTCTAGTAGTCTGTGCAGAATACAGCTGGATTTCTCAGTCTGGGAAACAAGGCACTTGCCACAAGCACTTTATATCTCTTTTTCTGACTTACACCAGCCTTATAACCTTTGTGTTCGTTGCCTCCATACAAGTGCTGCTTTTAGCAGCAATCCTGCAGAGCACTTGTCCCCTAGGACCTCATGAGTGGGGGGTTCTGTTAGGGTCACTAATAGAAAATGAAGTAAAAGGAATCCATGCAATCGGTTTCTCCAGATCGCAATACTTGTGCTTTTATATCCTAGACAAGTTCTACTAGATCTACTCTAATAACTAGAAACTTAGAAAGAAAGCAGGCCTAGAGTATCACTCCATTATCCTGTCTCTGTCCACTGCCAAAACAAGTATTGCATCAGTTGTTACAGGTGCATGGGCAAGCACTCTCCACATGCACTACAAATGCACCTTTATATGGGAAATGCATGAGCACGTGTGTGAGTACAGAAGACCAGCTCAACATGTGGCACTCAGACAGCCTTTCCTGCTGTCTGACTATGGTTATGAATGAATCAGAACTCCAGCAGAAATTTCTGCTTTCAGACTCATGGAAAATATGATATTATTGTTGGCTTACGTCAAAGAAAAGCAGTGTGATGAAAGACTAGGTCCAGTAAGGTCCAAGTTCTCCTGCATTTTCATTTTTACACATTTTTTGATGCCTCTCTAGGTTCTGTTTACTTTCACAAACTCAAGAAGGATACTTGATATTTGCATTTATTTTGTTTTATCACACTGCTGATGCAAAGAACCCATTTAGAAGTGTGCAGTTTACATATTTCACATACATGTAGTAAGTATAATGATCTACAACTTGATTCTATGGCCTGAATACTCATCTGTCAGACTACAAATGCAGAAACTTAATATTTAACTTTGGTTTTGTACCATTCTTCATCCATACTCAAAGGAGGCAACTTAATCCTTGAAGTAAAATCATGCCTAGCTTTTCACTTGGCTGCCATAAGAATGAATTCCAACAATTAACAGAAACAGTTTTCTAATCTATACCATCACCCGTACTCCCAAAGGTACTGCAACAGTGTTGCTATCCAGGAGAAGGCATGTAAAGGGCAGACAGCCTTAACAAATGGGAAATCTCACCCGCAGACCACTGTCCACGACGATACTTCCTCTGAAAAAAACTCACAAGAAACTCTAGTACAATCTTTTTGTTACTGAATTATATGCCACTCCTTCATCCAGAATTCCAGCCAGACTGCACACGTTCAGAGCCGGCTCTCTCTGCCATCATTTCACAAACTCTAGATACTAAAGACAAAAGCCTAGCAAGAGAGAAAATTTAGATCCAAATACTCCAGAATCTGAGGAAGTAAAACTATGAGATGTTTAGGTCATGACATGGGCTAACAGTCTCTTTGCTTATCTCAGAATACCTTGCTTTTATAAATATGCTTCCTCCTATTCCTGACAAATAGTCCTAAGACAAGAACTTGCAGCCACCTTTTTTTTTTTCATTACTACATGCTAGCAGTGAAATGACTGGCTTAGGTCTCACTTGCCAAGCCCTAGACATCCAAACTAGATATACTCCATCCTACCCCCACGTCATATCACTGCCCCCACTCCCTTCCTTCCAAAGAAAGGTTATTAGCATTTACAATGGATCCAGCCATCCTGTGAGCACCTAGGAGGGGTGGCAACACAGATTCAGACCAGGTGGATCCCTTCCTGAAGTCCCTCATGAGGTTTCTGAGCATCTTTAGACTCAGCCTCCGGCAGGAAGACAGGGCATGTACACCCAGGAAGAGTGATCCATGAGGAAAGAAAAGCCCGTTTCCCTTGTTGCAATAGAAACTGCCTTGCATTTTCAACAGAACGTGCTCTAGATGCGTTATGGTGTCTAAAAACTGTCCAGAGGTACAGCAGAATATTTTTCTAATACAGGAAAACCTTCCAGTTGTGAAGGGTTACTCTAGTCTAGCCTCACTTTGTCTCTAGGGACTAGGGAACACAGGGCATTACTCGATGGTAGTAGAAGAGCAGGGCAGCTAAAAAAATACTGCCTTTCACTGTAAGGTTGTTGTTTGAAACAGGACATGCACTAACTTACAGGGAAGCATTTTTACTTCTGCTGTCAGCTGAAGACTGAATGATAGAAGCTGCTCTTCCCTGAGACCCAGTTTCTTCCCTAACCGCATTGATTGCTGATGAACTACAAATGCAATACTTCTACGGTGAGGTATGATGCACTTAGGCAGTTCATGTGAGGATACAAAAATTTCTTAGTTTCAGACACCTGTCTAGTCTGAAGGTTGTGTCAGGGAAAAAAGTCACCAATGAGACTATAATAATTAACAGTTAGTAATTATGAGACTTCAGTGGTAGAGGATAAATAGATATGAAACACATCTAGCACCTTCTTCCATACCCACAGACCTTTACACACAATACATCCTTGACATCCTTTGTCATCAAATCACATACACATTTCCATGCTTTCTACCCCCTGGCCATTACTATAACAGGGCCACTAATTTTTCAGCTTTAAATCCCAGTCTGAGTACCCACTTTTATGAGCAGAAATCCACAGGCTACTCTCTGGCACCACGGAGTAGGTGCATAGAGTCTGATGGTGCAATAATCTGATCAGCACTAGCCTTCCTTCCAAGTCCTTTATGTCACAGGTAATGAGGAAGATTTGTTATGGCCTCTGGCAAAGAGGAGTGCTTTGATGAATCAACTTCAGCAAAGGAGTCAGTGACTTGCAGTCTGAATGAAGTAAGATATCTCTGCATTCATGCTAAGGTTTGGGCATTTCTCCTACGGTTAGGAAAAAAAATGCTTCTACACATGGGCTCCATTCCTATAATGGTCAGTGGAATTTCAGTCTCCTTAATCCAGGGATGAGTTTGGTTCCACAGAGTGCAAAAATAAATTTGCTCTGCCAGTTTTCAGCAGCATACCAGCCACCAAAAAAAATGGTTCCTATTAATGATTAAATGGGAAACTTTACAGCCCCTCTCCTGCATACATCTCTGCAGATCTTTTTGGCGTGACGTTGAAGAAATGAAAAAAAAATTGTGTAACTACAATTGCTTTTCCTTTAAACTGAAAACTATATTTTCAGTTCGTAATGTTTGCACATTTGGATTGGAAAAAAAGTTGAAACAGAGTTTCACTCCAGCAACTGCATCAATATACAACATGCTCCTGCTTGTATGGAAGAAGCATGCAGAAACCTACACAAGAGCTTGCAGGGGTAATGGATGCTTGCTTATAGAATCTGCCAGGGACAGATGGGAGGGTAACAGAGCTCACCTGCAAATTACCTTGTAGGCCAGTTGTATCACTTTAATCTTTGGATCATGCTCTAAGGCTGTATCCTGAGCTGCAGCACTGTTGGTGCAGGAACACGACATTCTCAAATACAGGATGGGCACAGACCATAAAGGTGTCCAAGGGTTTGATAAAACTAAGCCAGCTACAACACTAAAGAACAATTTGACAGGGTAACCATGTCCCCCCATGGGACAGTTTGGCTGGGACTGCTGCGCTGACCAGGATCCTGCCTATTTGTATGCAGACTGAAAGAGCTGTGCTGGCACATATCCCTGGTACAGAGCTTGCCTCAAAGGAGGCGAGGAAAACTGAGAGGGAAGTGTGTGCTCGAAAACTGCCCAGCATTGAGTACAGTGCAAAATGTGTTTTGTCTCTTCTACTTGAGGAGCCCCAAGAGCTCCAAAGGCACAAGGAGCAAGTGGCAGGAGAATTCACCCTCCATATAGCTAAACCTTCATTGTGTGCCATGTCTCACTGTCTGGGGGGGTGTTGCCCCAACCTTTGCTGTTCCTTGGAGATTGCCCAAGGACTTCCTAGGAGATTGCCAGTTGGCACGGATCAAAATCACACCAGGAAACATGCCAACAATTAAAACAGCATAGGGCAGCTGCAAAAGAGTGCTCAAGGCTATGAGCAGGACCTGTTGAGTCTCCTGGTACAGACTTTCCATGCGCCAGTGTAATAATTGGGCACTACACAGCACATAGTTTATCTTGGAGATCTATAGGAGATGTAGCTCATACTTGGTTCTCTGACACCTCTGTACATCAAGTGGCTCAAAAGCCTGTGAGCACTGCACTGGAATTCTAATTTCACATGATGAGTGAACTATTTTGGAGTTATCTTTCTGTTGCTGTATAGACACAGATATAAAAAACATGAAAACAGTAGTGAATTACATTGTCTTTATAATAATTCATTTACTTTACAAATAATGTTTCAAACACTCTGCTAATTCAGTTGCTAGGAGAAATGCACCATTACCAGCTGTTCTTTCTCCACAAGAAGTATTTTGCAAACCTATCTGGTGGAAGTTTCATGGAACTAGTGAAATGTTATATAATCATATGCCTTTCACAAAATGCTTTGGGATAAAGAATTTTCAGAGCTAGATCTCTCCTGCAGATGAATACGGTTCTGGCAAGCAGCGAGAGCAACGTGTGGGAGGATGATTTTCACAGAATTCAGTGGGCTGGGGAAGTGACCATTCACATGAATGAAATAGTCTGACTTCAGAATTACATAGTGCTCTCCATGTTCAGTGTATTCAGTTCTTGGCCTCCAAAATATACCAACTCCATACTTTAGCACAGAAATGACAGTATGCCGTCACCTGCTGAGGTCATTTAACCTGACATTGAACAATCATCACTGCCTGGGTATCAAAGCTTATAAACCATGCTCCTCTGAGCCAAAAAGATTAGCCTGTGACTTAAAAGCACAGGATGCAGATGTAGAGCATTTCTCAGACAACACAGAAACACAAAACCAACTCAGACTGCGACAGATTTCTGTTTAACTGCTTCAAGCCCTCAGTCAAAGCAGAGCCAGCTAAAGAGTTACATCCGACCAGTAAGAACCAGTAAAGTTTTAATAACCCAGCCTCCAAGAACAGGGATTTCACTGAATTTCTGAGAAATTGAGTCCGTGTTTAACCAGAGTCTCAAGTCCCAATTATTCACGATGCATGTTCTCTACTAAGGTACATCTGATTAATCAACAACTTTCAAAGACAACACTTACACACAAGATTTTTTTCTACCTAACTTCTGTAGGTATTTTTTTATTGTGACGGAGTATAGGATTACTTTATCCTTGTATTTTCACCAATAACATTTGAATTATAAGAGAATATTTTGACCCTATCAAGAAGAAAGATTACAATAACTAATACCAGGAAACAGTTTACATTAGTAGTAAAGATCTCTGAACATGATACACATGAAATGTAAATCAGGTAATTTGGTAAGATAGGAGAAGCAGCAGGTTAAGTCAGCACACTATATTTCCCACAGAGCCAAACCAACCATAGCAGTATATCATTGTAGTCCGCACAGGCTCTAAAATGAAGCAAAATATTCTGACCTAGTTGAGCCCCAAAAAGACACAGCGGAAAATCAAATCATGCATTGATTATGTTGATACCAACTTCCTCAAAGAGCAAAAAAATAGGAAAAGGGGAAAAGAGCAGTATTTTCTTTGCTTATTCACTGCCAGGATCTGAAAGTCACAAACAGCGAGATATGAGTTGTGCAGCCACTTTGAATTTTGCAGTGCCAGAGATAACAAAGGGATGGGAGAGCAATCAGTGGTTTAGCATATAGTTGTACTGTGCTCCTTTTCCCATTATACCACTTCAGACTTTTAATTAATAAAAAAGTGTAGCATACAATGTGAAAGATCCTGATTTATAATGCCCCTCACTGTAGTGTGGGTTTTACAGCAATTTCTGTCTGGTTTAACTATACAGCTATTTTAACCACACATAAGCCTATAGGGTACATCTTACCTCCTTGCTTTCCCCGTCCACTTCAGCATCACAGCTGCCTGCCTAGAAACACGAGCAAGAGAAGACCCTCTTGAAGGAACAACATCCTGCAGGACATCTAAAAACAGTAATGACTTCTCCCCAGCCAGCCACGATAAGGAGCCTGGTTTTCACCCAGCTTTGCAGATTCAACAGTCATTTACACATTTGTAAACCATTACCAGTTGATGAGGTAGGATTTTGCAGCCACTTCGCACTCACTTTGAGCAAGCGTAAATGACTATGCAAGGTAAAAGATATTGGAAGAGGGGGAGGCAACTCAGATGTTTCAAAAGCTTAATTACTACAAGACTAAAAGCCATGTTCCTCTTAAAGGATCACATTAGCGAAAAGTTTTGATATTTAAACCCAGAACTGAAATATCTGCAATGCAGAAGATGTTGAAGTATGAACCATCAGAGAAATACTGATTTAAAAGTTAATTAAGATCTGTTAAAAATTTTACTTCTGTTAGCACATTACTTAGGGGCCCTAATGACTGTATATTCATCCAGTCCTCTGAGAAAGGACCCAAAACATTAAATTAGCAAAACACAAACCAAGAAAAAACCCGACCAAGCAAACCCAAACAAAACAAAATGAAAAATCACCAGCAAAAAAATACTCACTCTCACCAAATCCTATTGTTCTGTGTTAGCAAACTGAATCAGTTCATCAAGGGATCAGAGAAAAACCAGATGAAGTTAAGGAGACCCAAGACTGACTATCAGGCCAAAGAGTGGCCAAAAGAATAAACAACAACAGTGAGTCACCAGATCTGCTCTCCCATCAGAGCACCCCGAAGTACAGTGGAAGGTTGATGGAGCTATCACAACAGGAAATTATCTTGATAAAAGATAGCCACTCTCCCAGTTTCAAACCTGTTTTCCTCCTCACTTATTTATTCATAGCCTCAGTGCACAGGTGCAGGTCTTTCAGTGCTAGAGTGCATTGCCATTTCTATGCATTTGAACATCTCAGTTCATGCACACAAAACCAACAGACTGGGGGATCTGAAAGTCTCAAGTAGGGATGAACTGAACTAAACACACACTTCTGCTAGCAAACGTGGGGGTCTTATTTAATATAAAATGTAAACAATAGGGTTTTTTTTATACGAAAGCATAAAGAATGTGCTTACTGCACATAGTCTAAATTGTGATTTAAGATTTTAATTTGTCCCAGTTGCACTTCTGTATTCAACCAGTGGTATGGCAATTTTACCCTCCAAAACTGGTGTTTCACCTACAGTTAGTTTACAGCAGCTCTTCAGCTGGGCCATGACCATGGTGTGCCCTGTCCCTGTCCCCAGATCCTTAGCCCCACCACTGCATCCTTGGTGTCAGAGTGGCTGCTTGGGTGGCTTTGCTGCAGACTTTTGGCAGAAGACAAGGCGTCATCTTTGAAAGCCATGCTATCTTGTCCCCATTTAAATAAGCGAATCTGAAACTGCACCTTAAATCTCATGGAGCAGTAATCCTCCACAAATATTCCTAGGAGCCTGATTAGACATTGCTTTTGAACCTGGGGGCTCTAGGATGAAATACGAGGTTAAACAAATATTTATACTCCAGTAGCATACGTGCAAATAACGGCACTATAAACAAGATAATGGTCAAGATAATTCACTGAATTTAATGTATCTTTCTTTTTATTTTTACATGTTACTGACTGCAGACCTTCTTTAAGCAGTGTCTCTGTTTTCCTATGAAGAGAGTAGGATCAGGCACTGCTTCTGTTCAGGATCATTACAGGGGATATGGGAAGGGGGTGGAGGTTTTCTGCAGGGAAGACTAAAAAAAGTCATCCTTGGCACTGTACCAAACAGAAAGCCCATGGAGCTTCTCTGGACCAACCATTACACAGCTGAACCGCTATCCAACTGGTCTGGAAACATTTACCTTGAACTACTATTTCTGTTGTTTTATCACTTGTCTAAAAAAATTCACTTAGATTGAAACTGGCACTGTAAGACATTAAATATGAATGTGAAGAGTTTCGTCAAAATCCTTTAAAAGAAAAAAGAAAGGAAAAAAAGATAAACATCTTGCATTTAATTTTAACATACACAAAGAGAAAACAAACAGGCTTCCCAGTTTGAACTGCTTTCCCACTCTCGTGCCTGTGTAACTTAAACAAGCTTTTATTCAAAACATATTTTCAGACCCTTAAGACCTTTGCTTGAATTAGGCATATCTGGAATTTCTGACTTAAAATTGAAATGACTGAGTAGCAAATACAGCAGTATAAGAACACAAGCACAGTGCCTTTTATTTATAGCAGGTTTTATTCCATGTATCAATATTAAAATCTCTCTATAAAGTTTAATTTAGGATTGAAATAATACTACAGGTAAGATTACCTCCCCATGAAGTGTTCAGCTGGTTTTTGAGTTATGGCGAGCAATGGCACATCACAAGAGCATTGCCCCATTTTATCAGTGTTTCTTGGGGCTACAAGTCACTGACGTATATAACTGTGTGGCTAACTTCAGTTATGCAACTAATGAACTTGATTTCACACGTTTTATATCAGCTACGTGCTCAAATATTTTTCTGGCCTTGAGCTGAGCTCAACTTTATGCAGAACTCCTTTAACTGACTACTACATCCACCATAATGGGAGAGTACTGGGCATACAATGCCCAAGGCATGAACAGACCTTATAAAGAAATGACAGAGAAAAGAGAAAATAAAATACTAACAGACTGTCCCTTCAGGTAAGAAGAATTGTATCTAACCATGATCCTATTCATTAAAATATCTTGGATTAATGTAAAGATGCATTTCCTGGCTTTGGTGGGAACTCGAGACAAATCTAGCTGTACTTAAACACAGAGTCAATTTTTTTCCCCCTCTTAATTTATTTAGCATGTACTCCCTTTAGTTTCATTATGGAGCAAATTTTGAACGAGTATAAATCCTGGGAGTTTTACTACCTAATTAAAAACATGTTCCTGTTGCACACATTGATGGGAAACTCATGTCTCAAAGGGTTAATTAACAGTCTTTACACATTCTGTATTTAGCTCAGGGTACAAAGCCAAAAACATAAATAATGTCTTAGATGGAAACAGGAGGTGCAGATGGTTTTTAAATTTGGTTGTTAGTGCATTTTACACTAGCCAGAAATATGAACTGGATAAAACCGAAACAATGACTCAGTAACCACGCTTAATGCACAGTTATATTTAAAATGTTCTTCTCCTTTTGCAACTTCATATCCTTTAGCCTTCTAAAACAATATTTGTAAGCTTGCTGCAGTCAGAGGTCTGTAGAAGAAGCCTTGAGACAGGAGTGCAACAAGGGTCTTGTAACTGAGAGAGACAAATGACAAGTATGAAACTACTAGTGTTGTGTACATAACAGATAATCATCTGACAAAAACAAAATTAAACACTGGGGTGACAACAGAAATTAGCACACTGATTTACCAGCTCTCCACTGACAAAGCAAACACCCTATAAAATAGCACTAATTTGGCATTAACTTTAAATGAAGCAGAATTATTAACTGAGACTACCAGCTTAAAAGAAAAGAAAGAGAAGACCTGTCTAAGAAGAAAACGCTTAAAAAAAATTCCATTACAAAGGCACATGAACCCTGATCAGCCCACACAAGTCCTGCTAGTCCCCCATCACCGGCTCTCACTTACTAAAATATTCTATTGAATCCAAATGGGAAGGGGACCTGGTAAAAGCCAGTTTAATTGAGGCAGCTGAATGAGGCCATTGACTGAGAGGCTGCTTAATTAGGTAAAAGTGTTTGCAGATTTGAACTCACACACAACTGCTATGGGACAGTGGCAGAGAAGGAAGCCTGAGAAGAATACAGAAGTCAACCAGACCATCTCATTCCCTGTTGTTACTTGCTATTCTGTTTCAACAGTGAAGTGGTCTTGGACATGTCATGACATTTTTGTCTCACTCTAATGTCTCTTAATGGGATATTAACTAACCTCTAAAGGTGCCATAAAAGTGAGTCAATTTTTAACAGTCATTTTGTAGGAAACCCATTTAGTGTAAGTTTACAGATTTGTGAAATGCCAATGACACATGCTCTCCAAAAAAAATTTGTGATTTAGGATTGCAGTGGTCTTGCACATAAAATACAAATATTCCTACAAACCACCTACAGCTAACCTAATATTCCACTCCAGAACTGCAGCTCCAGCTAAATTGCCTGTCTTCCCACGTCAGAGCACCTGCCTCAAAAGCGGTCTCCAGTCTGGAGAAGTGGTTTCAGAGCAAAACGTAAACAATTCTCTATATCCTTGACTGAAAATTGAACAGGTCACTGTTTGTTATGAGCTGACTATTAGACACTTTGGTCCTGTTAAAGGTTCCTTACTCATTATGCTGACACTTTTGGAAGCATAAGTCTAATCTACCTTCGGCCTTTAAATCCTGTAGGAAAGAAGCAACCTTGATACCTTGGCGCCAAGAATCTGAAAACCAGGCTCTGTAGTTCACCAGCTCCTCTCAGGAGTATGCTTTTTGTGTTTGGAAGCAATCTGCTTCTAAATCACATAGACATCATCAAATGTTTTGTCTAGCTAGGAGACATGGCCAATCAGCTGGAATCTAACACTTAGCAGGAGGAGATTATATGGATAATATCTCAAATGAGAATGGGGAATGCAATAGTCACGTTTTCACGCACTTCCAATTTTGTGCCAAGTACTTTGTGTTCCAGCATTAGACACATCTGTCAGTGAGAAGCATGCTTCTCCCTCTATAACAGGATAGTAGTCTCTCCTTTCTGCTTTATCCAGAAAATGATAAAAATGTGGCAGTATGCCCTAGCCGGAGTCAGTAGCACTCATTGAGGGAGCATTTTTCTACTTCCAAGAGCAGGAAAGCATCAGAGTCTTGGATATCATGGCTAAGGTCCAGGCTGCAGTTTCTCTATAAAAGGTGCAGCTGGTGGTTCAACAAATATTATTTTCAGCCCCCGTGTCTGTGATGTAGAGACTCACACTGTCTCTGCCTTGCATGCGTACAAGAGGACTACCTGCTCTTGTCTTCCTTTTTCCTCTTCCCACCTCTGGGTCTGTCCCAGGGGAAGCTCAACTCCCTGCCATCCCTAAGACAGCAGAGTTGCCTCACTTGCAGGAAATAACCCTGAGCTGCTGTAGCAACAGTACAGCAAGTGATGAATTACTTGTAGGAGAAGGGAATTTTAAACCAAAGCTGATTTCAGACACACTCATACTCCCACCTCCACTGACGAATGCCAAGGCTTGCTGCACATGAGAGGTCTGCCCAGCCTACAGGCATCCATCCAGGTGCTCATATCCTGGCTTCCTGTCCTGGCTTCTCTGCAGTGACATACAGAGGACCTGTCAGCTATCAGCTGCTCCTCCTGTCTCCTCTCCTTCCTCGGCTTCCTGGTGCTGGTTCTAGATGTGCCTTTTTGCATGCTTCAGGGGACGACAGTGATTAATGTCTCCATCCCCTTCCACCTCTGTGAGTCATCAGGATTTACTCACTCTGCTTTGTCTCCCACTTTGGGTGACTTGAAAAGCTACACACATGTGTGATAAGATCCTGATGACCTGCTAATCCAGCTGTCATTTTAGTCACCTTTCTCCAGCTGTCTACTCATTCTGGTGTCTCTGCAACCAGACTTACCCATTTACTCTCCCAAGATGCTCATTTTAACATTTCTAGTACATTCTCCACAATTTTCCACATTTTCCAGCGGCTTTGGTGGGTCATTTCTAATAGTATGTGGAAATTTTTCTGTAGCAGACTCTGTGCAACCAATTTATTTTTTCAGCAGGATTCAGCCTTTTTGCTAATGTAGAAGGGAAGGTGACAGAACCCTGCCCCGTGTTGTGAAAAATGAAGTGCACCCACAAAGGATACAGCCCCTGTAAATTCTATCAGCTGGTGATGCTGAACATGTGGGAAATTAAGAGTAAATTTAGTGCACCAGGGTAGAACAACACTCCATAGCCAGAACAAGGAAATACAGTGAGATCAGAGGTAATGAGTATGGGAAGGAATATAGCAAGAATGGTACAGTGCAGCACTTCTTTCTGTTTCAGGTTAGCCCCTGAAGAAGATGAAAGAAAGAAGTGTAAAGAACAAAGGTGAAGAACAAAGTGTGGGTGAAGGGAAGTTCCTTTCAAGCAGGAATATCACATTGGAGAGACACTGAATTTCTCACTAAGGGAAGTGCAAGTTTAAAATAGAAAAATACTAGGAAACAATGTTTGCAGCAAACAGAATTACAAATGACTGCATATCTTGCATATGACATTATCTCATACAGCTGTTCTTCACCAGAATACCACAATATCAGAGACAGAACCAACAGCCCAGTGCTCAGCACAGTGGTGTTTCCAGAATGAGAACTGCTGGAGGCATGTATGTAGGCACTCACTATTCCACCTACAGTAACAAACCTCTTATTTACAGCCTTGTCTGCCAGTAAATACTGTAAGGCTCCGTGTGGGACCTAAGTGCACACCTGAAATTTAAAACAAGTGCTTCTCTGAACAGCTGTGGCCTTCAGCACAAGTCAAAGTTCTCTGCTGTAATGTATAGAGCAATGTCTAGATTTTATCTGGGTCTGAGGGCTGCTGTAAGATGTATAGAAACAGAATACTTACAGTAGGTCAAGTGTGATTGGTGAGGAAAGATAAAAAAGGGTAAAAAGGAGGAAAAAGAGGAAAAAGGGGAAAAAGTGAAAAAAGAAAAAGTGAAGTATGTCAAGAAAATATGAATGCAGCAGAAAGGTAAGGAGCAGAGAACATAAAGTGAGAGCAAATAAGCACTTATGTCTCTTAACCCTCTGATATTAACTCTGTATCCCACATCTATTACTGTATCTCTCAAGTGTCTTGCTTGGTTTCCCCCTTATTTCTCTCCCCACTCCCCAGCCACCACTTGAGGCAAATAATTGCTTTCCGTTCCCCTCACTTAGTTAGATTTAGTTGACCTCAGGTTTTCCCAGCCCGTTTAGCTCTTGAACCCATCCAACAAAAATACAGGCATATTTATCCAGGCTAATATAGACATTTCAGTACTAAATGCTTACTTTCAGGGTTCATTGTTGCTACCCACCAACCCTTATGCATTTCATACCCTAATAACTGAACCATGAAAATTACAGCTAATTTTGAAGAACTGCTGGGGATGGATGGGAAAGAGGAGGAAAAGAACCCTGGAATTACACAATTACTAGTACAGTCTGGTTAGAAAACTGATGATTTTTCTACATCTTGCTTTGTTGAAAGAATACATGTGAATGCAGTGACTTTTTTACTTTAGATGTCCACTCAAGCTTGCTGAGCTTGTTCAACTTGCTGCTTCTTTTCTTTGAATCCCTTCTTTACCAGTTTGCCTAACTGCTGTTTCTAGCAATGTTTGACAGTCTGAGCAACACAGACAGACCTCTCTGTTGTGTCAAAAGAGTGAAACCAATCTGTTTGCTGCAACTCATTAACCATTTTTTTCCAGTCTAGGGCATGAATCCAAAAGATAGCATTCTGAACCTGGTCTGATTGCATCCCCATATGTACCAAAGACACTTAGTGCCTGATGGGAAGGCAGTTAAGCAGATTGAATTTAAAAAAAATCATCTAGATGGAAGGAAAAAGAGACTGTCCATTTTGTTATGCATGTAAGTGAGGATAAAAAGTAAAGAAAATATATGGCGTTAAATACGCAAATTGCTCGTCACTTGAATTCTTTAACTGTTCTGGGGTTTTTTTAAAAAAGAAAATTATTCAGCTCTTCCAAGAAGCGAGGTTTTTGTACCTAGAAATCATAGACTATATCCTGCTTGTTTCCATTTCAAGGCATAATAATAAGAGAATATATTCCTAGAACAATGGGAAAAGATCTCACAGTACCAGATGCTGTGCCACAACTTCTCTTTAGCCCTAGAATGTTTATCAAGCCCTGCAAATTAGGTTTTGTTGTACCAGGAATGCTTCAATTGTGTTTTACTGGCTGTGAATGAAATTGGTGTCACCCTCTAAAAGAACAAATAATCTGATTGTCTGAGGAAAAACAACCTGGGAATTAAGTTATAGCTCTTCTGATTCAGCAGCTTCAGTTCATGTATTGGAACAGCACTCACAGTCTCTGTCCCTGCTGAGCAAATGGGGTAGGCCCAGATAATCTCAGGCTGGTCCAAAGACCAATGAAATAAAAGAAAAACCTCCTTTCTCTTTCTATTAGTCTCGAATCCAGCCCTCTGGCATTGAGTCCAACCCAAGTCCAAGCCCAGCCTATACTCTCTGCTCTGTCTAACCACAGTGCCTCAGCTCCAGGTACTGCAAATCTGAGGCAATGACAGAGGTGCTGATCTATTCCCCCATGCAAACACCTCAAAACAGTGTTTGCGCACAGCTTTCTGCTGGCCTCTGTCCACTGCTGAATTTCAGCTCTATATTTACATCAGCATCAAAATCTGAACTCAATACTCTATAAGGAAATACATTTCTTGTTTTCTCAAGTATCTGAATCTCTTAAGATTTTTGAACTCGGTTGAAAAGTGAGTAAGGAAGGTCAGTGAAATGATGGAAATATCACTTAAGTAAGTTTTTGGTCCAGAATCTTGGAACTGGGTGTAAAGGAAAACAAGATTTTGTATCTTAAAAAAAGAAAAAAACCAAACAAAAAACTCAACCAAAAAAAGGAAAAATTAAGTTCAAAATGAGTTGTGCTTTATTTCTTGGTTTGCCAATGGAAAAACAAACAAAAAACAGCTCGTCCATTCAAGTGCACGTTATGTACTCATTCTAAGTAGTGTGTGCATGCCAAGAACATTTTCTACTATACAATTCTCTTACTATGTATAACTGTATATTTCATTTTGCCTAGAAATAACCTCACAGCATCACACAGTAGAAAAACAATGGCCAAGAAAATTAACTACCCACAAGTCAACATTGCTGCATGAGTTTGCAAGCCAGCATTTCACACGATTGGGAAATCCAAGTCTATTTTTAATGTCATATTTGTACCTCAACCATTGCTTCAGCAGCATGATAAACATTATAATTTGTGGCTCAAAAAAAAAAAAAACAAAAAAAACAAAAAAACAACCCAAAACCTACCTGGACAAAACCATATTTATGTAACTCTATAAGCACCCAGAGCAGAACATGTGTATCAATAAATTCAAACAATACAGTAATAAACAGACAAAGGGGTTCCTTCAGTGTTTTCACTTATGCTGTGCTGTGATATTATCTTCTGGTATTTAGTGCAACTAGAGGACACAGGAATCAAAGCCCTTTAGTCAGTTTGTAAACTCCCACTCATTGCTGCAAGCAATTTTCTTGTCTGCCCAATGTATTTATTTTTTTCTATAACAAAACACACTGTGTGAGTTGTTGAGGAGGCAATCTGTGCTGCATTTCACTACTAGTGTGTGCAGTGTTTACCCCAGCCTTTCCTAGGCAAGAAAAACAGGCAATACTGAGTGAGAAACCTGAAACGTTGTGTTGATCCAAGGTTATATGCTTCATCAGCCCAAACAACCACCAAAAATAAACCTGGTAGCTGAAGCAGCCAGAGGGAGGAAACAGAGCTGATGAATGGATGGAGCATGTTACAGAAATGGCTGCACAGAAACACGGCCCGAGTGTTTCCAGAATGATGAAATCATAGCAAATAATCACAAAGACTGAAGCATTTACCTGCTCACTCCCACCACCACCAGCCTGTTGTCAACTATAATCCAGTTTTGTATGATATTTTGGCTATTCACACAGACATTGGCTTCCATGAACTATGAGACTTAGTTTCTTATTGGATCAAGCCTATGCTGACCATGAGCACGTTTTATTTATTTTCCTAATTTAGCTTTCTAGCAGAGAAGAATTTGGCACCAGTAAGCTTTGATATTTTCTAACTTTGAACAGTCAGGCAAGCTCTACAGAACCCTCTCCACCAGTGTTTAACAAGGCCAGCAACCCTGCACCTCTGCCACTTTATTTCTTCTATTAACTGAACATACAAAACGAAAATAGAACGAAATAAACGAATATTTCTCCTCCTTACTTCAACTCTCCTAAAAGAAACTGTGTGATCCTAAAATCATAACAGAGGAGCATTTCTTCAAAGTACAAATGGATATTTTTTAAGCTAAAAAAAAAAAATTTATGAGCCAATGCTACCCCTAGTACAATGCTATAATATGTATCTGTTGCTTGCACAAAAGTATACTCAGTCAGAGATAAAACCTCTGGATAGGGAAACATCTTTCTCCACCTTTCTGAATCACTCCTCTGAATGTCTTCCTCAAAGCAGTGGAAAACACCTAGATCTATTATTTCTCATTCCTGAACTAGGGTGCTGAAAATATGAATATGAAAAGGAACAGAGGAAGCCACAGAAAATCAACAAAGTTCATCCAAACTCCATTGGACAATACAGAAAATTACTTTCTAGTCTCTCTCACCCTCTTGTTCTCCCAGACTTTGGTATCTACAGTTCATTGGCCTGAAGTAAACAAAGCTGACTGCTTTTGAGTTTTGACTTTCCTTTGGGAAACCTGTAAGCCCCCTGCTCACCTAGTGCACAGCATATCTGAAACGACACCTCCCCTTGGTTAGGGAAAACCATGCCAAGGCAACTGCTCGCTGTCACTGCTTCTCACCAAAACCATGAACAACTGTGCAGAAGGCTGTAGGGCTGCCTGATCCTGCCTTTTTATTTTTGTGTGGAAACAACTTTCTAAGGAAAAAAGAAATTGCAAGGTGATAACAAAAATGCAGTCCCTGCACAGTCAGCATTTTGACTAGAGCCTAAATACCTCTGTAAGAATATTCCCTTTTTTTAACCTCAGCACACGCTTTACTTGGCAACTCAGCGTAAGATCCTGTAGAGGAAAACAATGCTGTTGCCTTATGAGGAAAAGCAGGTTGTTTGGATAACCAAGTGGCAATTTGAAGACTTCTGTGCTTTCTGAGGGGAACCAAGCTCTAGCTAGATGGTCAGCAATATATTATGGCTGTGCCTGGTTGTTTCAGGACAATCAGTGAATGGTGACGTGTGGGTTTCTGCTGTTCGCTCTGTTAAAGTTGTTAAAAGCTGTTATCACCTCCCTCTTAACAGGTCTCTCTTTTTTTTTCCTTTGCCTTATTTTCTCCTTCTTGCTCCCTTGACAGCAGCCCATGACAAAGGTCAAGAATGAAGAAAGAAACATTGTCATTTAACACAGAGCAGGAAACATTGCTGGTATGAGGAAAACAGCACTTCCCATAGAGGTGGTCTAGTTTTTGCTCACCTTCTCACTGAAGGAAGCTTTTTCCTTGTTCTCTTGTGCTCCCATTCATGACTGACTGGCTGGCCAATATTGTTTTAAAAATTAAAGAAATAGTGCTGGTATCTTCACAGAAGGTCAGCAGTTTTTACAAATGTATCTCATTTTTACCCAGCTTCTGATGAGAAAACACTGTTATTTCTGAAAGCTGCCAGCAGGAAACTTTTCCTGAAAAGAACTAATGTTCTTTTATGTCAAATTTACATTCTTCACTAAGTACAAAACCACATCTAAAATACTGGGGTTTTTTTAAAGGGAAGGTGAGACTGAGCTGCACTAAGTTATTTCATGACATTGAGAAGTAAAAATAATATAAAAAAAAAGACCTGACCACGAATTTATAGCACTTTTCTCCCAGTACATATGTGACTCATAAAGAGCTGAAGTTGCCAAGTCAAACACTCAGAAAGTCAGAAATGACAATATACCTGACCTTACTTTGGTCTCCCTGTGAATATATAATACAATAATTACACAATCAGGTCTGGGGTTTTTTTTGAGTGGGTCTTTGTCTCATTTTGTGAATTGAAATGAAAAGTGCTCGCAAAAATGCAATGCTCAGTTGGCTGTTTTGACTTATTTTTCGGTGTGTAATCACAGCCCTTATGTCCTTCGCTTTATTCAAAATCTATTCTCAGGATAGATCTATTAATTTCCTCAAGATTTTTCTGTGTCATATTCAATACATTAGTATATTAATGTTTCACATGCATTAATTATCTTCACAGTATAGTTTCCATTTTGCAGCTGAAATAATGGAAGCAATTTTATTTTTTTAGCTGTGACCCCTGGGAATGAGGTTTTCACAGTACTTACATGCCCACAGTACAGGTCCTACTGTGTTCTGCACCTTTAAACACCAGAAATAAGAAGCAAAACATTATTGGTCAGCTTTGATAAGGACTTGAGTGCCTTGCTTAGCATCATCACGCAGGAATTCTGGAAGAGATGGGCAGAGACCATCCTTTCTCTTCCAGTAGTCATCTGCCTCACTTAATGGGTGTGATGACAGATGTTGAATCCACATCCAAAGGCCCCAGGCCTGCCTGACTTCACAGCTCTGGTGCATCTGAAGAGCAGACATGTCTTGGGTGCTGAAAAATGCAAGAGCCTTGTGACTTAAAAACAAACTACATGATCAAAATGCAAATGCATGACCTGAACTGAAAGTGTGCATGTGGTCTCAAACTCCACTTTCATAATTACTTGCCTCAAAAATCTTCATAATCTTTTCATGTGGACTTTCACATGTAGTGCACATGGTTAATATGTTTAGTGGGAAGCCTTGCTGAATCTTGCGGCCTCACTATAGCACTTTTTAAACAAAGCATGAGAAGCTTGAAACTGGAGTAAAATGTAATATGTAATAAAAGTGAGAGGGGCCAAATTATATCTGCCAAGCATCAAATTAATCTTTATAAGGCCATGATAAGTCACAGTATTCCAATATTTTCTACTTTCAGAGTCTAAATAACATTTAATTGCTAAAACTATCCTGTGATAGGATGTAAAATGGTACATTATTTTTATTAACTAGCTATTATTTTTAAAACTTCTCAATTAGTACAAAATAAAGCTTATAATATAATTATTTAATACACAATGTGAACTCCAGTTTTACTCCAGAAAATAAATCTCTGGTAATCCAAAAGCTGTTTTTTTGACATAAGTAAGCAGCAATTACCATTCATGGTTCATTGCCTAAACTGCCTTTTTGTCTATCCCAAGGAAATGCACCCAAATAAATGAACACTGCATTTGGACACTCCCTTCAGCTTAAAGAGTTCTAAGTGCTACACAAATTTTAATTTGCTTGAACTTCTTGTGAGGTACTTATTTATAAAAATGGATAAAGGTAGACTCTGCAGAGGAACCATTACAGTGGTATAAACCTAAATATCTTGGACTCCAAATACAGACAAGAAAACTCAAAAGGAAATTCTTCCTGTGATGAAAAGAAAGGTGCCAAGTGGTTCAAAGTTGCAGACAGGGCTCGAAGAGATTTTTCTGATGTCTGTAATATTTAGGCAGCACTCAATCCCTTGGGAAAGTACAGGAAGATTTCTATGTTGGTGAGAATAAATATCTCAGAGCTCCTTCATAGAGAATATACAATGTGGTGTCCCTGGAGGAGCTGGAAGCTACCCGCAGCTTCAGTCTGTTCCCACAGAAGCATGGAGGGAACCCCATATAATGTCAGTTCCCCACTGAAGCCATCAGCGTAGTTGCTGGAAGTTTTTTACTATACGCACTAACGTGTGTGAACTCATACCAGAGTCTCAGATCCCAAATCTTCTGAACGGCTTAATGCGTGAGCCTAGATCCAAACTGAGTGCTAAAATTTCCCCTCTCTTTGTAACTAGTTTAACAATTCTTTCCCTCCTCTTACTGCAAATACTCCTGAAATTCAGTTGTTTTTAAGTTTGAAGGGCAGAACTTGAATCTTGTGGGTTTTGGGGTCACTGAAAAAGTCTGCTACCTCTGCATATCTGAAATTTCTTATGAGAATATGTTAGCTAGTTCTCTCTTACTGACAGTAGAACTACCAGTATACAAATACTAATCTTCACTCCCCAGGATTGCACAAAATGTCTAGTTTTCCCAGTGAAATAAAAAAAAAAAATTGAAAGGCCATAGATTTAGGTAAGAATAGCTTAACATGCACTTACTTAGCCTGACCAAGTGGAAATAACATTTTCAAACCTGACAAATGCTCTTCCAGCTGCAGCAATGGGGTTTAGGCTGCTGCCTCTATGGTGGTCACTGCTGGCACAAATGAAATGTTGGTGACTGACCCACCTGCAGTGGTCCAGGACTTCTGTAACTACACTCTTCTAAAAAACTCCAAGCATTTTCCGAGAAAGAGGAAAAAGGATGGATATCTAGTCCTAACACCATAATCCCAAAGTAGTATAAAAGAGTTAACAGCAGGAGCTGAAATTGTTTTTCTTCCCGTGACTTGACTAGGCCATGCCTTGGCCATGTGATATTATGAACAGCCTTTTTGTATCTGAAACCCCAAAGCATTAGGAGCACGTTTTCTGCTATTCTGAAGTATAAGACTCCCTGTTGATGTGGCAGTATCACGGCTGTCAAACCATCAGGCTCTTTCTTCACCAGAGTACAGTGCAAACCATCAAAGATTAAACAGAATCTGCTTTAATATCCATAAGAACCTGTAAGCAGCTCAGAAAAGATGACAAACTAGGTTGTTAGGGAGCATGCTGAGTATCACACCAAACTCCAGCTACAAGAATACCTCCCAGTCCAAAGGGAGCTGCAGGAACAACGGGACTGACTAGGTAGGTTAGATATTACCCCACCAGACAGCTTCCCAGATCCTTACTCATTTTTAGAACCAGACTGGGACCAAATGTTCTTAAGCTCTTGGAATTTCTGAAGAAGTGTTTTTTCGATTCCACTGTCCAGCTAAGATGGGAAACAGAAGTGCTGAAAGCTACAGGAAAAATGCCGCTCCAGCCCAGTTTTACAGTCTCAGAAAATCTGGACAGCTTTTATAAACTTTGAATCAGTGACTGCAGCTCTTTTTGAACCAAACCTCTGAACTTTTGAAGTCTGGCCAGGGTTCAGATAATTTGTTGACTTTCACTGTGAGACAGTACAAACGAGGAACGCACATGTCTGCACAGCTACGATCTGACACAACGTAAACACACAGAGACCACTCCCTCTTCACCTGGAGAAGACAGTGATAATGTCATTGCGGTCGCCTTCCTATTCCTCAGGGAGCCACCGGCACCGCATTACGCTTGAGCTCAGCAGTTATGGCTACATGTATCCACCTCCCCCGTCATTCTCTGCCAAACAGCAGCAAGCACAATCCACGGTTCAGGGCCTTTGAGTCACAGCCCCGCGATATCTACTGAAATAGAAAAGGTTGGTAAAGGCTTTCCTGCCAGTCTCCTTGCATCGACAGGTCTTCCAAGCCAGAACAGTTCGTCCTGGACACCCTTTGTCCTGTCCCTTTGAACACAGGGACAGGAACACTTGAGTTAAGCCAGGCTCAGAGCTGTCCTGCCAGTGAAGCATGACCAACAACACACCACCATCGGATCACCACCACATGATCTCTGACTTCAGGCTTGAGAAACACACTGTGACTTTGAAAACCGAAACAAACAAGCAGCCTAAAGCTAGGATTCAAACTTGTACCAAATATTTGCACATTGATGTTTATAAAGTGCTCTACCAAGAACTTGATTTTTTATTTACACATGAACAGATAGATGAAACAGAAGTAGTAAAAATAGAGAACTCAGTTAGAAATAGTTATTTGTCGAAGTGACCAAAATGGGTAAAAGTCAGGGCTTATCTTTTTTTATTCTATTAAACCATGAAGAAATAGCTTGAATAACACTCAAAGTGTTGTTCACTTACATTTTCTACAATATTCCATTATTTTAATAAAGAGCTCATTGTGCATAGAGTGTAATTACTAGCTCAGGACAAAATTAGCTATGTTGACTTAATTGATTCTATTTACTTTTGCAGCCCACTGGCAGCCAGCCATTTTCTGTGAAAACCAGTTCTCCAATTAATCATGGTTTTCCTTCAGCTTGTCGGGGTTTTCCGCAATGACAGTTGCTATCTGGGAACAACTATCATTAATATAACCAAAAGAGCAACCTTTAAATTTAAGAATTGATTGCTTTATCATTCAAAGCAATGTCTTGAGCCATGATCTTCTGAAGCCTCTTTTACTCTCAATGAGTTCATAAGATTTTAGTGAAAGTCAGCAATACATCACACAAGAGTTATTAAATAAATCCTGTCAACCCTTGATAGCGGCTCAGGTAATACCTACTAAAAAATGGCATGCATTTCTTATTAATCCATTTTACAATTGCTCAGCAATGTCCTGGGAAAGGATCAGCAGATCAAGGTGTCAGAGGTGATTGGGAAGAAGAGCAAGAAAAGTATTACTTTTCTAAATCCAAGAATTTCTGAGGCCCATGCTTGTTCCTCTCAGACACTGCTACAGGAATGAATGCTGCTATAGTTTTATACAGGAAATCCTCAAACCCTCTCATTCTGATGGCATGTTATAATGATCCAAGAAGGTGGTTTTTGCAGAACTGGAAAGCAGGAAAGAGTACATAGCATTTTGCCTTTGAAGAAATCAGCTGGATGTGGGCAGTCTTTTGATTCACCTTCAGCTTTCTACGCCTGATTTCTGGTCTTGCCAGCCTGGCCAAAATCGTATTCTAGTACTATTGTTGTTATTTCGCTGTTTAATGGCTAACAGATGTGAATTGGTTCATCCCACTTCCTGTCACTATATATACAAAAGTAAATGTCTCTCTTTAGCCCACATACACAGAGCTGGAAGCACCATCTTCTGGAGGTCTGGCAAGGCAGAGAAAATGGGTTAACTAATATAAAAGTACACACATTTACATGTACATACATGCAAACATATACATATTTGTTTATTCATGAAGAAATGTAAGCTGAGCAATGAATTGATCTCGCAAAGAAATTAAAGAGTAAAAATGTATTTTGCAAATGCTTGTACTGATTCAGAAGCATTACTTAAGAGACCATATGTGTCCTGATCCTATTGGGATTTATCCAACTCAGAGTTTGGGCCTGGTGGAATGAGGGTGGAATAAAGATGAAGCCAAGACATTCTCTTTCCATTAGCTGGAAAAACTGACTAAGAGGAAAAAAAAAAAGACTATGCAAACTGCATATCCTCTGTTGAATTTGCTGCACAGAAACATGTTGTGTATCAGGCCACAGGAAAAATTACTTATTATAACACAGATCTGGAATTCTCTCTGCAAAAGATGCCCAGTCTAGTCCACTGGATTTTGCTAACCCTTGGTGCTTTAGACACACTCAATACAATTAGTACTGGAAAAGAACTTGAAACTGGTGCTCGAACTGAAAAAAGCATTATGAATGAACATATCTGCGGCTCTCCACTAGCCTGTATATTCTTAAACTTTTTTGTTAGGATCACACTCATTTCTATGTTGGTTATGTGTTGGCATATATGCATACTTCTCTGTAAATACATACGTATTCTTAGATCTATTATGATTGACAAAAGTTCATGATCTCTTTGAAGTTACACACAAGCTGTTTAATGCTGCCTCTAATCGGATACACCAATAAAACCAAATGAGAGAAAAACTATTAAAAAATCTGTTTTCTGAATATAACCAAACTGCTCCTTAGAGTGCTTACATCACCGCTCTGCTGGAAAGCCAGCTGAGATGGAAAGTATGATAAAATCTGTGCTGCGCACACTATTCCCCCGTGTAGTCTGAACTCTGAATTAAGCCTTACAATGAAAATAGTGAAATACTGAGGTATAGTTTATAAGGTACAGAGTGTAGGTGCAAAGAGAGGCACCTCTTTTTGCACATCTCTGTGTTATTAAACACCACTAGCCTTTGGGAAGGGATTTTCAAAGTCACTGAACTGTTCCTGCTTACCTGCAAGTGCTCACATTAATCATGGACCTTTTCCTGTGTTCGCTAAATTATAGTTTTTATTGTTTCTCCCCAGATAATGCAAACTTACTGAGCATCTTTGGCAATGATGTGTCCCAGCAAAACTGCTAAGGGTTATCCTGTTCCCCTTTCATCAGGACAAGAGTTGGCTCCAGTGAAAGTCAGTGATTTTCTGATTAAATGAAGTTACCTTGGAAACAGTCACTTGTGGAACCTACTATGTTTCATTTAAAGCTGATGAGGTGTTTGCCAAATCCATCATATGTCTTGGGGTCAGAAGTGGAAGAAATCATGGAAGATATAAGGAGAAACTGATTAGAAACTGAGAAGGAAAAACCTTCCTGTCCTGAGGACACTTCTTGTCTCTCATGGGATCTGATGGCATCTGATCCAGGACCACACCTTACCCTGCTGTTTTGACAGGAAGGCTGTTATTCCTCCTGCTACTACTGAGCACTCAGGCCAGCATTTGGGAACCCTGGCTGTCAAGGCAGAGCTTCTTCTGAGACCTCTGCAAGTGATCTTGAAGCCTGAGAGCCTGAGCTTCAACAAAATCTCATCTCTACTCATCACTACTACATCTGTGTGCCCAGAAAGCTGAACTGGAGGAGAGTCAAGTCTCCAGGCAGTCAAATGTAATGATGAATGTGGCATAAAAATATGGACAGACTGGAATAAAGAGGAACTCAGCTGGTACTCTGAGAAGCAGTACAATACAACTGTCTTAAACATGTTAAAATTCATTCTTGCAAAAGTTCGTTCATCACTTGAGCCTACTTACTAAACTAGGAATACCAGAGATCCTGCCCTGCTCCAGGTACTGTACAATAGATTCTGCTGTTATGCATCCTGTTATAAAGTCAGTGTAAAGTACATTTATGGAGTGGTGAAACTTTTCTAGTCTTGACAAAACATTTATATGACCAAAACACGAACTCAGAGAAATTAAAACATTCCACCTTAGAGAAAACAGGTGTGTTACACAAGCCCTGTAAAAAGAGGGTAGAAAGCAAAGGACATTTAATTTCTATTTTCCTACTGCTAAACCACTTTCACATTACAGCAGTTGATCTGCTGGCACTCTCAGTCTCACTACCAAATTCCACCCAAAAGATTTTCTTGATCAAGATCTGTCAGTGGATAATTTAGTTCTGGATTGATTCAGATGTGATGCTTCCCTCAAAACCTAAGCAGTATTTTTATACATTCCTTGCGACGCTCTCCAGATAGGCTCCCATCAGACCTATGAGACACATTTTTCTCTACAATAATGAATGTTTCAATGCAACTGTTAGATAGATAGATAGATAGATAGATAGATAGATAGATAGACAGACAGAAGCCAATTTTAAACATTTAAAACTAGCTGCATCCACTATGTTGCAGAAGCCTAGTTCAGCATCATTATCATGTCTTCTTCCATGACCTTGAGGCAGATAGGAATTTAGAGATCTGCCAGATGTTTGGTATCTCGGCTGGAGATGCAGGGAGTTCTCCTCTCAGCTAAGGAGTGAAATAAGGAACAGCGGAATTTCAAGCATTTGGCAGTGTGTTTTTTTCTGTATGACACAATACTAATTGAGATAAACAGATGCACTCCAATAATATCTCTTGCCAGATTAACTTACAAAGACTAGTGAGAGAATATTCCATTCAGCAAAACTTTCCAAGCTAATTCTTACCTCTCAGCATATGCTTCATTTGCATTCATTTTAGTGAGACTAAAGAAAAGGCTTTTCTAGTTGAGCGTTGACACAGAGAAATGGTTAAGCACCTTTCTGAGACAGGACCAAAACTGAAATAAGCAAATAACAATTAAAAAATACCACATAATATGCAACACATTCCATTCCATTCACCGGTTTTTTAGACATACAGAAACATTGTCGAAATACTCATGCAGCACACTGGCTGCCTACTCTAACACAGGTCAAAATGTTCTGTTTAAAAAACCCAAGTTTTTGGATACCCTGCAAGTTTCCAAGGCTTATGTTACTGTGGAGGAGGTACAACGCATGGGAATTTTTTGTTATATTTTCTTTTAATGAGTGCTGTAAGCAATTGTTTCACAATACAGTCTGAAAGGCTAGAACAATTAAATGACTACAGATGTGTCAAATGATGCAGGAAAACCATGAGACACTTCCAAACGAGTAGGCGGAGGGTGTGAGGAGACCATATCCTGTAATATATGAATCTCAGATCCTTTGGCATCCAGCTTATTTTTATGGAAATGTCCTGGTAAGCCTGGAACAATCTAATGGTTTTCAAAGCATTTAAAACCAACAACATAAAAGCCCTTTAGAGAACAATCTTTTTATGCTGTGGTAGTTTTGAACTGGCTTAGGAACAGCATACTAAAGAATATGCAAGAGGTAAAAGGACTAAATTAAAATTGCATTTTCAAGCTGTAGGTGAGAAACAATTTCATACACATAATAGAGTTTATTAGTGCGAGAGGCATAGAGGAAACAGTGCTGGTTGCTTTCATCTGTTTTTGCTGACTCTCAGCTTGGATCTCAGCCACGGACACAGCTTGCAGCAATAAAGGGTAGCTTTAAGTTATGCCATCTTCAAATGGGCCTCTGTGGAGGCTTGTCCTGCAACTCATTACACAGGAGCCAAATTTGTCACTGTCTTCTGAGTCTCCTAGTGAGGGAAGACCACTGTTTCTCTCCCATCTATACCTGAAGGAATGCAGGTTTTGTAGTTGTGATCCTGTGGCCAAGTCGAAATCGTAATTGGACTATTGTTGGAACCCTGAATTCTGAGAATTTCATTCTTTCTACTCTCACAAGCAATGATCCTCAAAATCACACTGCATTTGATCTTAGGCCTTGGGAGAGACTTCCCAGACTGTGCGATAGTACTGAGATTGTTGCTGTGTAATTAAAAGTTATATCACTGCATGAAATATGTAGAGATATAGAATTTGGGTTTATGGAATATAGCAATATATGTAGCAAGATGGAGGATTTTGGGTGTGGATTAGTACTTCTTTCTTCTTCACCAACCTGTGTTTTCTGGTATTGGCTCAAAAATTCTGCAGTGCAGCTCACTAATAGTTAGGTATTGGATTATAAATAAAAACATATTACTTAGCAGCTTATAATTGGGTAGATTAGAGTATAAAAGACCTTGGAACTAGCACTCAGGGGCCATTTTTAGCCATTTTTTCACCTTGTTAGCTAAGAAGCCCATCCCGTGCAGCTGTACTACAGATAAGAAAACAATAAACAAACTGAGACCGAAGAAAGGCCGTCGTGTCTTGCTTCCTAATTCAAACTCTGAGTAAAACAGACTCTTAAAAACAAAGAAACTACGTCGGGACAAACCCGATAGACTATGTTACTCTTGATATTTTGGCAGGAGGAGAAAAAGCAAAGCTCTCTCAGCAGTGAAAATCAGACAGGAGGATCCTTTGCACAGTGAGGCCCCACATGAGACTATGCCAGCACTACCTGACCTCTGAGCCAAATGCTGGTGGGTGTGGCAATGACTCCATGTGTGAGCAGAAGAGAGAAACAGGTGGGCAGGCAGAGAGATCAAAAAACTCTCTGAAGGAAACATCAGTTTGAATTCATGGAGCCTTCTGAGGGGTACGTCTCTCTGTCAGATGCCATTCTTTTGCCTTGTGAATAGCAAAGATAAACCAAGGCTACAAAAATCTCAAACATAGCCTACTCTTCTCTACAGATGTATGGATTTTTCACAAAAGAAATAATTTAGTAGTCTTGAAAAAAAAAACCACCAAAAAAACAAACAACAAACACAAAAAACTAATCCCCAAAACCCACAAACACCTATTATTGGAAGCAAACTAAGGTTAGTTTGAAATAAGCTCTCACGTACTATTGAAAGTTTATGGAAAACTGTCAGGGAAAATCAAACATGTGAAAAGCTGACCTTAGGTGAGTGTGTTTCCCAGCAGCCTGGGTGCAGAAGGTCCTTGGATCAATAGGGCTGCAGATTGTTACTACATACCACAGTGAAGGGAGAAGTTGTGTGCTTGAACTTCTGAGCTTTTCTGCTTTAGCACTGGTCCTTTAAAGAGGATGGGTGTCTTGCCAAAGACACTTGGAGAGCACTAGTGCCTGCCTCCACTACTTCAAATATTTTCTTTTCAATATATCCCCTTTCTCACATTTTTCAAGAATGTAATTAGATATCCTAAACATTACATATTCTAAAAGTCTGTGTTGTTCTAAAAGCTTTGACATAAAACTCTCTAAGAAAATAGTCATATATATATAAATAGAAGAAACCTGCAAGTCAAGTGACATACAGCAAATTTGTATAAGTTTAAAGCTCTATAAAAACCAGTCTGTTTAGAAAAGTGTTCTAAAAAACTGTGTTACACACAATTGTCAGCAGAAACCAACTACTCTAGTATCTTGTGATTATATAATGGGAAAAAGTCTTCTGGTCATAGAGGAAAACCCATTTATTTAGCCTTGCAGACATCAAAGTTATGTCACTATTCATTGAGATCAAGTAATAAGGCGAATTTCTTACATTCTTTCTTTGGGCTTGTAAAGAAGTCTCTGGAAAACTTCTTATGCTATCCAGCTGAATAAAAAAGAAAGGGTCCCTTCTCTCCTCTGTCCAGCAGCAATGCTCCATTGGAAAAACTGAACCTGATAAAAAAGTTGCCGCAAATTCTGTAATAATGTCACTGAAAGTCATTCTCCTCACCAAGCAAAGTGAAAGATACCACACAAAATGCAGGACAAAGTACGGCACGACAGCAGTTCGAAGAATTTCATGGCCAATACCAAGACCAGCCTAGTTACCCTTCCATCACTTTATAAATATTTCAAACACATGCAGTAGATATCAAATTGTTCAAATTTTATACCATCATTTGCAAGATGTAGACAGAAGATACTGAAGACGAGGTTCCTGGTAGAATGGCCTATTACACAGTTCATTTTCTGACTTACAAACTCGTGATGTAAATTAGACTAACTCTGACTTCAGCTTTTTTTCCACCTTTTGAGGACTGGGCTTTACCTGGACCTATTTTCCAGTTCAGAGAAACTAATGCAGCAGACAGTCCTCAAAGAGAAATTAGATTTTGAGTGTTTTATAATGCAAATGGTAAGATGTTATTTGTTCTCAGCATATAATTTTTAATATCATAAAACATAAAACTAACTCTATAATTTTTTTCCTTATTATTATTAATCTGTCTTTGGTGGAGCATGATGAATTAATTGAGAGTATTTTTCTTTAAAACTTTAATAGAACTGCTTTCTGATTTGCTCAACCATAAATGTAACTGAGGACATTATAATATAAACAGATGTATTTGTGTTATACAAAGTATCAAACATAAACACTAGAAGAATCACCTTTAGACTTGTGATATTTTAAATGGAAATTCTTTTTCATTATTGCAAACCACACAATTTATATGTTTGCCACATTGCCATCATAAACACAGCCATACTCCTTTTATCTAGCCTCACTCAAGTCAATGGAAATGTTTTCCTTAGCCGCGAAGAACTGGAAAAAGATGGAGTTGAGTAAAATCTGTAACAGAAAGGTTTCCAGGTACAACCCTCTGCTTTTAGCTGCTTTCAGATGACATCTCCTTGGCTTGTCAGTACACACAACCAGCTATGTATCGCTGTTACAAGTTGTAATGCTTTTCATCCAGAAGAACCCAAAAGCACTTCACAGATTTAGAGCTAGTCTTGAAGTAATTTATACATATGATCATCTCATGGACCACTCCTGTCCTTACAGGACTGAAATGAAAAATATATATAAGCTGTGTACATGTAACTGATTCACAGCAGAAGCCTTGTCTTCTCTGAAAAAATTAGAGGATGCAGAAATCCTGTTAGAGCAGCATCACATCTTATTATATGTATTATATTTTCAATATTTCAATGGAATGTCTCTAATTTTTTACACATACCCCATGGAAAATAGAGAAAGAAAAAACGTTTCTCAAGGTCACCAAGCAGGCCAGTATCGTGTTCAATGTGATGGGAAAAGCAGAGATGAGGTTAAAAACTGGGATTTCACTTTTGGCTGAGCCTGGTCCAACCTGTGTTGGAAGAATACTCTCTCTTCAGGGGAGGGCTCTGTGCTGCAGAGAGTGACATAAGGTGCTTTCAACCCTACAAACTAATTCAATGCAAAGATTTTGTGTGGATTTATTCCCTTTAAGTTAAAGCAAAGGCACTCTAACACTTAAGTTTATATTACCAGTGGCTGTTACTCTATGACTTCTGCAAGTGATAAGGCCGGTTCTCAGTATCTCTTCCTTTCTGTTCATCCCTTACAGGCTGCTGCCTCCTGTGCTACTACCCACAACAGCAGCTGCTGCTACAGCTAATTCCTACTGTCACCTGAGATATTGGCTGAAGAGGCTTTGCCAGCTTTACTCTTTAGTGAACCCCTTAAACCGCTATAAACTGGGTGTCCTATGGCTGAAATAAAAATCAGAAACCTTAGCACTGACTGAATAATATTTACACCTGGAAACAAGACACTGTAAATATTTCATCCCTCAGAAAGCAAATTTTCACTGCTTTTTCCTATACAGAGTCATCAAAACTTATATTTTATAATCAAAAAATTGGGAGGAAAATACTGAGTAAACAACAAGGAAAAATAGAGAGCTTTCTCCATGAGAAGCAAACCTTACAATCTCATGAATGAAAAGTTTCATGTGTTTAGGGAATCTACACATGCAGTTCCTCTGTTGGTTCAGAAAACAACTGGCTCTAAGCTAAATTAAACAGAAATGACCGCATTGAAGCAGGTCATAAAACAGTTTCTCATTTTAATGAGAGACTTGGACAGAAGGGTCACACATACTTGTTAAAAATACATCCTAACATTTCCATAGTTTTGAATTTGTCATAAAAGTTCTCTTCTCCAGAGAAATGCAGAGACTTTCTGGAGAGAAGAGCCATTATGTGGTCAAGAAATTAATAAAGAAAAACTAAACTTCCTTTAAAAAATTTAACATTTTACTGGAACAAAAAAGTGACAAAGGACAGTCCTTTTTGTTTTCTGAAAATGTCTTGAAATAAAAATTGCAATCTGTTTCCCTGTGAGGAGCTTAACACGCTTGAATTAAGTCCATATGGAAGATGTAGGATAGAAAATGTTTCTGAAAGCATAACACAGACCTCATAGGATAGACATTTTGGGTTGCAGGAAAAATGCCTAGACTTTACACTGGAAAACAAAATTCAGTATATGCCCATGTCTTTGCTGGATTTGCTCAGTCTTGCAAGTCAGGGGGAACAGTCTTATAAAATCAACCTTAGTTTTGTATAGTATACAAAAAACGTACAGATACACAACTAAATATATATATTTGTTAATTTCCTCTCTCACTTCACTTCATCAGTCAACCAGCTTGACTTCAGTACAAATTTTTGAATCTTTTTCCTTGTTAACCACAAGGGCTTCATGGACCTGTAATTAAAAATGTATTTTCCTGGCTATGCTATACAAATATTTTAAGTGTTTGATCAGATGCTGAAGACTGGCTATTTTCATGAAAGAGATAAAGAAATTTTAGTAACAAAATTGGCAGAATTGGAATATTTCGGAAGTCAGTGTATCCACTGTATCCATAATTCACATACAGGAGAAAGGTTGTATGCCCAGATCATTAATATATTTAACAAATTAGCAGACATTTGAGAAGCAAAGAACTCGCTGCCTTTCTTGGGGGGAGTTGTTTTACTCAATATTTTATATTGGGTTATTAAGTATCGTTACCTTAAGAGCTACTGATTTATTGCACTCACTCTGATCAAGTTCTATGTTTCAGGAAAGGATTGTTCACTTATCTTTTGAAGTTTGATGCCTGGATATATAACCCTGATGCCAATAAAGAAGGATCTCATTGTGAAATTTTACCCCCTAGGCCAGGAATCCAGTAATGTATAGAAGTGAAAAACTCTCAAGAACACCTATTAACTGAGATTCATAAAATCTAATTATTCATATTTTGATAATACTAATTGAAATTTGCACCCAAGTCTTACACACATTCCCTCTTTTTCCCAAAAAAGGGTTTTACAATGTCCATTGTTATTTACAGTATACAGTTGAATATTCTGCCGTGAAAAGAGGGACAAATAAGTACCAAAGTTCATGTCTTGATAAATAATGCCAGTTTAAGAAAATTCATGAATACTGAACATTTAGTAACAATTTAGTTTTGGCTTCCTTTTTATTTTGATGATGAAATTAGAAAACTTCACGTGAAGAGTTGTAATTGCAATCAATACAAAAATTTGAAAAAAAAACCCATTAAAGCCTAACATCATGTTTTGAAATGTGTTTCCAAACAACTGGACCATTGTGTGCTTTAAATCCACGTACCTGGTACACATTTGGGCTCAATTAGGGCTACACAGCTTAATCTTGCAGAATAGCTATTGAAAAAAAAAGCCACATAAGCAAGCTCCTGCTGAATTTTCTGAAATTTGGAATGATTTTTGTTTCTTTATCCTTTTTATGTACTTCTGCAGCCAGAAACATCAGAATATTTGGGCTAGTCCTGTGGTAGTTCCTCAGGCACAAGTCTTGTTGACTTGGGCTTTTGCTGGAGTAAGGAGCTCAGGGCCATTCCCATGCTACAGTGTGTGGTGTTTTCTCAAGGGTACTGAATATAGCTGTTAAAACTTTTTCTTTCCACAAACATGAAAATGTTTCCCATAGCTGAAAAATACAGTTGTCTTATATGCTATTAACTGTTCATTGAGATTACTTCTGAATGAAATTATGGAGACCAACTTAGTACTGAAGAAGATACAAAGCAGTTCAAGGTAACAGAGAAGAGATTACTGTCATAAAACTGCCTGAGGAAGAAGTCTGAGGCTGAACAGAGTTTATTTTAGAACAAAACCCAGAAATTAAATCCTCCAGAGATCAGAAGTGGCATTCAGAGTCTTCCACATTAAGGTCACCAGTTCAAACCCAGTGTAGGTCACTTACCAAGTGGTCATTACCAACTCATGGTTGGTCAATGAGCTGGTGATCTCATGGACAGGAATCCACACCACTAAAACCTCTGCCACAATTGGCACCTTTACTGAATATTTCACTAAAGAAACCAGGGACTGGGCTGAGTGCAGAGACAGAACAGTATTTTCACCATAAGAGGTGACGCCTCAAAAAACAGGTTAGTAGGATTTATGGTAAGCTTGTCTATGCTGAAAGTTACTGTTCGCATTCATAACCAATAATCAAGACAGAAAACATCTGTATCAGATTCCTTGTGACCTGTGTTAGTGTTGTGAGGCCCAAATAAATTCCCAAATAAATTCTAGATAAACAAGTTATTTCTGTCTCTTTCATCAGGGTAGTGATTTCTGTATTGCTTCAAGAGAAGAAGACCACGTAATTATGCCCATATGGAACCCATTTCTTCCCCTCTCCAAATGATAATTTTAGAGGTTGTTTTCATTGCCAGGAAGAATATTGAGTTTTGCAACTAGAAGAAGAAAGGTTTTCTAATAATACTTGACTTTTTGTATTTTCATAAACAAAAGAATGCTCCAAACACTCAGAACCTTTCAGAATGTGTGCAAAGCAAGTGAAACAAAAATATCAGGACTTCACATTGTTATGATTCTGAGGCTAAGAAACACACTGCAGAATCCACTCCTCCTCTACAGCTCTCTGTTTTAGAGCACCAGCGTATTTTGGTATTTTACCATAAATTTGTGAAGATACAGACAAGAAAATTGACTGACTAACTGACTGTTCAGACTCTGGAAAGCTAGCAATGAGTAGGATGTATAGATCTGGTCATCTCATACACACTGCAGAGCCCATTACTGTGTAGGTCAAGAAATAAAGCATTTTCCTCAGATTTTATATTAAAAAAAAATCTTACAGAATCTATAGGCTCAGTATTTGTTGGTCACACAAACAGTTAGGGCCTTGTTATGACAAAAAGTATCTAGCAAATAAAATATTCTGTGGTCATCTCCTACCAGCTTCATTTTTTGGCCCTTGGTTTTGACACTGAAGAAAATGGTGATCAGTTTTGATCGCTATGAAATCTCATGCTGTTCAAGGTTTTGTAGAGCTCTTTTGTATCACTCCTGAGGCTGGAGTAGCCCTAGCCTTCTCCATCACTCTTCCTATGCAAGGTGCTCCATGCCTGTGGTCATCCTGCATCTCTTTTCTGTGCCTTCTCAAGTTCTAACAATCTTTCCTCAGAAGAATGTAGGGAGACTGCAACTGCACACATCATTCAGGTTGTGACTGAACTGTGCAGAGCACTCTTTCCATTTCTTTCGCACCCTTATAAGAAGCATTTTCTTTGCTTGGAAAACTACTACTGAACATTGAGCTGATGTTTTGTTGTCTATCACAGCATCAAGGTCTCATTCCTGAGCAGCTGAGTTCAGTTCAGAACCCAGTTTTTTCTGTTAAAAATGAGTTTATTGTAGACCATGCTCCTTCACTGGAACCAGTCAGCCAAGCAGTAACAGCTTTAGTCCAGTTTGAACACATGAAGAAGTGAAACATAAAACTGCAGTTTAGAATTGAATTGCTAACAAAATAAAACCAGCGGCAAGAAAGTCGTTAAGATAAACTTTTGAGACTTACTGAGATCCTTTATTTGACTGTCAGTAGTGATTCTGGAACAATGAGAACTCTGAACTTGGCCACATAAGTGCTGCACTGGGATTTTAATGTCTGTGGAAAAATATAATACCAGAGTTGTACATTCAAGAACATTTTCAGTTATGCATTACAGTTGCGTTTGTCTATGGCATGACAGAAAATAGGAAATAAGGAGTTCTCATTATCTTACATAGTTGACAATAATGAAGATAATACTGCACTTCACTGTGCAGTACAAACAGTCACTGTTACTGGCACTGGTAATGAGAAGTATCGAGGTTGAAAGATGAGGCACTTGTCTAAAGTTCCCAAGAAATTCAGTCCGAGTCTGGGACTTAGGAAAACCACACTGACATTTTGGTGAAGAAAGCTTTCCCAGCAGCTGGGACTTTTGGCACATTAGTAGCAAATCTTAAAGATCAGTTGAGATTTATTGAAACCTGAAACAGTATACATGTCTTCTAAGAGTTGGCAATTTTGGCTATTATGACATTTCTATTAAATTCTGTTTGAGTGGAAAGACAGTCTTCTTGTTTCTAAGGACCTTGATTGGCTTTTGGAAAAAAATGAGTTAACACTCAAGTCCTTTTCGTGTGATCTGGGGCCAGTAATTCAAACTCATTACTCCTCAGCTTTCCATGTGATTTAGGACCAGTAAAAAGAGTCTTGTTCACTGTAGGTTTTTCTCACAATATATGACTGATTGCATCAGAGCTATTCTAGCAAAAGCTTTCTCATGGAGCTTCCATTTCATAATTATGTTCTTAGTTGTCATCTTTTCAGCTCATTCTCTCTTTCTACTAATTGCTGTGCTGCCAAGTACACAAAGTCTCGAGTTCTGTGCACAAGTACCACATGTGGCTAGTTTTAAGTGTTTTCTTCCTGTAATGTTGAAATGACTACAAAAACTGCTTTATCCTTTCTTCTCTCTGCCATCAGTAGACTGCCATGGATGCCTCCTCAAAGCCAAAATGGATGCCAGATTGAGACTCAGGTCTAATCCACAAAATAAACAAAATGAAGCTGCTTATAGACATTTACGTGAAGTGAGCCATTCATAGAAAATGAGAATCTCTTCCAGTGTTTAAGGCGTCTATTATTTTTCACGTGTATTTGAATCAGAAGTAATAGGTCCCATCCAAGAGTGAGTCTAAGCCACATGGCAGAGTGTAAGGGCAGTTTCACAATAGGGCATTCAAACGTTATCTCCTCTCTACACTGGCCGTGACTATCATAGCAAGCTTCTTCCTTGAGTCTATCACAATACACAGCAGCTATTTTCATATTATAAATATACACAACACATTGTTAAAAACTATAATATCGAGTAAGACATTTCAAAGCCCCTTCTAGAAGGCCCTCAGTAAAATAGGAAACTTTAATCAACAGATCTTACAGTGTGTCATGCACCCAACTTCCCGTTTCAAGGGAAAGAAAACCTGCCCATTTCCCAGCTCTACTACAGGCTCACAAAATCAGAAATACCACAGTTCATGACTTGTCCTAACAGATTTCATGTGAGTCTGGCTATAGCTGAATTCTCTGCTTACACACAAGTCTCACTTGTCCTCTCTCCTTCCCCTGTCATTTGCCAGACATTCTGCAGAGATCACATTTATACCTTTTCTAATGGAGCTCTCTGGGACTGAAGGATGGTACAGGCTGCAAACCTGGCACGCTGCCCATCCTTCACTCCCTGCTGTAGAGCCCTATAAAGGATCCAAGCAAGAAAAAGCCAAAATAAACCAAGAAAACAAAATATTTTCTTTCCAATGTCTCATTGAAGCAGTGGGCTTAACAAAACTTCAGACGGCACTTACTCCAAAATTCTCCCTGAGAGCTCCTAATTTTTTCTCAGGATAAAAAATTAGTTTCTGAGCCTGGTCAAACTAATCCTAATTTGCAGGAGAGAGACAACCAATGCATCTTGGATGATTACTATCAATTCCTTTCTTCCTAATCTGAAGAGTTCATCTCTAGGCTGAGGCAGAGTTGGCATCTCTCTACCAGCATGACACAGGCTTAGGACCAACTCGTAACTTCCTGTTCACATTGGCTCATTGGCTTGTTTACTCAACATTTTCATATATCAGTTACTTAAAGAAATGAAACGTGATCTAGTGTTCTTTTCTAGGAAAGCATTCTGAAACCAGGACACATTCCTAGATGCCTCCAAGTCTGGGTATCAAATGCTAGCAGAGGCATGCAAAACTAACACTGAGTGAAGACACTACAGATGATAATGATCCTAAACAAATGCAGTTTACCGGGCAGGAAGGCAGGACCTAAATGCCCCCAGTATACAGCAAATGGCAAGTTATTATTTCTGTAATACAAAGTCTGGCATGAAGTACAGTCAGCTCACATGACTGTTGCTATTTATTAATAAAATCCAGATGTGTTCCTCTGGATCCGAGTTTTGCACAAAACCAGATTGTACTGGAAATAGGTCATCGCCATAAGACCTTCCACAGCGCTGTGACTTCTTTTTGTTTGGGATACATTATTCCTGAGCCTTCAAAAATGTTTCTCACCAGCAAAACCAGCATACTAAATAGTCACATTTATTTATGTGAATATTATGTATGTATTTGTATCACATTGGCAAGCAATCGTTCGTCATCAGTCTTTGGCTCTTGCAAACCAACAGCCCTGTATGGTGTGGAGAATTTTTGGAAGTTTCTTACTTTGTTCAGGCTGTTATCATGACAGAATCTTGATCTGAGATATTTTGAGTCTCCAAGGCTATGTTAGGTAAGACTCAGTTGGGCGTCAGCAGTCTCCCATCATTGTTTTTGGCAGGGCCACCTAATCATAGGACTGAGCTTTCCCATTGTAAATCCTTTGGCTGTGAGATATCCATCAGATGTTTTCACAGCTCCCACACTAGCCATAAGCACTAGATGGATACTTTTACACCGTCAGGAAGATGCACTGAAGCAACACAGAGTTGTGACACTCACTAGTGCTCTAGTGCTGGTTTTGTTCAGACATACTCTGAACAGATGGTCCATCCTGTTCAAGAATGGATAAGAAACTTTTAACTAGCTTCTGATGACCATCAATATTTGCAAAACACATCCACGCAGCTCCATGCAGTATCATTTACAAATCACTCCCCAGAATACCACAGACCATCCAGCTCATCCTGCTTCACCTCTGAAATGCATACTCCCCAGCTGGTTTTTGTAGTGACTCACTCAAAAAGGGTTAGTATTACAGCTCATCATGGATAAATGGAGGCTTGGGCGAATCCCAATGGCTGATTCTCCCTCTCTCAGAATAATTAGGACTCAGGCCAGTCCTTCCCAAGCACACCAGCTGTGTGCTCCTCAGCCATTGCTAAGCAGACAGATGCATAATCTGGAACTGCTAGTTGCTGTCAGTCAGCTGGCTGTTATTACATCAGGCAGAGGATAATCTCCAGGACATTTTACGAGGCAAGGGGCTCTCAAGAGAACTTCTTGACTGTGCCACATGTGAATAAGTCCAGCAGAGAAAAGCCAAAATAAAATAAAAAAGAACAAGTTCAGTTTTCCTCTAAATAGCAAGCCACTGGAGCATGCATAATGAAGGTTTGTCAGACCTTTACATCTGAGCCTTTGTACAGAGTTCCCCAGCAGAAAGCAAAGTCCCTGAGCCTACTCAAGAGGTTCCTCTTCCTGCAACCTGGAACACTGCAAGTTACCACTTGTGGAAACCACCATCACTGCAGTAACCATCCTCCTTTTGCTGAGCTTCTTCACCCTATCTGATTAGGCCGTACCTGGAGCAGCTGCAGGCTCTCCAGGGTTATGCCAGACAATTTGCGTTGTTGTACCTGCAAAGCTCCGACTCTCGCAAAGGACACCTTTGAAAGACTGCACAAGGAAAAGGGTTCACAGCATGAAGAGAGGGGAGTAGCTGAAGCCACAGGTGCTAACACAGGCCCCCGCTCTCTGTGCAGAAACACACACTGCCTGTAGACTGTGCCTCCCATGGGGATCCCTCACCTGGCCAGAGCTGTAATGCAAGAGCCAAGAAAACAAATACATAAAGAAAGAGATCAGCTCCTCTCTAGGAAATACAGTCAAATGAATCAAGATGATGTTTCTGTTTTGGAACTTGTCATCATCCTGTCAGTGTTACAGTGGACAAACTTCTCAAAACCCTTCATTTACTATTATGTATCTAATGATGATGATTTACAAACTGTCCAGCACCCACTGGTCTTTCGTCAAATGCAAGCAGATTTTCTAAAGAGCTCAGCATGCACTTTACAAAATCTATCTCTGTATTTAGGCACTTTCCTTTGATATCCCAGTCCAAAGGAAGTGGCTGTGTGTGGAGTTCTAAGTACTGCTGGTTCTACAGCATATTTTATATTCCCAAGATGAAGATCTCTATATTTCAGAAATGACATAACGTACTAAATATCAGCAAAATAAATTACTCCTTTCAATTCACTTTGAGAGTTAACAGGCAGATTTTAAAATTCAGTGCATATGCATAACCACTCCTAGCTAAAATAATCTGTCAAAATGTCATTTATAAGGCAGTTAATCTTACAGGGTATAGTAAGTTTAAGACATATTTAATAGTAATTTTTTTTAGACAGGCTAAACAGTACAGTTTGCATGACTTTTTAAAAACTCCTAATCAGGACACAATATCTCTTAGAAAAAAATCTGTGTAGAGAGAAGTACTTATTTTACTAAAAAAATACCTACATCAGAAAAAAATCATGAGGTGATAGAACTATAAACGGGCCATAGACATTGGCTTTTTTTCTCTTTTTTTCCCCCAGCTGGAAAGAGTGACTTCCTGGATTCAAGAATATGTTGTGGACCTGCATACATAGCCACATATCATTTAAAACTGGAACACTGGAGACAACTACAGCTGGGAACTTGAACAAGCACAACGGTGGCTGTGGTGATTCAGTTCCCTTTTAGTTAGAGCAGGTTGGAAAAATTCTTACTAAATAGTGTTTCATTGGAATTCAATGATTTGGCCAGTTTAGAACTTCACAGACATGGTTTAATTTCAAAGACAGTGTGAGAGACCCTAAGCAGCCTCCAATATGAGCCTCACTGCCATAAAGCAGGTTTTAAAACTTGCATTCTTGCTGGCTACCTTGTCCAGGTTGTTGACAGCCCAAAATCAAGCTGCTGGGAACCTGGATTTGCAGGGCCTGGAGATCCTCAACCATCCTTCCCCAAACCAGTGCAAGAGCTCTGTCCCCATTAATAGAATATTCCAAGTGTTTTCCTTCAAATTCTTCAAATGGAGCAAACACAAATGCCAAATCGAGAAAAAACTCTGAGAAAAAGAATTGCTGCTTTTATCTCTGAGTGATTCCAATATTAAGCAACGTAATTAAAATATTAAAATTCCACTCCATAGGCACTACAAATGGGGACTATCATCGTTAATAAATAGAAACCTGATAATGTGTAAAAACTTTATGTCCTCAGCAGAGGCTACTTTTTTTGATGTATTTTTACACCATTCATCTGTAAAGTATGATAACAGGATTCCGATTCCTTTGTCGAAACACAAAATGAAATCAGTAACAGTACACTCCAGGGCAAAGGGAAATTATTGTCATATCACCCTTCAAGGACATTAAAGGCAAAACCAGAGTCCTGTTAATTATCATTAATATTTATGCAGTACCCTCAGGTCCAAACGGACATGATAGTCTCATTCTATTATGCCTCGTAATTTTCTATTCCAGAGAGCACTAAATTGGCTTAGATGCAACCAAAGAATGGAAAAAGAAACAGAACTACAGGCTGAGATCATAGAAATACTGGAATGAACTGTTGCCCAGTTTTCAATTTGAATTTATGAATATGAAAAAAATAAATCACTAACTGCAGAAGTTCCTCCTTTGTTTGAAACTCTTTTGGAACACTCCAGACATAGAATTTTTTCCTGTATTTCTGTTTGCACTGAGCTCTTGCATTTTTTAAATTTTGAAAAGTTAAGGGTTAGCAGAGAATTTGCACCTGTGCAAATAATCTGAGTAAGTTCTTTTAAATACTGTGTGCGACTTGGCACTGATGGAAAGTTACAAAGAAGAAAATAGAAACACCATCAACAAATCTTAAGCTTTTAGATTTTTCTTTTTGAGGAATGGTAAATACATTTTTCAGACTGATTTAGCATTTTCTTCTCTCTGCCTGCCTTCCATGCCTGTAAAATGGTGTATTACCAACTTTTTAGCGTGGTCCTTCTTACAAGAGTTGAAGATGTAAAGAAAATCGAGCTACTGCCATCATCTTTAAAGAGTTGCCCATCAAACACATCCAGGGGAACAGGGCCTTAGATATTCCTTGTGCTCTGCCTATTTACCCTTTTCATCTTTTTTTTTCTCCTAATGAAACTGCTTCCAGGGAAAATAAAAAGGGTTACCAGCCAGAAAACAGAGCTGGTGTTGAAAGTTCACCCTCACTTTCAGTGCCAGCCACCAA
This sequence comes from Ifrita kowaldi, assembly GCA_013398055.1. Lineage (NCBI taxonomy): Eukaryota > Metazoa > Chordata > Aves > Passeriformes > Cinclosomatidae > Ifrita > Ifrita kowaldi. The sequence goes on from VZRS01007674.1 coordinate 630,082, forward strand.
CAGCAACAAATTTCATTTCGACTGATTTTTTTTTTTTTTTTAAACAAACAGAACAATTTCAATGCTTACAAGGGGCGACAGTAGCAATGTTGGCAGTTGTTCAGATACTGGAGCCACTGGGAGGGCTTTGAAAAGAAATCCTTCAAAGTACACAGGTCCCACCCCATCAATGGCAGCCCCAGTCAGCTGAGCTTGGAGCACAACATCTGGGCTTTCCCTATGCCCCTTCCACCCTGGGCAGCCTTCTCCAGTGCCTGCCAACAGTAATGCTGCACTGGGTGCTGACTGGTCTCATTTCATACAAGACCTCAAACAATGCTTCAGTCATGATCCTGGAAGGGCATGTAATTCTAGTGACTCTGGATTCAGTCTAGATCCTAAATAGGCCTTATAGGTCTCTCCGGGTAATGTTACTCAAAATGGTTTATACAGCAGATTTCATCGAAATTACATGAATTAATCCATCAGATCTCTGTATGTTTCCCTGACAGAGTACCCCTGGAAGTATCTCAATGCAAATGCTGGACATTTCATCCTGCCTGTGTCCTATCACGTCCTACAAATCCTGCATGACTTCACCTGTCCTTCAGTGAGAATCCTTGGTTTCTAAATTTAAAGCAGCATTTCAGGAACTGCCAAATGTTCACATTGTCATAGTTCAGCTTTATCCCCAGAACTACTTGTCTGTAAACATGTCAGAAGCTTCTATTTATGACTCATAGCTAATAATAATGGATGTGGATTCAAGAACTCCGGGTTTAGTCACATGCCTATCTCAGATACCCTGCCATAAAGTTTCATTGTTCCTGTACGCTACAGAATAGCTGCTAAGAAATATTTTTCCTTTGTCACAGAATCTGACAAGAAAAGTAAAAACGCTATAAATTAAATTCTTAACAGAAAGAAATTATTCACTCAAGACAGCATTTTGGAGCAAAGATGATATTTTTTGCTTCAACGCTCCTGTGTTTTTCAATGTGGAATTTTTTATCCTCTTTTGCAAGTTAGCATAAATAATTAGAAAACTGCAGTTCCCAGGAAGGAATACCCTTCAGTCAACTCTCTCCTAATTTCAGTATTCTTAATTTCTGCGAGTGGGAGGAAGAAGTTTGCTAAAACTGCTGGTTTTGCTCATTTGAAGCATCATCCACACATCCAGGCTACTTTCTTGCCGCTCTCTCAAATGGATGCAGGTCTTTCTGATGAGTCACAATAAAGAAAGGGAATTGCATAAAAAGTATTCCTCTTTCAACATATCAAGGCGAATTCAAAATAATAAGAAAAGCTCTTTTCTTTGACAGCATGGAATTGTGCTTGGGGCATGGAAAGGAAACCTGGCTACTCAAAAGCAACACACTCATGCTACAGGCAACTACATCATGTATTTCCTTTCCCCCTATTTCAGTATTATACGCAAAAATAAATTAGATTTTGTGGCAAACGTGCTGAAATGGAAGTAGTCTTATTGCTCTGAGGATGTCTAGAGGACCTCCATGAAATGATCCATCTACAAAGCTGTTATACATGCAGAGTCCTACGCATTGCAAGCCTGGCAGATTTTCCTTTATGGAGACCGAGCAGTACAGTAAGGGAGAAAGAAGCATGATTTGTAGGTGGGGAATTGTATATAGCTGAATTGACAACTCTTTGTGTTAAGACTCACTCACATTTAATGGATCTGGTTTTGCCACCAGCATTTCCAGGTGTCTTTATAATGCACATAAATGGCCCAAGTATGTCCATTGCAATTACTCAGGTGCATCTGATTGACCAAACGGGACTCTGTACAGGTAATAATGGTAATTTATAGTTTTAATTTCAATTCTATTTAGTGGCCAAGATACAGTATTTCAGTATGATGGGATGGTTCTATGTCATTCTGGTTCCATTACATTTCTAAAATTCCCCAGGTTTGGTGGACTTGGTTCTGTCCTGAGCTTTCCCTTTCTACTGAAGAAAAAACGGTTCTGTAACTGTGCTGCTTTTAAGGGTTTTGGTTGGGTGGGGTTTTTGTTGCTATTGGTTGGTTGTTTGGGTTTTTTTATAGGGGAAGAAGGCATATGCAAACCAAAGGGTTGCATGTCTTATAACAATATATTTAAGAATGAGGTTCATGCTGACATTAATCATGTATTCATCAGAAGTGGCAGAGACAATGATGAAATTAACATTAGCTCTTCAGATCCCTGCCTTTTCTTTCCATCACTGAACCTCTTAGAGACACTCTTATGAAGCACCAGACAACTATTTACATTTTCTTTCTGTCTATTCATATGAAAGGGGGATCATATCTGTAGCAAAGGAGAAAAAATTTTAATGTATTTCTTTCTATACCTGCATGTACCAGACTTTTAATCTGATTGGTTGCATTTTAACCTGATCATATTCTGTATTTAAGTTCCCAACCTCTTTTCCCTTATTCAGGCTTTACTTAAGAAACAATTTCATGAAGAAAGGGCTCTATCAATCTTCAGAGCTGATTAATATACTATTTTTTTGTTTTGATTAAAATAATTCAAGTATCTAGGGTTGGCCCTTCCTTTTTTATTGAAGGAAATTACAAAAGAGAATGGTGCCCTTGCTCTTTGATGACATTTCTGGAAGAGAAAATTTATTTGAAATTCCTATTGCTGCCTGCTGTAATTTTCAATATTGCACAGCAATATTTTTTTCTGAAATAATGTGTTTGAAGCTTTCCCTGGGTTTTTAGATTGCCACAGACACTGAAATAAGCTGTAGGAAGGCAGATTCACATGGATGTCATGCTTTTTGTAATGCCCAGGTAGTCTGGTGCAGCTTCTTATCAGGAATTATTATTTTGGGGAAACTAGGGTTAAAATTATGTTCTGCTCATTGCAAAACAACATGGAAGGAACATAATAGCAGACTCAAAAGTAGATACTGAAAATTCACACTTACAGAAGTGGCCGGTCAGAATTTAATTTGGAAATGAATCAGGGAAGGCAACAGAGAACTTTTAGGTGACTCTCTGTGGGACTAACCCTGATAAGCTTGAATTCCACACAGTGCCTCTCTGTGAAGGGTTCACTGGGGTTAACACACCTTAAACCATCCTTTGTGCTCTCCTTGGTTTCTTTGTTGTTTATTCTGACTAGTTTGAAGCCGTTTCACTTCTGGAGAAAGCATACAGGGTTATTCTCGCCCTCCCTCCTCTCTGTGTATAAGCCATCCATTCAGGAGCAGTGGAGAAGGAGTAAAGGATAAAGCTGTGGTTTGACATTCTGCAGGTACAAGCCCAGTGATTTTATCAGAATTCAGCAAATAACTGGTCAGTGAAACTCCTCACTCCACAGAATATAACATCCTGAGTGATTAGACTACGTAAGATCATTAATTCCATTAATGAACTATGGTCCTTTCAGGATGATTTTCTACTTTTTAGGCAGAAGCAACTCTGGATACTATAGGTAAAAATTCAGAGGAAAAAATCAAAGACTTGAGTATAACAGAATCAGAAAGAAACCAAATGATGAGAGAGAAGTTGGAAAAAATAACAGTATTTCTCAATGTCTGACTTGTTCCTGATTTTTTTTTTTTTTAACAGAGTTGTTTCCTTAACCTCTGACATTGTGGTTACTTCTGTGGGCTATTTCATCAGAAATCAGTTGAAATAAAAGATGAATCCCTTTCCTGACAAATTCCAAAGCATGTATCTATGAGATATTATTCAGACTAGTGGCAACAAAAAATGTAAACTCTAAAGTACTCCTGATGTTTCCCTTTTACAGAATGCTCTGGGAAACAAAACAGCTGCTGTGGTCTAGGCTGACTACAAATAAAACTGACATGCATTCTTAGGAATACGCAGAATTAAAATGAAGCTGCAAAGAAAATGCAGACCTGGACTTGAACAAATGAAACCAACTATTTATCTATATAGTTGAAATTCTGAAAAACACAAACTTTATGCAAGAGCTGACTTTCAATTTTCAAATGTGAAGCTCTTTTATGCTACAGTTGATGCTGCAAAGGGTATGTAAGTCACCTCCAAATGTCTGGACACTCTGTAGTTAGGTACTTACTTCTAAAGACCCTTTTTTGACTGAAACAGCATTATGCAAACAACATGAATAAGCCTTTCTCATTCCTCTTGAAAGCCAAACAGAACAAGGCATGCAGGTTTGTATGGGAAAGACTGATGATAGGTAAAGGGTAAAGTCTCCTCTCCAGCTTGCTGTTCCGCTATCTTTGTAACAGATAAGTTATTTGACACCTGAATGTAAAAAACCACATTTTTACTCCGATTTAGCAGTATCTCTGCCAGAATTTCTTTGTTTAGGAATGACAATTATTTTCTGCTTTTGGAGATAATGTTTCATACCTAGATAGTCTACCGTTACCCTTAGCGATTGCAACAACGTTGATTCTTTTGTGGGTAGAAGAAACAAAGTTTGAATTGCAGGTGGTACTGAACTTCCAAGGAGCCGCACTGGCCTGCATGAAACTGCTGGCAACTGCGTGAGTTATAGCCAAGCACATGGAGATCTGATGGCAGCAGCTCAGTTCACAACTTGTAGCTTATGTTCCTATATTTTGAAATTTTCGAGTCTAATAAAAAGCAGTCAGGGAACATACTCTAAGATTTAATGCCCTAGTTCTTCATCTTAACGCTCAGCATGCAAAACACTAATCAGTGTACCCCAGCTTCAGGATCTGGGGTGCTATTTCTCCTGCACCAGAGATGCAGAAGTCTCATCTTATTCTACAAGTTTCGTGCTTTCTTGAGGACTTAGCTGGCCCCTGTATGTTTCACATACTTTATTAACTACATAACACTTTTTTCGTATATGTTTTTCCCAGGATTGGCCAGCTCTCCTAGCCTAGTTCACTGCAAAGCCATTGAAGAAGTTGTCTTTTTGTTTTTCACAGAGGGGATCATATGGAATATAGATCAAAATGTGGAATGTAGGTCAAAATGTGATTATACACTACAACAGACATTGAAAAGGGACAAGCAGAAAAAATTCTGTTAGATTAGCAATTTTTCTACTGTTAGACTTGATTTGAAGTTCTCTTACAAGTGAATTTAATTTCAGTCCAAGTTAGGTTTTAAAATGAAACTATTGGATTTAGTGCCACAAGAAGAAAGGAAGTGGCTTTAAACTCTTGGAAAGGAATTAATACTATGCATATTTCATTGCATAAGAGTATATGGTTTATCTCTCCTATGTGATTATTAGGGCTGGACTTGGCAGAAAATCCATTCCCTACACAAGTTCAAAACAGGCTTGGTTAACTGCTGGGGTGTTTTTTAGCCAAGTGCAGAAACCTAATTGCAGGCACATCACACTATAAGAAGTTGTTCTCATGATATCTCTTTGCAGGCAAAAGGAAATGAGCACTGGAAAACTCATAAGAAAGTCTGCTCATGTAACATTTCCACACTGACTTCCAAACCAAAGAGGTTTGGACAAGTTTTGGTTAAAGAGACTAATTTCTGGATGCTTATCTGAACTGAACAGTCGGAATTTTTTGAGGTTCGGTGTTGGTTGCTTTCCATTTGAAGAGCTATTGGCACTTCCATACATATAATCAACAAAAGCCTTTCATCCAAAATGCTTCCAGCTTGTTCTGTTGTGTTTCCAGTATGTGTTCATAAACCTGCAGTGCTGAAACAAGCTGTCTTCTAGCACAAAAAAAAAAAAAATTGTATATTTGTTTCTACCCTGGGCTCTTCTATGAATTTCTTCAGTTTATGCAGAAAGGAAGTGTCTTTTGGGGGTGCAAGGTTTGGGGTTTTTTTGATGGGATCCCGGGATATTCCTAACTAAAGCACTAAATGTTTTAACATATGTTGTTTTCCTGCAATGGGTGAGAATGTAATACCACCTCTAGAACACACAGCTTGAAAAGAAAGGCCTAAGAAAGCAACAGTGTTTAGTGTTTTTGTTACCTACCCGATGTCTAAGTTTTTGATCACAAGAAAGCCTCATGCAGCATTTTAGATCAGTTTCAAATGTGAAACTCCTAAACCTTCATCTCATCACGTTATAAATCAGCTATGATTTTACTGTTCACCATTTCAAAATATTCTCCATAAGCTTTGTTGTGATGGTCTTCACTAATTCCAGTTTCAGAATTCCTCCTCTTAGGTCTATCAGTCCAAAGATTTGTATTACATCCTATTTCTCCAGTTCTCCCAGATACTTTGGTAAGACCACCACCAAACCCAATCAAACTAATCTTAGGAAGGATCGCCCTAACTCAGGGAACACAGTTAGGGCTCCTCAAAGATAGAATTTGCTGCTTGATCCATGGTACACTGAGCAAAAATTCATTAATAAGGTGTTCATGATATTTTGGGTGTTGGCATTTTTTTTCATGACTATCTAATGTTGATTTAAAAATACACAAATCCCTGGCACCCCAACAGTTCCTAGCAGTTTACCTGGCTGAACCTCACATTACGCTATATCTGTCTGGTTAGTTAGTTTCTTTTTTCTTTCAGTCCAGGTTGTATAAAAATAAATCTTTCCCATTCTAGTTTACTTCCGCAGCTTTTTCTCTGCCCTAGTTCCTCCTCTTAGTTGCAACTTCACTCTGTGGAAACTTGCAGTACTCTGACTAACTGCGGAGAGAACAAATCATAAATTAGTCACTAGCAAGACAAGCATCTTTGCAGGCCCACAATGACTTAAAACATTAGACTGGTTTCTGGCCCGAGGTCAAGCTCCTAGAGATCATTGGGTACATAGATCTACAAAAGCACTAATTAAAATTGTTGGCTCTTAACTGTCCACCTGTGTAGAGTCTGGTTACACAGCATTCTAATGAGCCACCAGCAAAGGTAGCCAAGCAGCTGCTCGTGAAGATGTTGCCTTTTTTACTTCTTTTTGCTGTGCCAGGAGGCAAACACAGTATTATGAATTTTCTTTTTTAATCTTTGTGACCCAAGACATAAATTGCAGTGCATTACTCCTGCTTTTACTTAGAGCAAACCAGATTTTGTTACTAAAAATGTTCAAAAGTCTTCAACCGAAAACACCTGATTGTATATCACTCCAGACAAGCATGAAAACAAGGCTAATAAAGCAAAAACCAGCTCCTTGCTCAATGAACTGTTCACAAACAGGCTCACATGTCTCTGACTAGCTCGTGGCACTGGGCACACTGAGACATACCACATGCTAGAGCTATCAGCTAAAATCCACGTGAGGAGAAAGTCTAGGGCTGTTGACTCTCCAGCATCCTTCCAGTGAGAGAACAGCTTTCAGCAGCTGTTGCTGGACATGAAGCTGGTGTACTCTCTCCTAGGAAAGCTGTCTGCAGGCTGGCCCTGCTCAGCACAGTAAACTCACTGCTGGTACACTAGGCAGCAGAAGTAAGCTTCCACCACCTCCACACCAGTTCAGCCCAAGGCTTGAAATTGTGTTGTTTGGTGATGCATGTGCAGGCAAATGGGAAGTAAAGGTGGGGAGGAATCCACAGCCTGGGTGATCAGATTCCCTGTTCAAAGACTCAGCTTTCTTCTCCTTGACCAGTGCCTCGCAGTCATAGCTGGTTCTTAGCTGAAGGGAAAATACCAATTGTGTCAACTGACAATTTCTGTGGCAGCAGCAAGTACAAGAGGTCATTGAAAACTGAAAGTGAACACTTTCGTAGGTTATTATTAGTGGCTGAGGGATGGAAATGTGATTCTCTGACAAATAGCAATTTTCTGACTTGGACTCTATTTGAGAAAGCTATTCCAGAGCACTGCCATCATGCCACTCTTCAACACAGCACAGATGAAAGCAAGAAAGGGATTTCTCAGGGAATGTTAGTAGTTTTTCAACACTTTAAAAAAAAAAAAAAGTTCCTGCAGTGTTTTTTCTGAAATGCAAAGGCACAGGCTTCCCAACCCCACTTCCTTAGCAGGAAACAGGATCTCTTTTTCAGCTTAAATACTCCCACTTCTTCTGTTCAGATTGATTTTGTTTGCTTGACTTGACAAGACCAGGTTGGACAAATCTGAATTATCTGTATGTTGCTGACTGGATCAGCTGCAGATCCTTTAGTATGCTTGTCATTTAGTCTTATAAATTACATTAATGAGGGCTGTAAATCTTAGATTTGTGAGGACATAGCTCCATAATAAAAAACAACTCAAAGTTTTGAAAAAGCAAAGATGCCCCTAGAACACAGGCTGCTCTTTAGATGAAATATATCCTGTCTTGGAATTTGTCCTGGATTTCTGCTGGTTGGTTTTCTAAACATAAATTACCTTCTTTAAAGAAAAAAAAAAAGCTTGCTCAAAAGGCAGAAGAATAGAAGGAAAACAATTTCACATGGGTCTATGCAGTTTTACACAAATAGAAATACATGACAAACTGTTTTGCAAAGATGACTTGAGAGTGGTCTAAAACTTTGTTCTGGTATATTTACCCATAGATTTAATGCATTGAAATAATGCTAACTGCTAAGCAAAAAAAAAAAAAAAAATCTGTTTATGCTCCGTTTATGTCTAAATAAAATAAATAAGAAAATGAAAGAAATAGGGACAGTCAAGAAATCAATGAATAGAACCCCTAAGTTATTAGCAGAAAGAACCATGCTTAAAACGCAAGTCATCTGACATTCAGTACTGCAAGAAACACAAGAGGTATTGAAGTGCATTACCAAAACTGGCTTCCTCTGATTTCGGTTTTTTCGGAGGTATAGAAGGGTTGTTAAAAAGTGATATATTGCTCACACCTTTTTACAAGTTCTCTTTACAAAGCATTTAGAATTCAATTAAATGTTTTAAATGAACCATCTGAGTCATATAATAAAAAGGGTAGGTCCCAGTTTATATTGAGGAGCCTAGCATAAAAAACCAAAGTCAGTAATATGATCTCAGATGGCAGAAATTTTAAAGACATTTGTCAATTGACTTGGTTTAGATAAGACAAGAACACTATATATATATTACTCCCAAAAAGTTATTATAACAAACTTATGAGCCATCAAAAATACTTTAAGAAAGATAAACAGTTAAAAGAAATGTATTGCCTGTCTGAAGTAAACATAAACAAGTACAAGTAACATGATTTTTTTTGAGAATCGTACTAAAAGATGATTCATAAGATACGCCTATTAATTTCTAGCAATATTAGAATTCTCTCTCTCTTCCTCATATTTCTGACATTCCCTGACATAAACATATAAAGTTTCTGTTTTCATGATCTTGGTTTTTGATACATCTTTTAGCTTGCCCACAAGGACTAGAGTCTATAACTAATGCTCATGCATTCACTGGTTTGTCAGGGCCACAAGCATTTCACAAAGTCCAAGCTCCTTTTGAGTGCACGATTTATTCACACACTGAATGATGTTCTGTCATTTATTGCCCAGGCGTAACTTGTTAGACTCAAACAGAGTTTTTCTTCCTTTCTGTGTCTGATCTGCAGGTTCTTTCTCTAAGTAAATATATCAGATGTCCTCTCACACCTCCAGCATTTTTTTTTACAGACATCCCCCAAGAAATGTCAAGGGCTACAAAAATTCTTCAGCTTTCTGCACCTCTGTGTAACACTAATTACCAGACAGTTTCCACAAGCTCTGCAAAGGTCTTGTTAACACTCTTCAGTGTCTGGACCAGCTCACTCCGTTAATCACATGGACCACTACTGAGGAGTGCTGATGACCAGGGAATAATGGAAGTGCCAGTACTTCTCTAGTGTCCAGCAATTAGTAAGTTCCCAAGTAAATTCCTGCCTGTTCTGAGAATTACTAATTTCCTAAGGACCTTCCAACTCCCTTAGAAAAAAAGAGTCTGAAAATGTTTTTTGTCATAACATTTCCATGCAGAATTATTCTCAAAATGCTTCTGCTTGAAACTGTGGTATGGCTTTTACTGTACTTTGTTGGTTTTCAGAACATCCTCTCTGAAAATGAGCAGGGGGAGGACGACTGACCAGTTACCAAACTGACCAGATTACTACATATTAGAATATCTCTTTCTATGAAGAATATTTCATATTAACCCAAATATATAGTCTCTGCTTGATATTCCAGTATGCCAGGAATTTTAAGTTTTGATAATTTCCTTGAAGCAATTCAGTTTTAACTTGTCCCTCCATTACCTCATGCAGATGCTTCAGTGTTCAGCACCCTGATGACACCAGCGAGCTGGAGGTATCTCCTGCAGTCTCAGAGTATGCCCTTCTGTGTTTACACTTAAACACATCGTCTGCATCTCACAAGGTAGTTAGTGAGTTAGAGACCGTGTGCACTTCAGATAACTGGATGCACAGGTTCAGGGCACAGTGTCACAGAAGGAATTGACACACACAGGTCCAATACCTTTTCCCCGCCAGGCCATGCTGACCTTAACATTGCATCTTGCTATCAGTGTAAGATGCAGAATATTTCAGCTACCACCATCTCTTAGGATCTACATAATGCAGTTAGTGACTTCAATAACACATTTTTTACTAGAAGAATGAGGTTCCACTCCACCTCCATCCTATATGTTTTCCTACAAGGTCTATACAAACAAATAGCTAAAGCTGGTTGGATCCTTCCCTGAATCAATCCAGCTTCATAATCCTGCTGAAAACTACTCAGCAAAGACAAAGGAAGGGTGGAAAGGGTGACAAAACACAAGAAAGAGAAAAGTGCAGCTCATTTCAGTGTCAAGAAACGGATTGATTTCTCAGCTGCTTGCAGCACTGTAATCTCAGATATGTTTCAGAAATGGCTATGCCTTGTAAAAATTAGTAGCTATAAAGGATGGCATCAAAATGTGCTCAGCAGATGCTGCCACAAGACTTGCTGACACATTTAAGTGCTTATTCCAAATGGGATACGCTGGCTGTGCAATTACCCTTTACAGGTTCTTTGTCTTTTAAGAATTAGTCTTCCATCTCCTTTGTAATCTGTTTTAGTGACTTCCTAGAAATTTCTTTTTCCAAAGCCATAACAGTTTGTTTTTCCTCAATAACGCACAACAGGTGTGCTCATCATGGACATTTTGTGACCTCTTCAATGACACCGGAGCTTGGGTATTTCAGCTTCATGTAAAATTCTGGCAACATCCAGAATTGAAAAATCAATGGGAATTTAGTCAGCTCTCAGAAGGGTGTGTTACAAATTATGGCCCAAGATTACACTAAATTGCCATTTAAAGGGATATTGGTGAATTTAAATGAATGAAAAACATTCTCTGTCCTATTCCTTCATTGCTTCTCACAAATGGATCTTTACCACAGATGTAAAGGCATGTTTCCACCTTGTCATGTAGCGTAGAAATGTTGTAAAATAAAGGAAAAAAAAAATCTCCAGAGCCATGCTCATACGAGCAATACTATCGAAGTATGACTAAAATTGTAGAAGTGCTATTTATGAGGAAATTGTAGCCCAGAGAAAGCAATGTTGCCAAGTTGCTCTAGCAGCCTATTTGCCTTAGGTTTTTACCACTATCAGTTATTACCCTGGCTCTTTTAGTACCAGCTTTGCTAAAGCTGGACTGAAAGAGAAGTAAAATTTTGCTGGGAACAGAGCTGCAGGATCTCTCTCTCTTCTTAGGTTTTTGCGGTTTTTGGGTGTTGTTTCTCGGGTTTTAAAAAATGTTATTATTACTATTTTTATTCCTTAACAAATATTTCTAAAACAGTTGGATGAAATAGGCTTCTGGCCGTGAGGGTAAGTAAACTAATTTCCTGGAATTACAGTAAAACAACTTATCTCATCTACCACCTATCATTATCAATTACCGTGTTACAAATCCTGGAACAAACAAAAGGCCAGGAATGTGGAAAACCAGGTTATAGGTCTCCTCAGACATTTTGTTGTGGCCTTTTCATTAAGTCCAAGCATAATTACAGGTATTAGGAACAAAGACAGCAACAGTAAATCTGATCAATGAAATGACATAATTAAATGGTTCATTGTAATTTTTGTGGGCACTGTCCAAGAAGCAGAGATTAAAACATGTTAGAGCAAAGTGGCTACCCTGGGTGGCTGACTGGGACACTGATCATCACTTCTGCCATAAAATCACGTTGAATTTATCACCCACACAGTATAGGAAAGATCTATCCTTGGCTGGATGCTGTGGCAAAACTAATTTTTGCTGTAATTATAAATCCTCAAAGTTTAATCTTGTATCCATCCAACCTGGCAAGAGTCCTGACTCTGTCACTGTGATCATCTAGCAGAAAGGTCAACAATTTTACTTTAATGGCACACAGCTTAAGGAGCCAAACTCACATTTTTTATTCACTTTTGCAAGGAAAAACGTGACAAAGATCAATAGGAATAATGACTGAATGAGGACTCATTTAAAATTTTAGTCTCTGGGCCAACATCAATAATTTTAACAGTGGGCTAATTTAATCTCTGATGTAATTCCACCTGTCGCAATTGACAATTGGTCCTCTCTCAAATGGTATCATTTATTTTAAAAGCATTTAAGCAGTTCTACTTTTGAAATATATATAGAAATCACCTAAAAAATTGATCCTGAAAGCTAAGTTCTTGTGAGCTTAATGAACAAATGTTGCACATAAACATCCACCCCTTATACCAATACAGATCTTCATGAGAAAAACCAGAAGGTTACATTAGATCCAAGGGAAAATATGCCTGATAAAACCTACACTGAGATTCATGTGTTTCCAGAGAACACACTGAAAAAAATCCAGAGAGATCTTTGCTTATTTTGACTTCTTGCCTGGTCTGAGGGTTTGTTATACATCTAAAAGTTGAACTGAAACATTAGAAACCGCAGTGAACTTAGTCTGTTTTCAGCAAGGCAGGATTTGGGGCTTAGGCTCATTAAGGAATGTCAATCTGAAGCTACAGTCAATCTTAAGGAAATTGTTTGTCTGCTTTGATGTTTAACTGGCCTCCCATAAAAGTAGTATCCAGGATATACAAATTCAGAAAAAAATAATGCAACTAACTGAGATTATTTAAAAGATCAAAACACACATTCTCCCCATTGTTTAAAAGAAATAAATAAATTTACGGGGAAAAAAAATAAAGAAAAAAAGGGGTGGTGTCCTGTGGTATTACACAGGCTTTTAAAAATCTCTTTGTGATATACCCAATACATATCTAGGGTTGTTTTGAGAAGTCATAAAGAATGGCAAAATACCTTAGGGGAGCAGTTTGGGTCCACAGGGCATGCAAAAAATAATTCAATTACCAACCCCAACCATTTTTTTGTTGTTTGTAATGCTTTAGACTGAATGTGGCTTTTCTTTCCAGAGCAATATTTTCCATTTTGTTCTATTTTTCTACTTCAGTGATGAGGAATGCATCAAGGGACAGATGAATTAATCTCCAATTCCATATGTGTACCTGTGAGTACTTCAGTGTGTTCAAGAAAACAAAGCTTCCATAACGACTGTCCTGACTGATAAAGGCACTTTTTTCCCATGGTTGTCCTAACAGTACATTGTAAATGCTCTCTTTCGTAATTTCTGAAGGTCCCATGCAGGACACTGGAATTCCCGACTGTACAACGCACGCTTTCATCTGTGTGATCATCAGCACATGTCGAGTATGTTTCTGAAGGTCTGTTTTAAAGCTATGGCCATGGGACATCATGTGACCACTGAATCATTTTCTTCCAGCTGAGGGTACATTTTATCTTGCCAAACATTTTCATAGTTTGTGCAAGCAGTTCCTGAAGTCTGATTCAGCTGCTCATGATGTGGCCGTCTGCTTGTCTGAGTGCAGGGGAAGGTTTAGGATTTCATATTCCTCTCCACGCTCTGACTTTTAATCCTCTAAAATGTTTCCTGAGTGTTGAACATATGCCTGTTTGATTATTCCTGGCAAATGGTGTTTAGGAGCAGTTTGTTGATTAATTCTAAGCCATGCTGTGATGGTCTTCAAAGAACACCTTAATAATTCAAGTAAGCCATGAGGAAAATAACGTTTTCTTCATTCCAATATACGTTCTGCAGCAGCATTTTTCATTTTAATGAAAATAATATTTTCATGGTGTATTAAGAGAGATTTTCAGGGTATGTAATATTCTTATCTACAGCATATTTAGTAGGATTTATTGCACACGCCCTCCATTTAATGAGGTCAAATACACACAGCGAAATCTGTTAACCAAATAAAATAAGTCAGGCAGCTGCAGACTGCAAGTAACTGAATCAGTGGAACCAAAAATCTAGTAGCAAACCATAGTTATCTCTAGAAATATACTGGGGGGTGTTTTAGGGCCAGTTCAACGCACATACAATGTGTTTAATCTACCAAAGCATTGATAACCAGGGAATTAGGTCAATAGTGAGCACCATCAAATACTGCCCTCACTCAACCTCTGCTTTTCATACCAGCAGGTCAGAGTGCTACCCACCACTTGGACAGTCAAGTGATTATACCACAGTGAGACAAACTGGTAAATATCAGAAGGTACTGACACATTAAAAACCCTTCCAGAGCCACAAGGTTTTAGTTTTGATTTCTTTTTCTTTGAGGATTCTCCTGGTTAACCTTACATGTGAGTAACTGAAAACTGTCTAAATGCAATGTCTGACATAAACTGTCTGGGATTATCAGTACCACAGCTAAGTTTAGGCATACACAAGGCTTTCCTAAAATTGTAAACTCTCAAAATTCTTCTAGGCATCAGAGACACAGAAGGCCTAACAAGTGAACCAGATCATTTCCCAATTTCATTTAAATGCTGGGGTTTTCTGTGCTGCATCCAATCTAAACTCCCTCAAGTGACATGGCTTCCTCTGCTTCCTGCAGGAGACAATTCCATACTCCAACAGATCTTTCTCTGACAGACAAATGTTTCCCCAGATATTCAGCATAATTCTTCCTTTTTTAATTTAATCCCATTAATGTAAATTATACTCCCTTTCCCTTAATTTGTATCATTGTTTTTCAAAGGAAACATAACAAAAGTTTTAATGAAAAGGAAGACTGCTTTATGTAAGCAGTAAAAATTCATGTTAGAGAGAAAATTTACCTTACTTCTATGAAGCAGGGGATTAATATGATAAAAAGCAATACAGGACTGTAGCTCACACCATGGTGTGGTGAAAGATAACTTCTGCAATAAAGTTTCAAGAGCTTCACTAATTCCACTATTATTCAGGCAGGCTATAAATCTGGTAAATTTTTTCCACTGGTGAACCTTACTCACTAATAAAGCTTAATTAGCAATTTATGCAAGGGCTCAACTCCGAGGTCTTTGAAGTCAGTGGGATTCTTTCCATTAGTTTCATTAGGATCTGGATGATGCTTGTATTGTACATGAAAACAACACTGCATTTGATAATATGCTAACAGCATGAAAGAAAATAATGTGTGAGTATCAAGAAAATAGGGTTTTTTAAAATAACTTTTACATATTTTACTTCTGTGAAAGTGCTTGATGAAATCACCTGCATCCTATATTTTTAGAGCAAGAAAGGTTTTCAAACCCTCTCAACTTTAAAATTATTTAAACTGTAGCAGCATGCCAAGTGAAATATCAATTTCTTTGACAAAGAATTCATTTTCCATATGCTTTCAGCAACAAAGAGCTTTAACCTGTTTACAGTAGTTATAAAAGTAACATGAGCACCTCTCCTCAATGTTACTAGACCAATTTAAGATAAAGTTTCACAGTGCGTGTATTATTACTTTCTTTCTTCTCCCTTTATAGTTATCTGGTCAGTTGAATTCCACAGAACAAGTTTTCCTGCGGGAGTTTGGAGGAAAGTGCTAATGGCAGCTGCATTCTACCTCTCTTGCCTGAAGTTCAGAGGTGTTAAAGGCACTCCAGCAGGAGCTCTCAAGCAACCCTGCCCTCTGCCTCTCACAGAGAGCGAGACTTGGTATTCTGAATGGCGGTCAGTTTTCATCCAAGCAAAGCAGCCTGATGGATTGGCAAGGAGATAACATCTCACAGCTTTGCTCAGTGATGTATCCGAAAGCCTCTGAGCCAGGCATAAACACACATACAGCCATATCTAATATATGGGCTTCACCTCTCTGCCTTTCCTAGGAACTCTCTCTCCCCTTACCTACGTGAAGGCTGAACTCCCTCGTTCGTGCTAAATCATTGCTGGCCCACTCAAAGCAAACAAAGTAGAGATAATGTTGCTTTTCTTTCCAGCCAGAAATGCCGGTTTTCTGTTTAAATGCATACCTTTGATGGTGGCTCACTGGCAAAACTTGCCTTAGGTAAAAGAAACAGAATTATGCAATTTTCAGCTAAAATAATTTTGCCCTTAAAGAGAGAGGGAAACATATCTAATCCAATTTCCCAAGGAGAGTCAACTTGTGAAATTAGAATTATTTTATTGGTCTAAGCTCATTTCTATTAAAAAAAAAAAAAAGAAATTTTGACTAGGGCTTACATGAAGCTAGCAGGCAGCAATCTACTGGAGACCTGTGGCCTGTATGGGTTCCAAACTGGGCTAACAGGTCAAATGTTCTTGGAATAAACTATATTAAATTCACAAATTACATGCATAGATGTGTATATACTTAAAGATACAGATCTTAATAAGACATGAAGTACAAACAGTCTGTATTGTTTCTACATTTCCATATTCCAAGGTGAAAGAGGGCAGTGCTGTCTCCTTATCACTCTGTTGATCTTAGAAGTCAGTCTTGCAGACTTGAAAGGAGTGAAGCTGAAAGACTTGGAACATGTCATATTTAATGAGACTGAATGAACTAACTGCTGTGAAAGGACACTGGCACAGCCTAATGAAACCGCATGCCCAGCAAGGCTATGCTCACTACAAAAATGTTCTCTTTGCACCTTGCAATTACGGTGCTGGGTCGCAGAGGCGCAGCTCAACCCACAGTAGTGTCACACGGCTAGTAGTAGTTAATAGATAAAATTCAAGACATTGTATTTCTCACAATTAAGGGGTCCACGATGTTTTACTGTCAATGCAGATGAGGCATGCTCTCCTCATGTCATATCAGAACCTCACCCAGCAGGCAGCTGGGAAGCAGCCCCTCACCGGAAGCTTGTACAAAAGTATGTGCACAATATGGAAGAGACTAACAAAACTTTCCCTTATTTTCCTCAGTCATGCCTTTTTTCATCTCTTCAGTGCTTGGAAAAGCTCTGATGCAGTTTTTATGGCTCGGCACTTCCTCCACTGGGCAGCAACTATTATCAGTGCTTAGGAAATCCGATTTTCTCCACTGCTGTGGAAAGAAGCAGTTAATTTGTGTTTCTCATCAGACTTGAGCATGGAGTTAATTGTGTCTCAAAAGCAGAGGAGACACTAGAAAAGATCTGTGCTGTTCTCTTAGCACTCAACTGTGTCTGACAGAGCAAAATGCTCAGATGGAGCAGAGATTTCCTTCTGGAGGAATGATTTTCCTGGCATTTGTTGTGATGCTGGTGCTGAGAGAAGAAATAGGTACTGGTTGAGGGTGGTTTAAGAATATGCTGATCCACCACAGGTGAGACACTAGTCACTAAATTATGACTCCTGCCCTCTACTCTTGGAGAATCCTGCTGCCAGACATCAGTGAAGCTTTACCTCTCCTATTTAAAATTGAAGCCCAACCCAGAAGCTGGACACTACTTTCACTCCACATTGCTAGGGGTTCGCAGTTTAAAGTGTTCCAAAGCTGCAAAGTTGGGATGTTTCTCTGCAGCAGTTTTATAAGTCTCTTAAGTTCCTGCATGGACTATAACAACCTCATTTAAGCCGCAGGGTATCTTCACTGACATCAGCAAATTTGGCTCAACATCCTCCAATAGATGGGCAATTTGTTTTCATAATAAACAATACCACAAATCACAAGAAAAGCAGCATAGCTGCCAAAATGTCTTTAGCCCTTGTAAGAAAAAAACCAAACTCTGCTACAATCAAAGGATTTCATTTGCATTTTGGTGAAGTGAAATATTGCATTCTCTCAGAGGGTTTCTGTCTCTGATTCTATCAGAGTCTTTTGGCATTAGGGACAGTAGAGGCTGCCCTGCAGTGTGAGACTGCAGAAAGCTACCTTGGAACAGGAAAAAAAAAATTATAAGAAAGATTTCAACCAAAACTGAATGTGAAAACTATGAAAAATACTTTGTTCCCTTTATGAAGGATTGACATTATTAAAACTACTTGTTTCCTGCCTCTTTCTCTGAGATATTTTTACTATTTTAACTTCTTACCCTCTAAGGAGGAAGGAAATTTTTTTTTCCTGAATAAGCATTAAATATATAACAAATTTATGATGAATACAGCAGGCAAACTAAATAATGAATAGAAAACATGCCAGTTTAAATGAAAGTATGACTTAGGTGGTGAAGCTCATGTACCTTGAAAACACCTCAGAGAGATGTTATTTAATGGTGAGGAATGCCTTCACTCTTTATTCAAAGTAAATAGCACCCATAAACAGTTGCTATTCACCAAACATAGGAGGACTGTATTTGGATGCATTTCCATGTACATTTCCTCAGTCTCTGATGTGCCCTCTTCTTAAGCAAGTAAAAGGGAACAGAGTACACACTGTCTTGAGAAGAAAAATTTGCTTTTTGTAAAGATCCCTCAATGCTAGCAGTGCCAAGCCCCCAGTACATCTCCTAGTTAGATTTTGTGACAGAACTTAGCAGAATTTATTATTCATTTTCACTTTCTTCCAGAAAAATAGTAAACAGCGTAGCACATACATGCATTTTTAACTGCCAAGGATATATTATTTAACTTGCAGATTTTATTTCTATAGGCTTGGTTTGTTCTGAGACTCATAAAAAACCCTCAAGGACAATCAAGATAAAAGTGTCACTGAGACAGGTCCCTTCTGAAATAAACAGCATGTATTAGCCTACATATCATAACATTTTTAGTATGTTTCAAATAATGTAGAAAGCACAGACGAGCTGTTTGAACTTGGTTCAGGAATCAATGTGAGAGTTTGGAGTATAGAAGAAAGGTCTGATAGTTTCTTGTTTAAGTATAACTTCTCTCTCCTCTTCTAACACTGCTCTTTCCTGGCTCCTAACAACCCACAGGCTATTATTATCATTAGGGTGCAGGATGTCCTGTCTGTGGTTTCAGAGGAATGTGGGAAGGACATATTCCAAACTGTCTGTGATGCTCAGGACAACTTTCTTTGAACTGAGACCTGGACTGTCATTGTAGGCAGCTAATATGTTTCAGAAGCCATTTTTTTCCTGTAGCATTTACTCAGCATGTCATGGTGGGGGTTTTTTTGGTTTGTTTTGGGTTTGGTTTTTTTCATTTGTTTGTTTGTTTTGGTTTGTTTTGGTTTGGTTTTTTTATTTATTAGAGAGGAGCCACAAAGCTGAAAGTATGAAAATATAATCTGAAAATGTATTTTCTTTTGTTTCTGTCCTAACAATCACATCCCTGGCAGTTAAGGTAAAACAAAAATGTGAAATCTTTACACGTGTTTGAAGAAAACTGGGTTATGTTCTGACTTCACACTTGACTAGGATTTGAGCCACTGCATTAGTGAGGATGCAGAAGCAGGTTGCTCCTTTTGGAATGGAAAGTAAAAGCAGCAAATGCCTGTCCAAGAAAAAAATTAGAGAGCTGTTATTTGAAAACTGACAAAATTCATGTGCATATTAGAGGAAATTAAATTACATTTACTTGCACGCACACAAATTACTTCAGTGTCATGAGAGGGTACTCAAGTTAAAGTAGAAAACTTTGATCATTGTAGATCATTCAGAGAAGTACAAAGTTGCATTTTCTCTGTTTTTTGGTTTCCCTGATACCCCACTGACATAGTTCTGCCCTGTACCTGTCGAAGCCAGCTGCCCCAAACTTGTCTAGGTTGGACTGCACTTGCCTCTGTGTAAACTATGACATGTCATAACACCGAAATCACTGCAGGCTTTTGGTTTACTTTCAGAAATGAAGAATCTTGCTTGAAACTTAAATGTGCCCAGCAAGTTCCAGATGTCACCACAAAGTGGAATCAATGAATCCAGTCATTCATTTATTATATATAAACGGAAAAATGTGTTTTTAACAAAAGCAGACATGCAAAGAAAGTGAGAACTGCAGGACTGCACATCACAGACCACAAAGGGGTACTATTTATAGCCTACTTTGAGATCAAGAATATCAATTAAGAAAGATAAGAAGCTAGCACTTCTTTAATTTGAGAAAAATGTTCAACTGAGGAAGCAGGATAGACATAAGAGGGTTGGTTCCTTTTGAGCTATTAGCTGCTTGAATTGATTATTAGGAGACTGGAGGGATGGTATCGCTGCAAACATGTTTTTAATCACTAAACTCTCCCTGACCTCAATAGTGGCAAGATGAGGCTCCAAGATATAAGAGAAAATACCTGTAAGACTTGACCACGATTCACACTGAGGCAAGACCTTTCTAGTGCTTTCACGAGGATGTGAAGAAATACATGAAATACTTGTCTCTCTTTGCCTGTCAGGGTGATATAAATGAAACTGGCCACTAAATACTATGATTTATAGTGGATTACCCCAAAGTGTAGTGGATTACTTTGAATAATTGGCAGATGCAGCCACTCCTTTCACTTTCCAAGCTGTTTGATAGTATCATTCATTTTTCTACTGAAGAACATCAGCTGAATTTTAAAACCAGTGTGGGGCGAAGTGAGGTTAAAGCTGCCCACTGGCTGTTCTTTCCATGTCCCTGCATTCAAGAAAACAATAGCAGAGCTCTACAAAATGGAACGCCTCTGGAAAGAGCAAGTGAGAAAAGCCTGGCTGGAGCTTACAGAACCACAGGGGGAATTTAGTTAATGGTACGATATAGCCATTTATGTATTCTGTTTGATGCTGCTCTGTAAAATAAACACTTTGGGAAGTTACTATTCTGAGCTTTAGTTTTTTCCAAAAAGTGAACATTCTGTAGGTAAGGGGTCTGAAACATACACAGCATTTGCTGACTCTTTAAAGTACTCTAACACCAAATTAAATGAAATGTAAATTTGATCAGGAGAACAACTAACTTTGCACATGTTTTCTACATAAGACTAAATGGTAATACGGAAGGTGGGGAATTTCAGTAAAAGTAAGATTAAGTTTACAGGGAAAAAACCAGACTTCTTGGTTAAAATCTCTATGGTAATAAGTGCATAGATTACAAAGACAGATTGTGTTTCACAGATCACATTTTTTAATATCTAGATACACTTAAAAGATACGTCTGGAACCCTGTTGTTGTATGTACCAACAATCAATTTGCACATACATAGAGCAACATGCACTGGAAAATGTGCAATACGTGATCAAGATGTGCTCCAGAATGTTACTTTGCTTTTTTATTTTCTATTTGCTTGTGGACTTTGTCACCTTTCTTTCCTTTTTTTTCCCCCCTCATAGATACTAATGACTCCAAAATGGATGCTTCAAAAGAGACAAAAGAAATATGCCTGGTTAAAGAGAGAGGGTATGTTGACAACAGCAAACAGATTAGAGATATATACATTTATACACACATATAAACAGCAACTAAAAAGAGCTTGACTACACACATACAAAAGTGAATTTAGCTAATTGACTTTAGTAATGAGTTTTTACCAGGCATAATACAGTTTTCATTAGTTTCTATGCAACAAGTCCTGTTGTGTAGAGTTTTAATTAAAATATTTCAAAAACATAAATCACAATATTTCCAAAGACAATGTCATCAACGTGCCGGTTTATTGATAACTTGATGAGGAAAATCACCCTGAGAACATTTGCTAGCAGCAAACATTCCAACTTCTCCAGACTCCTGCCTCCCTAGGTGCTGATACTACATACATGTGCTGTTTGCCATAAACGCATTAGCAAATACTCTCTATCTTAATTCCATCATAATACCGAATATTTTCTCACTATGAACACTTGATGTAATAAGTAATTGCTGCAATTCTCGCTTTTGTAAGTGAAGGACAGAACTTGTAAATTAAGAGGCTCTACGAGAATATTTCACAACACTTGTAACATCTAGTTTATTAGTTTCAAAAGCAAGAACTGGACATAACATTCTCATCCAAGAACTGTTGATTTCACCACAGAAAAGCCAAGGTACGATTTTTGTGTAAAGCTGGGTTTACACTACTGAAGCATTTTTACTGGAAAAAAACGCTAACCATGATTTTAGCAGCTTGGTAATCAAAACTCAGCTATTAATGCATCTGTTCTTAAAGCAGCCTTTAAGACTGAAGCAATTTACTGCAAAAGAATATAATGAGAAAGCATATAGCTATATAATTGTTACAGCTCTATAAGAATCAGATTTTTCTTCCTTTAGAAATTTCAGGATTATGAATATTTCCTTACTCTGCTACAAAGTAAGAAATTCTCTATGCTTCTCTTGAATTTAAACTGAGAAAAGTTCTTTAGGGTCGTGCAAACTTTTTTGGGTTGGGGACACATAAGCACAGTCAGTCCCTAAGTAAAAATCTTTCTGAAAAACATTTCTCTTTCAACAAAACTACATTTTTTGATCTGTTGGAATTTAAATATGGTTCCATGCTAGTTTTTTTCTGCTAATATTTGTCTTTTATCACTTTGACTAAATAAATTCAATATATAAGGTAACTTCCTTCCCATATTTTATGAAAGTTATTGCATACCACTTAACCAATTTATAAGCATGACCATGGCATAATAAATTAATATTTTAACCTGACAAATTATGGTTTCAGAGAGGTAATATTTTGTTTCATAGATAACTCTAAAGCCCTGGTTTAAATAAAAGGGAAGTGTTTATTGATTCCCAGCCTTTTGAACTCAAGAGATTTTACGAATTAGCTGTGTAATTCTAATGACAGCTGTCTTAAAGTTGGGTGTTTAAGTTAAACACCTAAAAGTAAGCACCCCAATAGAGCAGCTTTGCTGGCTGGCATGCTAATCCACCTCCTGCTACCTGTGTCCTGCTGGCAGAGCAAAGAAAGGCTCAAACTGCTAGCCATGGGCAAGAGACACATTTTGAAAGACTTCTATTTACTTCCAGTCTAGAATCAAGGTACATTAAGCAGCTATTCAGAACCGACTTCATCCTGACAAGACTGCTTCGAAAACAAAAGGCAAACCAAATTGTGGGCTGGGAGAAGAAGCTGAGGTACTGTACAATCCATGTCCATGTTTGATTGGTCTGTGGCTACAACTACCTCACAACCACCTTATTAGAAAACATATTTTCTAAAATATTCTTTTAAATCAAAGGAACATATTAAATATGCCCCTATTATAAATCCTATAAAATGAGATACCTGTAAGTACTCTGCTTTACAAATCAGAGATTATGTGCCTTCAGTTCCCATGAGGAACAGAAATAATCACGAGGATGATATACCCACAAGTGAAGGCTGTTCTGTGCCAAGAATTTTAATCAATGAGCAGTTATGTCATGACAGCAAGAGACAGCTGTGCAAGCTAAAATAATGAGAGATAATTTTAATGGAAAAATAGCAAGGAGTAATTCAGCAATTGCAGCATTGTTTTGTAGGTTGACACACCGCTCAGTAATGGGATCTAGGCAGGTGAGTTAGAGCTCCCAGTTGTTTGGGAGCTTCTGTAGTTTATTTTCAGTTAAGCATGCGACCTTTCATATGTGTTGCTGAAAGAAGTTAAATGATCAAGAGCTGTTTGGAGTACTGGTCCCCTTTCCTTAACTGGGCACCGAGACATAACCTTGAAAATGCCGCTGCCCACCTCACTTACAGGCAGATACCTCTGAAAGTCTTAGAGCTGCTAACAGAAGACAGGGAAATCTAACCTCCAGAAAGAATTTGTTCTATGACCCAGCTAGATAATTTACAAAGGACTAACACAAAAATGCCCAGACACCTCATTCAACAAGACAAGCAAAATGTGCAATTAGGTCCCTGGAAAACAACTGCTGTTCTAATCTGAATCACAATAAAACCAGCAAGTTGAAGCTGTCAGTCAAAGATGCTCTTTCGTGTAGTCATAACTGGGTTGCTTCCAGCAAGGCACTGGCTCTCTGTCTGTCCCTGCTTTTGAGGTATCACTCAGTCAGGACAGCACAGGACATTACACCCGTGGGTTTTGCTTTAAACACTGCCACATGGTCACAAGCACACAAAATAAAACAGTGAACTTGAGAGCAAGTTCCTGGCAACTCGGTAAAACAACACAACTGAAATGCTTTCATCTTTAAAATAAAACAATCCACATAGCTTTGCTCTCTGCCATATGTTTTCATCCACATCTTCTGGAGCCGGTAAGTTCTCCTTGCTGTGGAGGGGAAAAATTTCCCGGACAGGCAAACTACACTTGGACACTTTCTAATATCCCACACAGCTATGCTGCTCTGGGAACAGCAGGTTCATTCTGCCTGTTAGAAAGCAAGGCCTGAGAAAGGATGATCAGCAATAGGATGGAGACTTCTCTCACATGCATGAAAATGCTGTCCATCCTCTCACGATTTTTTTCTCCTGGGCAATTAGGAAACTTACATACACTTGCAAGAGATAATTGAAAATTAATGGGTACTTGCCCTATGTGTAGCCTAATTGCTGATCTGCAAGTAAAATCCACTTTCCTGAAGCAAGAGATTTAACGTCTCTGGGGAACTGAGTAATTGGCAAGTTTGTTCTGATCTACTACATCTTGTCTTCAGGCAGCACTATCCCTGATACAAGCCCTTAACTTGTCTCTCTGTACACAGATTTAACTGCTGTAGAAGCAGAACACCCTTGTGGAACCTGTTATTTATCCTGTAGTGAAAAACAGGCATTAATTTCAACATATTTCATTGTAATTCTCCATCTGATGGTACATCTTCGTTTGCTTTTGAGTGGTTATCAGCTGCCTGCCTCCTCTCCCTTTTCTAAGCATGGCATGATGAAATGTAAGAAGACATAGTATCATCACAATTCATTTTTCAAGCCTTGACATCTGTTTACAACTGTTGCCAGAGTGGAAAAGTGGAAATTCTCTTAAATTTCAAAGACAGTATCTGCTGCATCCAAATATCTGACTAAAGAGCGCTGTTTTATACCCAAGGACAGCCCATGTGGACTGGTTCATGCAGCTCTGATTTAACACAGAGTAACACTAACAGTACCGAAACACAGCATCTGAATGACCTCTGTGTTGCCAGTTTTAAAGCTTGGCATTACGGCCTCATCATGCAATTTAGGAGCCTAGAAATCGTCTGCAAATCAGA
This sequence comes from Ifrita kowaldi, assembly GCA_013398055.1. Taxonomy (NCBI): domain Eukaryota; kingdom Metazoa; phylum Chordata; class Aves; order Passeriformes; family Cinclosomatidae; genus Ifrita; species Ifrita kowaldi. The sequence continues at coordinate 655,134 of VZRS01007674.1, forward strand.
AAAGCAAAGCTGCTTTCTCAAAGTCAGATACAAGCAATGAAACAGAGACACAAGAACATTTTATGTAATTTTTTTCTCCTCTCCCCTTACGCTGGATGTCTTGTTAATGCCATTTGTGTTTTACCTTCTATATTGACTGAACTGAAACACAGGAATCTTAAAGTGAAAACTAATTTTTTATGGTGGCTACAGGCATAGCTTTTGTTTATGCAAGTTACTGGTACCTCTGCCAAGCAGCATGTTTTTCTCCTTCTGGTTAAATTTGTTTACCGTGTGTGACTGTGCAGAACATTTTGTTGCAGCAACTATATCTCTCTTCCTGTATCTAAAGGAAAAGAAAAATCTGAGCTTATATATTTCTGCAACTCTAAAAAACTCCTAGACAGGTAACACCACCGGAGCAATGGCTGTGAGGGAAATTCAGAACTTAGCCAGTATGTGTTTAGGGTGATGCCTTGAAGTGGCTACCTGAAAACAGAGGCTTCACAAGATTAAGAGAATAAAAGTGAGTATTATTTGAAGGGCCTCCGAACGTACACCCTGGGAGTCAAAAGCCTCCAAGGGGCTCCACCCAAGATGGACCCTGGGTCACGAGTTCTTCACACCTTTATCAGTTTGGTCCATTTGCATATCAGGGTTAATTCTCCAACCACAATTTCAGGTAGTGATGTAATTACCCCCAGTTTGCTCCTCCTGTCCGGAGGCTCAGTTTACATATTCCAGGGCCTAGGACAACAAGGTGTCCTTGAAGTGCAAACCTAGAGAGGGTTTGTTATGTCTAACCAGAATGAGGGAACAGTAGCTAACAGGCTGTATGAAGTTTCAGAGTTGCATACCAAGAAGTACAGGATATGAAAAATATAAAAGTTAAAACCTAAGGTATCAAGGGCAACAGCATTCGAATTTATAAATGTATCTTCACTGTTCCTTGGCCATTTTTTTAGGTCAGGATGATTTTTAGATATGTTAAGCTGCTACATTAGTTTAATCACTTGAGAAAAAGAAGAAAAATATCAAAAAATCAGAAACTTACCATGACTTCAAACCTGATCTTTCTATAGGCTTGAAAAGCTGATTCCCTAATTTACTATCAGAGGTGTTACCAACCTTACAAAATAATATCTGGGTATCAAAACCTCAGTGATGGGCACAAAGAGTCTACATAAGTGCTGTCTTCAATCAAGACAACACAGCAACAGTGATTCACAAATCTGGTTTTGATTTGAAAGTAATTTTGAATCTCTACGATTTATTTCATATATAAATACTTAAATTTGATCCTTCTCCTATGTGGCTTCTTACAAATAATAACAGTATTTGGAAAAATTATGGAATACAGCCCATTTTCCAGCCAGTAGAAGATCACTGTACATCCGCATGCCACACTGGGCTTCACTGAGATTCACTTTAAATGCACAAAACAATTTATATTTTCTATAAGTCGGCCATTCTACAGCCAGTTTTACCACACTGTAAGGATCTCACGTGTGTGTATCTTCAATGTCCCTTTACTCTGTACTTAGCTCTACCTCTTCTCTTTTGTCCACATTTACAGCAAAATAATTTGACCTTGGCCCAGGATAATTGCAACTAAACCAAATCAATGGGGCCACAACAACTGATGGAAAGATCTCCTCCAGGCATTAAGCACTAAATTTTTCACTGACTGAAGTCATGCTAAATTGCATACATTTAGCTTTTTAGATTTAAGAAATAAAGCCATGCTTAGAGCCCTAATAATGCCATAGTCTGACCTCTTCCAGTGTGGCAGTGTCTTTATTGTAGGATATTGCCCGGGACCTCAGTTCTGGCTCTCCACAGTGATTTTTGCTTTTGCAATTATATGACTTTTTATAACCAGCCCCAAACTGTGTAAGTCTCTCCATATCTATACTGTTTGACAAATTCATGTCCATCTGGTGTACACTGGCATAACTGATGCCTCTTAGTATTGTGTTTTCCCCAATAAAATTTTTCTGCAGAGAACAAGATGCTTCAGGATAGTTTCTTGGTTCTCAGGATTTATTTGCTTACTTGTTTGATAAAAGAATAAGCTAGTTCTTTCCAAGCTTTCCTTTTTACCATGACATATTTTCTTACATCATTGTCCAGACTGAGCTTCAGATTTGTGGGACTTTTGGGGCTGTTTATTTACTGAGTGGCTCAGTCCTGCTTCCAAGCCAGTAAAAAAGATAACAAGCGCAGTAAGTCCTTGCACTTACTACTTTCAGTTGCCATTCTCTAAACATATTTAACACTGCTTGGATTCTCATTCTCATCATTTAACATTTTGCCTAGGCTTCATCCTGCCTATATTTTTATCTGAATAAAGTGGAATTAACTTGTTGCATACACTGTCATGACGTAGTTTCCAATGAAGTTCAAAGCTGTGTATTTCCAGCACATTGCTCTCAGTCATTATGTAAAAAGGCATTGTTTTCCAATTTCTCCCCATCCCTGGCACTCCCCCAGAAAAGTCTGTGCTCCAGTGATTTAGCTCAATGCAAGGAAGCGCAAACAGTAATGGTGGAAAAACCGAGCAGTGGCTGCGGTAAGGGGAGGATGAGACCATCCCTTTCAGCAGAAGCATGGATCAAAGTGATCATGCAGCTGGTAGGGGTACAGTTCCTATTGAAATAAATTTGAAAAATCAAAACCAAAAGGTTGGTTTTTTTCTTTTGCTTGTTTTTGCGTTGCATAAGAAGATTTTCAGTGACTGAAGAGTTTACCATGGTAAAAAAGTACCAGTATTGTAGCACTCGATCAGGCTGATGGCTCTTTTAGAACACTGTGTCTACATGGCATTGATGTAAAAACAAGTCTCAACTTGGAGCCTTACTTAGCGAAAAGAGGGTCATCAAGGCTGGTTTCTTACATGTCCTAAGTCAAACTGACTAAAGATAAGATTAACCTCTTAGCCAAGCTGCTCTCCCACCCCTGCACATACCTTCTCCCCATTATTTATGATGACATAAATACCTTAGTGGCAACTCTATGAAAAACATCTCTGGTTTTGATTAATATTAGCTTAACTGTAGCTTCTTCTAAGGAGTTAAAATTGAGAATTAAAGCCCTACAAAAAGCCAGAATTCATGGATTGTGTTCTCCACAGACAAAGCATGTGAGAGTTCATATGCCAGAGAAATTTCTACATTTTCTAATGTAATTGGAATTGAGCAAAGCAAAGTGTTATATTTGCAGGCGGATGTCTCCAAGGCCTTCATAAAGTTAAGTCCTTTGAGAAAGCATAAAATATTTATAGAAACAAGAGATCCATCTTAAGCTTGGTCTAGTTTGTATTTGTCAGTCTATCACACTGCAGATTATCACATGCTGCTATTGATTACTTCACGTAGATCACAACACCGGCTGAGAGAAATTCTTCTCTGTAAGAAAATTGATGAAAGTAGGAAACAAAAGAGGTATTTTAAGTGGAAGCAGATGTCTGAAATTTCTTAGTAAGGCTGGTTCTTGGTTCATCTGCTGAGTTAAATGATTAGGAAATAGCAAGAGGGCCTGAAAAATGTAGGAATTAATTTTAGGATTGTCATTATTTCTTTGACTTCTCTGGAGCAGCTCTCAGGCCTCTGAGTTTCATTCTTACTTAATTCCACTCTTGGACCAATACATCACATTTTTTGTTATTAATAACAACATTATTCTTATTATGTTAAAGACAGCTTAAAAAGTGTTACAGAATTAATTTTTTCAATACCCATTTCAAGCTCAGTTTTGAAAAATGATAGTCATCCTTCCTTGTAAAAATCTCTACTAATCTGAACAGAGAAAAATATCTCTTTTGCAGAGAGGTTCTTATAGAAGCGTGGGAGCACACACCAAATCAGTTTTTCACAGAAGATTATTTCTAGAAACAAAATTTTCTGCATGATGAACAACATCTTCTTTCCTTTTGTACTTTGGTTACCTTCTTATACATACATGATCAATGTACTTCTGGGGCTGAACGGGGAAAAATGAAATATTTCTGATATTTCTACATTATAGATGTTTCTACATGAATTTTATGTCTCTCAGCTGTTATATCTTTGTTCAGAATAAAGTTAGCATCAAATGATATCTTCCCATGGAGAAGTTTTTTGGTTTGTTTGACAAATTCTTCTGAAAATTATTGATATCATCATCAAAACAAACAAATGGAAGATGTAAAATCCTATGAACATGTATGAAAATGACAATTTCCCCCCCTGTTTCCACTTTAACTTAAACAGGTTAAATTTCATGAGCACAATGAAAGGCACTTCACTACCAAATATCAGTGTATATCTCCAAACCACAGAGGATACATAGCTACTCAAAAAAACAAATGAAGAAAATAAATACTCTCAAAACCACCTACTCTCCACCAACCTTTTTTCTTTGAAATGAATGACCTATTTTTGTAGAAACTTTAAAAAAAAAGTAAATTTAATGTGATGAAGGAATGATCTATGGAAAAATTCAGCTTAAATTACTAAGATGAGCAGACTGGGAGCAAGTGAAAGCAGAGTGCTAAGGGCAGAAAGTATGAGGCAGTGCTCACAGTCCCTCACATGCCTGCTCCCTTCATCTCACTGTGTTTCCCAGCATTCCAGCAGTCTGGGGAGGTCAGTACCTTCCCACTCTCCTGCTGGGACAACATCACTGTCTGCTTTGCGGGGAGCAGGAGATCAAGCCTGGCGCGGGCCTCGGGATCCTACTTTGCTGCCTGACATAACTCATCCAAGCATCTGTATCAGGAAGTCAGAGGAGAAACAAAGCAAGAAATACTCCATTTTTCAGAGAAATCAAAGAACATTTTCATAGGAGAAGTCTGGAGAGTACATTTTGGAATTGGCGAATATTTGGAATACAGTTGCAAGTTTAAAGAGCCTTGACACTGGAAACAATGAAATAATTTTTTTTGCTTCCTTGATTCTTCCATTGCTTACAGAAACCAACCTGGTTATCCTTCTTTCCCTGGGCATACATTTTAGAGGTTCCTTCAAGGGGATCGGACATGTCATCTTCTCTTCCATCATATCTGGCAGTTCAGCTACGGGCAATTGGAGCTACTTCCTTTTTGGTGGAACTTCCTTTCTGAGTCTTGTGCTCCTTCAGTTCACACACTCATGCTGCCGGAGCAGAAGTGGGTTGTCTATCCCTCCTCCTCATGCTTTCCCCACTATCACACAGGAAGAACCACAGCTCAGCTCGTGGGGTGTACCCTCTCTCTCTCGCTGGGGGACATTGGTGTCTGGTAACAACCAGCCATTAGACAATCTTTGTAAATAAGCAGGGTTGCATTATAGAAATTAAACCTTATTACAAATTTTTTCTCCTTTCAGGGAAAACAACAGGACCACTGGAAAAGCTGCCTGGGCAAAACTGGAAAGCAGTAAAACATTTTGATTAAAAGGACTTTGGTTAATAAAACCCAAAGCCAAAACACTGAAAAAATGAAACTGCAATATTTTAACATGCGCTTATTTAAAACCAAAAAACAAGTGTCTGCAACGTACTAATTGAGAGGGAAAAGAAATGTGTATTTTAAATATACAGTTGCTCTAAATAAAGCATTAAGGTGAAATATACCTTAAATGCCCTTAATATTACGTAAAGAGTAAATACCAGACAACTACCAAAAAAGGTCTCTGTAAGATGCTGTTGAACCTGGGCCCAGCTTGTGATGTCCTAATTAGAGCAATTATTCTGTCTTTCTACTCACAGGTTGCGCAAAATGTTTCTAAAGCATTCGTCAGAAGAGGAGCAGAGACACTGTCCCATGCTCGCTGTGGAGAGACTCATTTTGCAGTTTCTGCTGAGATCACTCATACATTTTGCATGTTTCCCATGAATAATTATGGGAAATTACACAAGAACTATGTACTGTGACTGCCCCTTAGCCAAAAATGAAGCAGCTCCCCTTCCCTAATCACACCATTGTCCTAAATACCCTTATTTAACTCGATAGTGGCAACATGCAGACCCTTGGATCCTGGTTCCATCACTTGACTCTTTTCATCCTGAGCCATCCCCAGCTATCGTTACAACCCTGTTTCCACTGCACAGGCCCAGCATATCTTTAAGCATCTGCATAAATAAAAAACCACTCCCCACATTTTGGAACTAATTTAGACTTTACTGTACAATATACATTTTCTTTTTTACCAAGAGCTCACCACATAAATATAGTTATAATGTTCCAGCCATGACTGGAACTTACCACCAAAACTTTGAGAGCTATATTTACATTTTCCATAGCCCAAAATGGTTTAAGTGTAGAATATTATATTGATTGTGTATCCATTGCTGGGTATTTGTTTTGTTTAATTCCCTTAAAATATGAATATTTATCTAAACTGGAAGTGTGTTTCTCATTTTGTACCTTCAATAATGTCTCATATTGCAGCTAAAACAGCCACTCCAACTTATTTGACAATTATAATTAATCTTTATATACTATTTTTCCCATTATTAACAAAATACTGCAGAGCTCTCTTTGAAATGCACACCCATTCATGATTTATTCTTGTTATATTCATTTATTTTGCTAGAAAACGTCAGCTGGGTGAAATTAAAGGAGGAAAAGACAGTTTTAATTAATGTCTTCTTCAGAAAAAAGTACCTAAAATTGCTGAAGTGATCTGTTTTGACAGTTTCAAAACAAAATAATCCCTTTTGTGTGTTTGAAATGATTTTTTAGTTTGAAATTTAAGAGCCCAAAAATATTGCGTCCAATGAAAATGAAATGTTTGAAAGGTAAAACATTTTTTCAGCAAAACATTTTGCTGGTTTACTGAAGTTGCACAGTCTTGTGCTGATTTGAAACCTAATACAGTTTTAAAAACTATTTTAGTACATCTGGATATATCCACACATAAAAAGATGTATCTCTCAGTACACATATAGAGAGATATGAACACATATGCAAATGCAAACTAAGATGGAGAAATAAATATAAATATAATTGTATAAATGAGCACAGATTTATGCCCACAGGAGTCATCTTTGAAATCTAGTGGGCTCTTTGAGACTAAAGCTGGCCCTCAAACAGAATCTTAAAAATTTACATGCTTCAAGCACTCAAGTGCAGCAATAAACTGCCAAATCTGTTGGGTGCTACCTTAAAAAAAAAAAAAAACATCTATCAATAAATGCCTTTCTTCGAAGGGTGAAAGAGAGGGAATTTAAAGCTTTGAAAGGAATTCAAAGCAGATTCCCAGTACCCATCTCTGAGTTTACATTAAAATTTCAAGACATGCTCAGGCCCCTGAAAGGCGTTTGACTATAAATACAGAGTTTTAGAGCTGCAGCCTAAAACTTCAAGGACTGCTGCTGGTATAAGACATAGCTGATAGATACTTTACAGAGAAAATCTGAAGTGCTGGTAAGTTAGTTGAGAAAGACTGTCTTTAGGAGAAAGCAGAGAAAGGTGTTGAGCAGAAGATTTAGGACTTTTTGCCAAACAGCTTCCAAAACTCAAAAAACTTCTTACTTCTAAATGTAATTAAAAATTTTTAAAAACCATGTTTTACTCCTGACTTTACTCAGCTCTCTTTAAATATGTAACTGATAGCATTATTCTCACTGTACAGCTTAGCAGTAGGCTTATATTAGCCCAGTTTAACTATTTCACCCAGCTGGAAGATGTCAGCACAAGGAATAGGAACAAGGGCACTGCAAACTGTCTCCTGCAAGTACATGCATGCTGGCACCCTTTCAGGTTTATTTGTTTTTAAGGTTGTGCTGAGGATGTCAGGCTTTGATTCCATCATTTGTCCTGTTTTTTTCCCATTTACTGACAGTGGATGAATCAGATTTCAAACATACTGCCTTCAAAAGAAAAAATACTACATTTATCTTTGTCTTAAAATTGGTATACAGTGAAACCCTCCACATGTGCATCTCCGCCAGTGCCTGACATGAGCTTTTTAAAACAGTGAAAACGGAATAGATCTTGATCTTACAGACTGGTTGGGGGTAGGAGGGGTGGGGAGAAGCAGAAAATAATTGCTACAAAAATATTTCCTGAAGATCGTTCCTTGCAATTTTCATTTCCTTGTTGTAATGTACAGATGTGACTGGTCTAGAACACCAAGATACTCCACCACCATCCAAAATATTTAAGTTTAGATTGAAGTGTTAACATCAACTTTAAAATTTGAAATGTGTGTATGACAGTTCTCATTCAAACATAGTCCCAAAACTGGGAACATCTATACATCAAATCAAAAGAAAATTAAAATTCCTGCTTCTACACAGCTCTGCAATACAGACGTCTGTAAGTAAAAAAAAATTGGGAAAATTCTTCCACAGGCAAGAAGCCTGCAGCATTTTGTAGCAATCACCTAGTGAGAGTTTTGAAAATTAATATTGGTTCGGGGATTCATGTTTGTGCAATTTGCATTTGGTCACATGCAACAATAAAGCGTTCATGGACTTTATCCTCCTATAGAGAGAGGTCCCTTCCTACTGTTTTGGTACAAAATCAGAACACACAGTCAAAAACAGGTCTGCAGCAAAGTCTGACATTTGACTTTCCACTGCTCATTGAAAACTATGTTCTTCTCACAGAAGCAATATTTGTAAAGACAGAGCTTTCCTTGCAGCTACTCCACAGTCAGAAGACAAATCAGTTTTTCTCATGTTTGGCTAGCAATCACCAAACCACAAAGTGTAAGTGTAAAATATTCAGGCTTTAATCTCAACTAATTGACCGCTGTTCATCTACAAATGCAGTTTAATGAAGTGCTCTATTCCTCATCTCTTAGTAGCTTCTGCACCAAGACAAGAACAGTGCCCATTTCAGCAACAGCTCCGAGGCGCTCCGGGTCTCTGGCCCTGGGAGACACCAGAAGGCTGTGCCCCAGATGAAAAGTATCCCAAGACATTCAGTGTCACTGACTTTAGAGAAAAATCAAATACAGATCCCAGAAGCACTCCCAGAGCACCATGCCTTGCTAGGAATTCATCAAATTCAAGTGTTTCATGTACAGTTATTCAACTTTAATGAATAAGCATTCAGCTTTAATGGCACTGGAAAGTTTCTAACTTACTCTAATATGCTAGTTTTTATTTTAATGCTTTTTTCTCCTAGTAGAACAGTTAAAAGTCAAAAGGGTTTTGGGCTTTTTTTTACTTAAGTAACTCTGAGAAAGTAAAAATACTATATTATAGCATGTTATTAAAACAGTTTTTTGTCAAGCATTTAATAATACTTATGGCAGGGCTTGATAAGGAGGCAGGAGACAACTCTTCCATTTTCTTACAACTATAGAATTAGGTGTAGAAAGTTCTTCTGCCAAAAAAACACATTCTGTTTATGCTTTGTCCCATCATCCCTCTAATGCCTTTTTTTTTGCCCTCTTCCTTGCCCATCAGGTAGCAATGAAATATATGCCTGTCATAATCACTCATGCCATACTTATTCAAATACTGACTTTTTTTCCCCATTTCCCTGACAATGTCAAAATATGGGGCTGTTCTACAGTTCTTTTACTGAATGAAAAGTAACAATGGTCTCCTAGCCGTTAGCTACAGCAACTAATATTTAGGTCAGGAAGAAAGACTCCTGCCTAAAATTTATATGCAAACCTGCACAGGCCAGAACAGGATGTTTTAGGACATGATTTTGTTTGTTCTTCATTTTAATAGTAAGCCGCAATGTACTCATTAAAAATTGGCAAGAACACATACAGATAAATTAAAAAAGAAAAAAGTTCTGGATTAAATGAGATTTGTGCAGTGGCAAAAAGAAAAAAAAAAAAAAAAGGTAGATTCAGAGGACAACTCAGGCCTGTTTTCCAATGCAAAGAATAGAAACCTGTGCAGAAATCTTTTTTCCCCTGTGCAGAAACCAGGGGAAAAAAGCTACAACTTTACAAGAAGAGATAAAAGTTAAATTTTACAATGGAAAAGGCAAACCTGATTGCAGTCAGAAAATAACTATACTTTTTTTTTGTAGAAAAAAAAGTATAAATTGTCAAAGTTGTACATGGCTGTACATGGTTATAATTGTATTGATTTAATTTGATCTTTCTTTATTCCGCTACAGAGTTGAAGCTTCATTTCACCAAATTCAGGGGCATTGGATAATATCTTCTTTTTCAAAATTGTGGGCATGGAACTAAAAACATAGCTGTGGCTGAAAAGGAGGGAAGGTCTGTCCATGTTTGCATAGATGTTGATGTAGCGCTCCTGCTCTGTGTGTGCAAGAGGTATCCAAAGGTTGTAGCAAACCCTCTTTAACTGCCTCTGATACAGTGGGGAAAACAGAAAAGCTTTCGGTATCAATTCACGAGTCCCCAGTGTTTGTCTTTCTATCCCCTGATGTCGGGCTGATGTGCTTAGAAGCATAACTGCTTTCCTCTAGCGTAACAGTAAAATAAAATACGCTGTGTCAACCCACAAACCCCAACTTTCAATTTTTCCCATTTTCCCTGTGTATGGAACATTCTTGAGAGCACTTCAAATAATACTGTGAACTTATTTCACCTTCAGAGAGGTACCTTTCAACTCACTCTCCGAATATGCCCAGGACGTTGTTTAATTAATTTCACCAAAGGTTCTATGATTCATAAAAGTAAAATTGTTTTCATACTAATGTTTCCTTGTTCACTGTTGCTCTCTTCCTGCTTCCTTTATGTCTGACCCCAGACAGTCTCATTTGGCAATCCCAAAGCAGAATAGATTTGTTTTTCTAAAGCCATGGGCAGAGCTAATGGTACTCAGATTCCCATGAAGTGGGTGTTACAGAAATTGAATAAATAACACCTGATTTCCACTGACCAAAGACAGGATCATTAAGGTGAAAAGAGAAAAAAACCCCATGAACCTCTAAAAACAAAGCTTTTTAGATACCTTTGAGTGGTGGGAACTAGACAAGAATGTGATAATATATCTCCCAACCAGGGGAAACCGAGCTGCAAATAGTTCCAGTCAGGAAAGCATACTCAACTTTGAACTTTGCTTTCAAAGGTGAGAGCTTTCATGCAGTGAGCTCGTGTGAATGGGTGTGAATTCATGGGAAATAGCTTCTGAAGAGGTAGTCAGATTAAATTTAAAACCACTCTGCCTGTGTCTGAAGGGTAAGTGGTGATCCAAAGAAGTGGAAGTGTTCTGATGGAGCAATCTTCTTCTTATCTCTCCTAAGATCTTAATATTGCTTTCTCTGTGATATGTGAAATTGTGTAAAACCTCTCCTTGCAAAGAAATAGTTATGAAAACACTGATAAAAGTCAAGTGAGAAGAGATATTGTGTATCTTCTGATTCATTTTCTAACATGGCTACGTGAGAATGTCAAATGTTTTACCTAAGAACTCCTGATGGCTTACACTCTTCAGCTCCTCAGTATTTTTCAGTTAACTTCTGAGTCAGCTGAGGTTTGGTTTAGAAAAGACAGCATTGCATTAAGGAGAAAAATGAGTGTGTAAACTGAGTATCAAGAAAATAAAGAGTCTATCAAAAAAACCAGTAACTACTCACATATAGACATCATCCACAATAAGATAACTAAAACATAAATACATCTCAAATTGAAAATTAAACCCCAGGTATCTTCATGCTTGCTAACATTTTGCTTCCTGCGTTTATCTAGAATAGTACTAGTGTCTCCAGTGACCATTAACCATATTCAGCAAAAAACACAAGTTTCTAGAACATTGACGCAGATGTGAGGCCCAGATGCTCAAACTGAAATCCAAAATACTTCTTAGCAGTATTTCCATACTCCAGAAGATGTTAAAACTTACTTCTCTCCTCCTGATTTGACCTGAAAGTTTCCTAGGTGTTTGCTTTGTACATGCTTAGAATTGTCCCAGTCTAAATAGCTCAAAGCCAATTTCTCACATCCCTCCCAAGATAGGATCTAGAAATTTGGCAGATGAATGTGTACGCCCCCTAAGGCATCCCAAACATGAATCATTACAGAATAATACCCAGAGCACACTGACAAGGTGAGGTTCCTCAGAAAATGCAGACTTGCTCACTGTCTTTTAAAAGGCTGGGTGGGAATCTGCACCTTTCACACAGCAGCTTAAGGCTTGCAGGACTTGGCAGGTGAGAGTGCTGGATTCAATAGGTTCCTAAGCACTCAGACATTCAGAAGCCTCATTTCCCAGGAGAGTGCTCTAACCACCAACCTTTGCTCGGATACAATTGATGCCAAGCCATTCTAGAGAAAGGAATTCACCACCAAATGGGCCAGCCAGTGTAAGCAAGGGACAGCATTGTGTTCCACCTTCCTGGTTCATGTGAGAGCCATGGGAACTTATCCATTCACATCAAAGAGACAGAACTTAAACCTACAAGGAGACAGGTACTAAGCAATTCAAGAGCCTTCCTTCTCCTCCAGCTCTGTCTCAGAAGGAAGAAGAATAAGTGCTGGTTTCCTCTGGCAGAAAGGTGTGAAGAAGACCTCTGCTGAGGCCCAACATGGCTGTTCTGCAAACTGTGGTGCATTCAGAGATACTTAAACCAGCTTTAAAAAAGTTAGCTCAAGTGCTGCAAGGAGCAGCACACACAACTGCCACATCAACTCCTAAAGCAACACATTTACCTCGATCAAAGTTTGTCTGAAGTAGACATGCTGTACCACTGAGTCTGAACTCAGTATGGGTCTGGGGTTTCATTTATACTGTTGCTCCAAGATTTTTATTGCTGTTTGTTGGCTGGCTTTGTTGTTTTCTGGGTTGGTGATTTGTTGGGGTATTTTTTGCTAGCAGTATTACACTCCGTAATTAGCCACCACCTTGTTTGGTTTCAGCTTTGAGGCCCTGCCCTGTGTGGGGAACATCAGTGCATAAATGAGAATTCGTGATTTCCACTCTAGAGACCAGAAAGCGTGTAAGTTTGGGGCACCAAGGTCATATATTAAACCCAACCTTACTGTTTTGTCATTGCTAAAAATCAGAGAGTACTCCAGATGAGGATTTGATCAGAGCTAAAACCTCACCAGAAAAACCATTGACCAAATCAACGATTAAGAGCACAGTGGGGCCTTGTTAGGAGGTAGTGAATCCGCACAGATGCCACCAAACACAGAGCATGATGGCAGTAGAGCTCTATGGACATTATTAAAGTCACAACCAGCCTCCTGGATCCTTATTGTTGATGTGCAAAATGAAAAATGTGATTGTCTTTTACTCTTCAGGCTGAAATTTCAGAATCAGTAAATTGAAAGCAAGCAGATAAACCCATCTCAGCTTTGTGCTTACAGGATAAGTAAGGCTTAGTAGAAATCTGGGAGACACAGCATGCGTGGTTACAAAAACCATTTTGGCAAGTTGCAAGTAAAAAGATATTTAAAAAATACACCTCTGGCTTATCTGGCTATACATACTAACGAGATATGAGGAAAGAGAATTTTTCCTGTCCCAGCATGAGCACTCAGGTAAATTAAAATGATGTCAGCACTAATTTTTCCCTTAGGACTAAATATTTGCAAATGTTAAATATAAATCAAATATATGACATTCATAGTTAAAACTTGATTATAGGTTTCATTTTCAATTCAAAGTAATCATTTTTATTGAACTTACAGAAAAAAAAAATGAAAGCAAACAAAACCCACCCCAACACCAAACAGAAGAATATTTTCATTAGAGTATATATGAAATGACAAGTGCAGCTTCATAACACAGTGCTTTATTTAGCTGTGTTGATTTGTTGCAGCAAAACACAGTGATTTCTGGATGCAGATTAAGTCTTTCCCCTTTGGTCACCAGGAAAGACAACTGAGGTATTTAAGAAAGTAATTTTTAAAACAATACATGCAACTTTCTGCATTTCCTTCCAGGAAAAACATATGTAATAGAAATTACTGGAATTAAATCTATAATCAGCATGATGGGTTCAGCTCAAAAGACTTGAAAATTTTTTGCTTTAGAGAAGCAAATCTTTTCTCTCAGAGGTTTACTTTCAGTGTGGGTTTTCCCTGACAAAATAAATGCTCCTCCAGCCATCACACTTCACAAAATTCAGTGTAATAGACTGCTGCTGAGTTCTGTAAAGATTACCTCTGAATCCTTAGCATTTCTTCTCTCAAGTAAGAAGTGATAGGACAAGAGGAAATGGCCTCAAGTTGCACCAGGGCAGGCTTAGGTTAGAATTAGAAAAAGTTTCTTCACTAAAAGGGTAGTCAAGCACTGGGACAGGCTGCCCAGGGAAGTGGTGGGGTCACCGCCCCTGGAGGGATTTAAAAGGCGTGTAGATGTGGCACTTAGGGAAAAGGTTTAGTGGTGGTGTTGGATGTGCTGGGTTAATGGTTGGGCTTGATGATCTTAGAGGTCTTTTCCAACGAAAATGATTCTGTTCTCAGCACCAGACAAATTGTCAGCAGCCCCAGAACCTCTGAAGCTGTGCTCTTTACACTTGTGGAGCCCAGTGCAGTCTAAGGCAGAGCTTGCCCAGCTATATCATGCAGAACAAGAAAATCTGATGGAACTTTTTTTTGAAATAGTGAGCCTGACACTGCTCTGAGGGACAGCAGACCTGCCTCACCTGTGTGTCTGTCTACCATACAGGATGCTCTGCCACAAGAGCCTGGCCCCAGCCGAAATGGATGGGGTTGTTTACATTGTCTCAGCACACCGATGGCAGGGCAAGACAGTTTCCTGGAAGGCCTCAGCTTTTACTCAGGTGGGGAATGCTCCAGGAGGACAGGGAGCCCAAGGAGACTTCACTGATCATATTCAATGCAAAAAGATTTGTGAAGTTGAGAGGCCAGGAAGCAAGGCTGCTCTGCATGGCTCTTTTTCAAGAGCATGGGTATGGGGGAGATATTTCTTTTCAGACCTTTGGAGTATTTCTAGCTCAGGAGGTCAAAACTTGCTTTCTATAAAAAAATTGCCTCAGTCTGGATAAGTTTTGCTCTAATAAAAACTAATTCCAGAATCTGACAGGTTTCTAATATCTTTTAGATCATCTGTTTCAAGGAAGAGGAGAGCAGTTTTGCATAAAATTCAACTTATCTTCCAATCTATGAAGAGATTTGGAAACTGCTGGAGATCTTTAACATCTGAAAATGATCCATGATTTCATAAATCCAGTTTTGGAGCTGGGTTGTTCAGAAGATAGTATAACTTCAGTGAGGCAAGAAAATTTTCTCATTAATCGACCATCAATGAAGCCAAAATCTTCATTTCACCTTCTAATTTCAATTTATAGTAATTCAGGTTTCTGGCTGGTTACTATAATACAGAACCATACACACATACTTATGTGTAGATATAAAATATGCTATCAACGAGGACTTGTCCCTGAAAATTAAATGACTCCATGAGTGCTGGAGTCCTACTCTAATAATTTAATAAAATCCCTAGGGAAAATATCAAATGAAGATCTGACTTTATTATTTATCTCCTGCCAACAAGGGCTTGTTGTCCTTTCTGAGTTATACTCAAGCCAAATAATGGAGAATCAGAAAATTGTCAAGTGATGGAATATAAGCATCTAGATAAGCTCATATCAGACAAATATGAGCTTATCTAGACAAATAAAAATAAAATCAAGATATCAATTTCTTTGAAGTGGCATTAGTAAAAGCAGTCTAGAAAAGAAGAATATATTGAAAAACATGTACTGAATTAAAGATGTGAAATGAATCATTAGGGTTTCAATTTTCGTCTAAAGTGCCAGATTCTAAGCAGCAAGCTGGACAACAGGGGATTTTATCAGCAGACTCATTTATAGACAGTGTCTCATGTCAATTCTCAAATCTTGATCCCTAAAGGAATAAAACTAGAGAGTAAAGAAAGAAAACCCTAAACACGTAAACTAAGAAAAATCATTTGCTATAATTTCTTTCTCTCCTTTTCTCCAATATTAAAATGGTCCCTCTGGGCCTGTTGTATCTGAATAGATAAAACCTTTGGAAATGCACTCACATATAACTGCAGTGCAGTTGTGTTCCTAAACTTTCAACAACTTACAAGGAGTCCAACTTAAAAAGTTCAAGTGGAACTTCCCGTGCATCTGTTTCTGCCTGTTGCCTCCTGTCCACCGAGCAGGGCTTGGCTCCATCCTCTGACACTGTCCCTTCAGATACTGACAGACATTGATGATTTGTCTCTTCCTGAACCTGAATAGGCCCCGCTCCCTCAGCCTTTCCTCATAAGTGAGATGCTCCAGTCCCTTAATCATCTTTGTTGCCCTCCACTGGACCTGCTCCAGGAGCTTCATGTCTCTTTTGTACTGAGGAGCCCAGAACTCCTGGAACTGGACACAGCACTCCAGATGTGGCCTCACTGGGGCTGGGTAGAGGGGCAGGATCACCTCCCTCAAAGTGCTGGCAATGCTTTTCCCACCTCACCCCAGGATACCTTTGGCCTCCTTGGCCATAAGGGCACTGCTGGTTCATGGACAGCTTGGTGTCCACCAGGACTCCGAGGTCCTTCTCCACAGAGCTGCTTTCCAGCAGCTGAGCCCCCAGCCTGTGTTGGTCCATGGGGCTCTTCCGCAGGTGCAGGACCCTGCCCTTGCCTTTGCTGAGTTTCAGACAGTTCCTCTCTGCCCATCTCTCCACCCTGCTGAGGTCTTTCTGAAGGGCTGCACAGCCCTCTGGGGTATCGGCCGCTCCTCTCGGCTTTGTGTTGTCAGTGAACTTGCTGAGCAGGGCTCTGTCCCTTCACCGAGTCATTGACAAATAAGTTAAACAATACTGGGCCCAGTATTGAAGCTTGTCATCACTAGTGACAGATCAACCAGACCCTGTGACACTGTTTACAACCCCCTGGGATCGTCCGTTCTGCCAGTTCTCAATCCACCTCACTGCCCACTCATTTAATCCACACTTCCCAAATTTACCTGTCAAAAGCCTCGCTGAAGCTGAGGTAGACAATATCCACTGCTCTCACCTCATCCATCCATCCTGCTCTATTTGACTCAGCCTTGAACAGAGGGGTTAGGGATTAGACATCTCCAGAGGTGATTTCCAACCTCAGATACACTGATTCTATTGAAACACATGAGCAACACTAACAATCTGCAACAAGAAGATACGTCATTTAACTTTTGAATAAACGCCACCATAGTCCATGCTACAGAACCCTTTGCAAAACTAAAAATGCCTGGGAAGATCAGAGAAAGCACAAAATGAATCTCATCTGTACTTTCCCTTTGCAAATTACTGTGGAATTTACTATGTTACTTTTCAGATCCATAGCTGTTCTGTGAAAAGAGAGCTAGATTCATTTCTTGAAACTATCACTATTTTAACACTGCTGCTGTGCTCCCACCTAATGAGCCACATAGCAAGTCAACAGACTGTTTACTTTTGCATTAATATTTAACTTCTATGAATTAATTGGAAGATTTCTTGATAAATTTTTGGAGTGGCTCATATGTACACAAGCCACAGCCAGCTGCCAGTATAACCAAGTTAAATTATTGCCATTAGCAACTTCTGAGCAAACACAGCACAGTCTTTCTCAGTTCAGTCTGATTAATAAGCAAAGACCTGGCTTCTTTTCCTCAAGACCATGAAAGCATAATCTGAAGCACTGCATTCTCCTCTCCAAACCTAAAAGGTTGTTTCTTTAAAGAATCATATGCCAATATCCTTAGTTCAAATTCAGTAAATTTTTATGTGTTATCACTTTTCTCTTTATCTATTCCTCTTATAGTCTGAGCCAAGATTTACTCTCAAGTAGATTGCCTCCATTTATTAAAGAGAAGCAAACAGGAAGGACTGGATGTACAAATGGGGCACTGTAGATGTTTTCAGTACAGACTTATTTCATCATTGTCCAGAACACTTCTACTGGCAACCAAAATAATAAAATGCGTCAGCCCTCAAACCCTGCTGATGGCATAGCACTCACAGGGGTCCAGAGATCCAACTCTCTTCCCCCATACTTGCATTGAAACCAATGCATGCAGCTTGTGTGCACACAGCAGAAAAGGTTAACAGCATGGAGATACCCAGCATTCAGTGAGAAAATGCAGAATACATTTCTGTATCACTGGATCTATTGATGCTGTGTTTGCAGCTGCCTTACAGCATCTAGGGGTTCTCCCTAGATGTAGAGAAAGGATGAATCTGAAGCATAGAGCTCTGGTGATGCTCCCCTGCCTTCTGTGCATGAAAGAAGATCTTCAACTCTGCTTCAACTCAGTTCCAGCAAAAGCTACAGAGAACACATGCAGGTCTGATACCGAATATGTGAACATTCAGTCCTTTGGAGTGATGGAGATCACACAGTTATTTTAGATTTTTCACTATCTAAAGCTGTTTCACTGCAGCCTCCTGATTTCACTTCCAGAGAAAGAACTGAGCAAGCAAATATGTAATTAATTGTAATTAAGATGAAATTTCTGTGAACTGATACAAATGTGAGTATTTCATCATTCATGTAGAATCACATGCACATACTATATAAAAGGGTGGGAAAACAATTTGGAGAGAGAAATGATCAAATAATCTTAAAACTCTTTATCCACCTTATGGAATATTCTTACTTTTGAACAATATTTAACAATGCTAGAAAATTGAACCTACAATTCAAGAAAAGGAGTTAAGGAGTGAATGATGGACAAAAGGGTTAATTTTCTTTAACAAATGATATCACAGGTAATAATTTTAACAAAAAGTTTGCTGTTCATGACTGCCTTCTCCTCTTTTGTACAGATGTGAATGAATTTTGTGTTTACTTTTGAGAGCTGTTGGCTCCATGACAATACCTATACTGATCACGATGACAGGTATTGTATGTAAAAAGGAATGTTCCAAACTTCAAAACGAATTAGGCATTTTTTCGTGTCATTACTAAAACAAGGAAAATAGCTTCTTGACTGGGTGATGAACCAACAGAATAAAGCTGTCTTAAGAAAGTAAACTTACTATGGGTTTAAAGTATGCATTCTCTTTTTTTTTTTTAATTCCTACATACATACATCTCAAGAGTTTTAAGATGGAAATGGCATAAAACTATGGTAAGTCTTCAGCTGTCATTCCACAGGAAATCAATAAAATTATTAAATTATTAATATCACAAAAAGCACATCCCAATTTGAAGACAAAACAGAAAGAAAATACCACAGAAATTTCTTGGGAATTGTGAAAATCAATTCTTTTAACACAGACACCTTCCCTTCATCTCAGATGTTCTGAGATGACACCACTCTAATCCCCTTCCATAACTGCAGTGAGACCTTGTGGTGCACATAGCAGAACTACTTTTTGGTTAGTCAAATATCTTTTTTCTTTTAATAAGATGGAGTATATTTATTATTTGAGAACAAGTAGAAGAAATAAACTTAAATCCCATAATTCTGAGAAAATGTGCCATTATGACTGATACTGCAAAATGCTGCCTTGATTCCTCTCCTGTGAAGTACCAGTGGCAAAATCCTCCCCTGAATCTTCAGAACTGCAATGCAACACAGGATCTTGTGGTGAAGGGTAAAACAAACAATTTTTCTTAACTATCAGTATGATCCTTAGCAACTTTACCACTATGCATGGAATCTGTGGGATTACAGGTGCTTCTCCAGGTGGAAAATAGAAATAGGATGTACCTGATCAGTTCCATACCAGAGACACTAAATTCCTTGTAATCAATAGGAGAACGGGTGCTGATATTTTTCTGTCTCTGGGGAGAAGGCACTGAAAAGAAATCATCCTCTGCCCTACCCTTTACGGTGTTTTACATTTCTTTAGTGCCCCATTACAAAAAGTAATGTTGCATGAACAAAGGCAGCCCTGGCAAATGAGCAGGAACTGTCCCTTGCACGACTGTTACTGAACCATAGCGATGGGCAGTTTAATCTTTGATGGAAAACAGTTGTTCAGCCCTTTCTGCTGCACTGACCCATGGGATAGTATTACTTGGAAGAATTAATTCCTGTGTTTTTGTACTGCTCTAACTGGGTAACACTGGAAATTCACTGCAAACTCCATGTTGATGTGACCATGACATCCTGGAATGCTGAGAATGGGGAGGTTTTATGTTAGGAAAAAACCAACACACCCCCAAAAAACAACCAAGCAAACAAACAATAATTAATGGTTCAATATTCAAAGTCCAAAGACATACAAGATGTACTTCCACTACTTTTAGAACACTTTCCCTTGCAACAGACAAAAAATATCTCTGTTTAAAAGTATTATTTGGGGAAATACTAGCTACTAGCTCCACCTCCACGCAATGACTCCTGCCTTGACATCCTTCATTGTCCATACCCTTCTTCAGTAGTACCAACTTCCTTATGGGCACATTTATGTTTTCCTCTATCCCCTGCCTGATTTATGCTCTTGGTCTCTTCTCTGTGGTGACCAGAGATATGACCTGAAGGAGTGGCCTGGAGCTGTGTCAGGGGAGGTTTGGGTTGGATATCAGGAAAATGGTCTTCACCCAGAGGGTGGCTGGGCACTGGAACAGGCTGCCCAGGGAAGTGGTCACAGCACCAAGCCTGGCAGAGCTCAAGATGCATTTGGACAATGCTCTCAGGCACACGTTGTGATTCCTGGAGTGTCCTGTGCAGGGCCAGGAGTTCAAATGGGTGATCCAATTCAACTTATGCTGTGATTCAGCTTCAGCTCCTGTTCTTTGAATACATCAGGTGTCCCTTATTTATCTCAAATTGTGAGAAAACCATAATTGAACTTCAAATGTGAAAAGCATGCTTGGGTTTCCTTCTAACCCTAAACACAAAATAAATTTGTCTGCTTTATTTCCTGTAGGAAATATATTCAACTATATGACTCAAACAGTGCAAAAACTATCCATCAGTAAGACACCAGCAACCAAACAAGTAAAACGTAGTTCTTAGTCTTAATACAATCCCTTTCTGTTCTTCGTATGTTTCTTTTTTCATTTCAGTTCTGTCATATCCCAGTTCCTAAGCTGTCAGCTATATTCAGCTGCAGAGTCTGTGATAGATTTGTTTGCAAATAGGAGCTGGTTAACATTTCCAGAATCTGCATATTTCAGTCATTATAAATTCTGTTTGCCTGTTTCTTTTCAGAAAACTACAAAGACATGGCAAACAGCCACACCATGAGTAAAGCTGCATATTGTTAACTGGATCAAAGGAATGCATCGCAAAAAGGTTTGCAAAAAATACACACTCTTGTTTGTACACCTATGTAAATCCTTTTCTAGTGGTTTAAATACCAATGGTCACCTAAGCAAACATTTAGAAGCAACTAAATTTGTCATAGATGTACACATACTTACAGTTAAATCACTACTTGATACAGAACAAAAGATCATCATCACATACCCACAACCATGTTTCATCACCTAATTCCTTATTAGCAATACATTTTGCTGTGGAAACTAATCTTACTAGGGCTCTGAATAGCATATGTTCTCTATTGAAGGTTTTATTATCTCTTTTTATTTTTTTTAATGGCTAATACTGTTACCTTAGTTATTTATCTTCCACCATATTAAATATGATTTTCATGGTAGGACACACATAAATAAGTCCATGGAAATAGCCTTGTAGACAATATATAGGAAGATTTAGAAACCATTAGTACACTTCTATTCTCCTGATAGGAGTGTAACAAACCAGAGGTGGACTTTCTCCCCCTAGATTTCACCCATTAATTGATGCAGGTTCTTCTAATCCATTCCTGGAGATTCTCTCCCTTGACCATTACACTAATAATTTCCCTGTGTGTACTGGAAGTGAAATGCCCCATAGAATGCTTTGTCTGATCATCCTCTTTGCACCACAAACATCTGCACCCTCAAAACATCCCCCCCCACCCCAGAACCCAGCCTTTGCTGACAGCCATTCTTCAGCTTTGGTCTTGATGCCGTAAAACCCATTATGAAGGCAGACAAAGAGAGACCCAGTTTAGTTTGCTTCCAAAGCTTCTAAAAACTTTAGGACAAGGAACCCAGCCTATTCAGGTATTTAAGATATCTTCCCAAGAATTCAACCATCTCTCATCTCAAATAGTGAGAAATCCAATATATTCCCCACCATACTGTTGGAGACAGCCAGGTACACTCAGGTTCACACCTCTGTTTCCAGCAAAACCACAGAGAAAGAAGAGCAAGAGCAAGATGTTGCTTTGAATCATACCCTGACTGGTTTTATGGATAAAATCCATTAACATAAAACAGTACCACTATATCAATAAACAATATCAATAAACAATAATTTTATGCCTTAAAAAGATGGATATTGTTGTATAAAAGCACTTATATGTCAACACTAAATGTTACTTTGTCCATGGAGACAAAGGATTCCAAATTCCACAGAGCCCATCTAACAAATTCCACTATATTTATTATTTGAGCATGTGTACTCAGGGGCACACTCTTTCCCTCTTACACACAGTTCCACTGCAGTGATACAGCTACAACATTCTCTGCCTTTCACGGGACTTAAGGGGCAAAGGGTGGAAAATCAAATTTAGGTCTAAGGGAGACAAGGAAGGTTCTATCCCTGCTCCTGTGATGCTGCTGTGCTTACCTAGCTGGGGTGGAGAATTTGCCCATCTATGTTTAGTTTACATGGGATATGAGCAGTCACTTTTAGTGAGCATGGCCCCATTTGTTAAAATCTATTTCCACTTGGTTAGGGAACATTCTGCACACATTATGTGTACTCTGGAAAGAGAACCAAATATAATGATGAGTATTGAAAATAGTAAACAAACTTCCTGAAGGGAGGCTTTTGGTTTAAATGGGTGAAAACAAGTTTATTATTATTATTTTTAAAATGTATTGCAAATATTGTAAAAAATGTAAAAACAAAATGTAACCTAGCACGTAAATTGCCCATCTAAAACATTTGCTGGTGGTTATGGGATCATAATTCTTACATGCTTTTGAGGTGTAGAGGAGAGTTTAGCAAATATGAGGTACATTTTGTGTCTGTTGTTACATTGTTAGGACATATTTGTTCCTCTCCTTGCTAACCAGCAGGCTGAGACAAATACTGCAAGTTAATCTGCAGGAAGAAGAAGAAAAGCAGGAACTTAAGTCCTTTCTTGGTGCTGTTAATGTCTATACACTTACACGTAGCAAGAAAGCCATTCTGCCAACACTTCACACAACTGGAAATAAAACAGCTTTTGTTTTGGATGTGTTAACTTTAAAGTGTTACAGAGTCCAGTCTAAGCAGCAGGACTCTGCACAGTTTCTCCTGTGAAGCACGACATGTGGCTAAGCCTGCCATGTCCACTCTGACTTGTCTGTGACCAGCTGGCACCATGGGCTGGGTAGGCACAGACTTCCTCCACTCATTTTAGAGCAACAGGGATTCATGTTCCAAATCAACTGAGTTAAGAAGGAGAAAAGCCAGCAGTGGGCTTGGAGATTGACTAAAAACCACCCAAAGATGATATGAGGGTGAGAAAACTGGTACTGGGGATTTAGCAAGCTATTTTCTTCTACTATGAGGGAACATTTTTACATCAAGTCATTCCACTCATCAGCAGTTATGAATTTTCTTTCAAGGAGACCATGTTACTAGCAAAGCCTTGGGCATCTGACAGCTTTTGGCGTTACTGTTCGGTTTTGCTATTTATGCTTATTTTGCAATTTCAATTAGAAATTTTTTGGTTTTTTTTTTTCTTACTTGTACATATTATTGCTGCCCTCTCCTGTGAGCTGACATAAGCCACAACAGGAGCAGTCTCATGAAATCATTGCTATTGGGTCAACTTGGATTACCAAGTCCAATGAGGTCAAAGAAAAGACTTATTTCAGAGGTCACAGGATCTGTGCCAGAGCCTGCAAGTTTAACTGCCTGAGATGTAAAGTATATAGTATCTTTTGGAATCGAAGATATTTCATAAATTCGCATTACACTAAAGTATTCATTTTCCTACTTTGGTGACATCACCACACACACAAGGTTTCTTAAGTAGTCCAGCTCCTCCCATTTGCTCCAGGAGTGTTTGAAATGCCCACTGAACTGCTCAAGGAATAGTGAAGAAGTGGACAGGATTATTCGTCCAAAGTTTTGCAAATGGATTATCTGCCTTGCTGATGAAAGAATGTCACATGAGCGACTGCAGCCGCTCATGCCTGAAACAACTCATGTCTGAGTTACAAAAAATACATTCCTTTCTTCTCCAGGGCAGTATTTGGACCGAGACTTGAAAAATCCTCAGACAGGAAAACTCTGCCTTAGCATTACCCTGTATATTAAATCAGAACAGGTCTGAAATGGCAGCCAGAGAGCAATATAATTCATTCAGTTTAAGCCAATACCCTTGATCCTTCGCATTTGGGATCAAGGCCAGCACAGAAGACAGGACAAAATTTAGAGAGATTGATGGAATATCTCCTTTCAGTGAGCAGATACCCATTCTCATCTTCCTGATCTTTTGGCATAATCCAACATCATCTGTCCCGAGGTATGGCAGAGATCCAAAGGCAATGTGTTGAAATGATTTAAATCATTCCCTCCAAACAACAGTAACAGGAAACCACATGCATCCCCATACTCTTCATTTATACTGTCAAAAAGACCTTCTCTCTCTCCAGATATTTTCAACATCGATGTGAAGTAAGAAAATGACACAGATGTGATGTGACAGGAGCATGAAGATGGCACCTACCCCTGTTTGTGTGCATTAAAACACACAGTTGGCACTCATCTGAATACACAGTGTAGGACTGCTGCAAAATGTCTTTTGTTACCAAACTCTTGTACAGCCACATCTATTCTTTATATATTTATCATCTTCACGTGAGAGAAAACCCTTACAACTTCTCCTTAGTTCCATGCAGTATTGGTACCTTCTGTCTCCACCCCAACAATTCATAATGCTATTTAAAGTGTCTCTCAGTACAGCACCTCAGCAACATGGGTTCCAACAAATCCGCCACAACTGTTCTCCATGCTCTACACTGGAAATCCTCCTTGAAATCAAGTGAAGGTCTTTACTCACAAAACACTGAGTGATGTGTGACAAATATGAAAGACCACTTACAGAATGGGAACAGATGCTGACGGCAGATATTAATGAATTTTCTATCACTGTATTTCTTATGCAAAGGTACAGCTTGTTTGTGCTGAAAATAAAGCTTTTTGGAGGCCAGTCCCAACCTGGAGAACGAATTCCATCAGGAACTATGACTCATCACAAGCATTTCCACCTCTCTCTCCAAATGTGTGACATCTTCCCTGTCCTGGCCTTCTCTAACTTGCAGCGTATCCATTTTTAAAACAGATTTATTGCTTTTTAAAAACAAATTCTACCAAAACCAAACATTACACTGTCCAGTCAATTTTCAGCTCAGAGGCAAGATGACAGAAAGGCCAAAATACACATCATGGACACAATATTTAACACCTGTCCAGAAAGCAGTGCAAATTATATAGAAATAAAAGCAGCATTAAAATATTTTGTAAAAGAAACATGTGAAGATCTTCCTTCTGTTGTAACATACGTAAAGCAATTTAATTGCATAAAGTTATGCTTATCTCCTCAGTGACAAACATTGCTGTATCCTACTCTCCTTCCTCTTATTGATATATATTTTACTCACTACCTAAGGGATAATTCTGAAAGACAGCAATTATTTAAAGAATATTAGATTTACTTTGTGGCTAAAGTTTATTTTTATTTATTTATTGAAACAGAGCCCTGGCTTTTGAATCTGCTTTGTAACCTTCCAAAACATGTTTTTCACAGAAATAAAATCATTACTTTGTGTCTTCAAATTGATTTTGTATTTCAACAAGTCCATTTATTTGTTTTTAAATGTTTCAACATGATGATCATAAATTAGAAAACTTTATTTTCCTCCTAAGAAAATGTCCCTCCCCATAAATACTAGCCAGAAATTAGCACCAAGTATCTCATTTTTTCTGTCATAACGGCCTGGTAGAATTTTCTGAGATATTTTTATTTTATTATTACAAATAACTAATAAAGAATGAAAGAATAAAGAATATAGAAAGAATAAAACACACAATGCCACATCATGACATAGTATGGCCAATTAGACTGCCAGGGACACTTTTTGAAAGGATTATTTCTATAACCTAACTTTTTATTATATGTAAGTGTAGAAATGGATAACGAAAACCTATAAGAACAAAATACTGGGAATAATACTGGAGAGAAAATAATTTATCACTGTGCAATAGTATTAATTCTACAAAAGCATGTCCTCTCAGGACCCTTATTTCTGCATGTCCAGGCAGAAGGAGCTGACTGATAAACAAAGGCTTGTGGGGGAGATGCCAGTACTGTAATGGACAGCTAGACCTTGACATCTGAATTCTGTATTGTCTTATGGTTTGAACTTCTTTCTAGTTTATTATATATTTATATATATGAAAATATATTTTGAGGAAGAAAATATTCAAGGCAGAAAAGTGGTGGCAGGCAGAAGTATGTCTGTCAAGGCCCCAGGCAGACGTTAACATCAAATGAAGGAAGGCTCCATTAGCATCCAGGGGACACATAATCTTTGTGCTGTTCTTTAGTGTGCTCTGCTGGAAGAGGATGAAAATGACTGATTACCTCCATTCAGAGTCACAGAGATCACACTACTTGCACTAATCTCTAGTGTTTCCTGTCTGAGAAATACAAGAATGAAGTCTCTTGTGTTTAGGAAATCAAGACCATGTTCTACCAACACAGGTTACTGCTTAGCATCAGTGGCATACTTGGTGGAGCTGGCTTTTTTGTTTTGTTGTTGTTCTGTGGTTTTTTTTGTGTGATTCAACAGCATGTCAGAATTTTCAAACATAGAGCAATCTGTCTGAAATAAGAGAGATTGACAAGAGATATAACCTTCAAAATATCAGCATACTGTTTTGCCGAACTATGTTTTCTGACTAATCTTGATATGGTCACTCTGTTCTGAGCTAGCAGCAAAACAGAAAAATACACATAGGCAGCATTATTAAATGAATCACAGCAGAACACCACCACCAACAAATGAAATATATCAAAGCCAGGCAAAGAAGATAAAGTGCTTTTTTGGGAGACCTCTTTATCTTTGAGAAGGTACATAAAATCGCTCACCCATATGTAACTGCCAAAAAATGAGCAGCTACAACAGGATAAAACTGTAGGAGCAAATTCTTAAATATACACATCCAAGTAGAGAATTTTATCATAAATGCTTACACGCTCCAGGAGCTGATCAAAGATTTACTGTCAGTTATTTTTTCTGACTTGACACTTCATGAAAACTGCTCTTTATTTAAGCAGAGTAAACTCCTTTATATTGACAGGCATTCTGTGTACTTCAGCCTTGGCTAGTCTTGATCTTTTAAAAGCATTTGTTCTTTCTGATTTAGCTGCAAGTGGAATCCTTCACTGGTAATGTATGAGTGTCTCCACTAAGGAAAGTGGGCCATAAAGATGCCCTGGCCGCTCATGTTGTCATCTCAGAGAGGTTTCAAGGTTGACCTTTAACTACATAAAACTTAAATGCTGCTAAAGATAAGAGAATAATAGCCACCTAAAAACGTCTAAACACCTGCAAGCTGATTTCTCCAAAGGTGAACTTTAACATTTTATGAGAAGCTAACACACACCTCCAATATCAGGAAGGCAACTTAAGCAGCTATCCTAATGTTAATTCATCTACAACCATTTCCAAGGAGAATAAAAAAAACTGAATAAACCAACTCCCAAATCTCCCACTGTCTCAAATGCACATTAGAAAATTCTTTAACAGTATCACATTAACCAAGTTGCCTTATGGGGGATTTAAACATGCCTTTGGTCTGTCTGCAGGCACAGAATACCTGAATGAACTGAGCAGTCTAAAAAGGTTCAGCTTCCTTTTGCTGTCTGTAAAATGTGGTTCATGAATGCAGATGAGCACTTGCATGTTTACACAAAGTACAAAAGCAACACAGGAATTTGAATCAGTTTCTCAGACTTGGGGTTACATCTCCTACAGGTGGTTTTCTTTTTGAATCTAAAAACTAAGAATCACTCCTAATGCAGGAGTAGTTCGTTACCTCAAACATGCGGAATTTTTCAAAGTCAGCTGTGGCCAAAAATGCCTCACAATGCTGCTGCTGTCAGTTACATGTGCACAAACTGAAATGATGGGCTGTATGGACAAAAGTATCGCAACAGACAGTTAATTCCCAGTGGTGACTGAGAGTTGGTTTTATACTGTGCAGGCGAAGCAAGTGGGAGCAATAAACCTGCTCTGTTGGTTTCTCAAGTATTGAGCCTGGCTACATAAGACTGAATCCATTGTTTGCTAACCACAAATGGGGAGAGAATGGGCAAAGTTTTGGCCTGTTACTCATACAAAATGAAAATAAATTAACCTACAAGTAGCTGAATTTGTGCAGACCAAAATTTCAAGAGAAATGTGAAAGGGGAGCGAGACTCAAGAGGTTTCTATGCCACTGGACTTCTGTAGCTCTTTCACATACTCTGATCCTTGCATGAGGCTCTGTTCTCTTCCTTTTCCATTGGCAAAATCCATACTAAATTGGGCACATGGACCTACTTCTGTAAAGCATTATGTAAGCAGCTTTATTCCTACGAATCTTGTTATTAACAGCAATGGGATTATTTATGTGAATATTTTCTAGCATACATCAGCAATTTTACAGACAGTGTCTCAGAACAATCCATGAATTTCTTGCCAATGTGCTTGTTATAATTTACTAATCAGCAAGAAACTGTAAATTCCATTTTAAACTCACTTCCAGATTTATAAAAAAGAAAGCTGAAACCAGCCATGTTTCTCTCTACATAGTGCAATCAGGTTTCTATTACCTTATAAGATGGTTCACATTAAAATGAATGGTTCATGTTCTAAGAGATTACAGGACAATTTTGTAAATTGGATTACAATGAAGAGACTTAACATTCTTGAGTAGTTTTGCAAAAGATAAAGGGACCATTGTAAGAGCCTATGGGTAAACTGTATGTTCACACAGAAATTCCCTGACCACCCAGAGAAACACCTTGAACAAACTGTTAATCAGTAACTTAAGAAATTTGACCTTTTTTCCATGAGTGTTAACACTCAAATCATAAAATAAAAAAAAAATCATGCATATTATTCTAATACTGAAGTCATTAGCACAATAACCTAACTTAATAACCCAGTCTGCTGACATAGACAGCATATTTTTATCTCAGTAATTTAGTCGATCTGGTCAGTATTTACCCAATACTTGTCTGGAAGCTTTGGTCCACATTAATGATATGAATTGATTTATTCCCATGGAAGAGATCCCCTGGCACTACAGCTCATAAAAAATCCTATTGTCAAGAGTTTATCCAAGAGTACACAAACATGGAGTGCCAAACAGATTAACTGGACTACAGCTCTGTGAAGAAGTCACTCGAATGGCCTCTACAGAAATATGGCTATGTTTGCTCAAGTGGTTAAAAACATGCACTATAGGAACGTGTGACAGCCTTCTCAAGGGTCTCAAGATCTCAACCACTTAAATGTTTCTTATAAAAGTTTTTGTAATGAATAAGAGAAGGTGCCCAACTGTGCTAACATTGAAGCCTTCATACCCCTTTGCTAAGGCAAGAGTATCTAAAGAAAAGGCATTTTCCTCTTGACAATGTTGAAAGCAGTTCTGAAGTGTTCTGAAAGCTGGTTTTGAATCCAACCTATTAACTTTCATTAGTAAGCAACAGCTAATGGTAGCTAAGCCTTAACATTTTCTTTGTTTAGTCTTTCATGCACAAATATTTACTTGCTAAATGCTTTCATAGGTCTTTTGTTTTGCTGACTATATATTAGACAGCTAGGATAAAAGATATTAGCATTTTAATCACATTAATTTTAAAAAGGCTTAATCACTTAGTTATCTCTTTCTATTGTGCGAGGGTCAGTAAATAAAATTGTTACAATAGGTGGACTTTGACCTTATAATTCTGAAGTTCTTGATTTTTTCCTGGTTTGTTACCAAATAAAATTAAGTGAAAACTTATTATATAGTTCCAGCTTTTTAAAGACTTGCCCATATGAAACAAAAGATATATGTACCCAAGTCTTTCACCCTTTGGAAGCACTATACACAACACAAAACTAATAAGAATTTTCATAACAGTCTTGCAAAGTCCTGATTGCACTCCATTTGTACAAAAGTGCAAGGGATAAGAAGAGATTTAAGCATCTGGACATGTTTCTACATGACATTTATTAAGAACAGAAATGGAGACGTTTGAGAATAAATAAAATACTTTTCATTCAAGGAAAAGCATCAAAATGTTTGAGAGTGAGATTCAGATAAAATGCAGAGGTGAAAACTCTAGTCTTTGAAGCTATGATACAGAAATGGAGCCTATAAAGCAAAAATTCCTCATGCACAAGTTACATGAAGCTCAGCAGGTGATAGTGTTACATAGTTCAGTTGTAACTACAGAACTGAAGCCCCCTGTACAAGTACAGGCTCTGTGCAATCCTTTGCTGCACTACACAAACAACCTAATTCCAGCTTTTATTTCCGCAGGAGATAAAAAGGGCAAAAGTGAGAGGGGTTTAGTTTGAGTTAAGGAATCAAATTAATAATGGCTGTCAATTTAGCAGATTCTCAGAATTTTACAAACTAATCAGTCTGTGAAAAAGAATTTCCATAAATTTAGAGACGCTTTTGAGGGATAGTGTGGGCTACTTGTATTTACATCAAGTGCTAGCCTCTGAGAGTCCAAAGTATATTTCAGCAAGGGTAAGTACAGATGGAGGCATTTGAATCTTAGAAATGTTACACAGCATTTCAAAGAAATAATCAATTCTTCAGGAATTCAGTTATATTGCAACTTCTCTTGTAGCCTTCTGCTTTATTTCTCTTCCTTTAATACATTTACATTGCAGACATGTTTTGGAGACTTCATTTACTCGGGGTTTTAAGCTGTGCTTTAGAAGGTAAACTTACCATATTCCAGTGGTGTATATAATATATAAAGGCAAAACTTTGTATTATGATAATAGGAGAGTCAGTATTTTTGTGGAATATTCTTGAGAAAAGTGTTATCCACACAATATAATTGCCCTTAGCAGAAGTCTGTCTTAAAGCCTATCCTGCCACAGGCTAAACACACTGAGACAACCTTTAGTGATTCTTGCTAGAATGATTCCTCATGATTTAGGCATGAGGAATTGTATTTACTTTCAGAAGTTTGAGTAAGAAATGGTTACCAAAGTACACCCCTTTGTATGAAATCTTCCTGTTACTTATCAGCTGTAGCCCCAGAGCATCCCTGCAGTGCGGTGGGTAACTGGAGTCAGCTGGTACTGGGCGCTGGATGCACAGACATGCTGGAGTAGGAAACAGACTTATCAGACTTACATCTCAATGCTCTTTTTTTGCTTTTTGTTGCCAGATCATTTATTAGTATCAGAACTAATTTCTATCTCAGAAGAAGTTAGATTAATATAAATAATTTTTCCTGTAAGCGGGAATGAGCAGAGGTTCAACGGCCAAATGAAATGGCATCAAGAGCACATATCTAATCAATAAACTTTTATAAGCTCTCATTAGAGCTCAAAGAAAAATAGCAGAAGCATAAAGAATGGAGATAAATTAGCCAGTTCTGCTTGGCTGAAAGAAAGGAAAAGAACAAAGTGCCAATGGAAAGAATTTCCTTAAGGGAATTAATCTTGCACATTTCAGTTATTTGATAATTGCTAGACAAAACCATTGCAATTACATATCATTTGCTGCTTATTATTATTGCTGCTACTACTGTTTACCAAGAGAAGTTATTTATACTGCTTTTGGACTATCAGGATCTTTGCAGCAAATGGTGTGAGAACAAAAGACTGCAAAGAGTGAAACCAGCTTTGTGCAAAGGTCTGTCAAACCACATGGAGAATACACTGGGGAAAACAAAAAGAAAAGAAACCTTTTGTAACTCCTTTTAGTTGCAGTATTTTTATGTACTCTTGCAAATTCTTTGATATATGAAATGTGAGCGAAGTGTGGTCTTTCAGCTACAGAGTTCGCTTTAAAATTTTCTGCATTCAGCCCTTGCATGTGACAGGAGCCATCAGGCATCTTGGAGTGGTCTGAACTCGCCATGTGTGTTGTATCACTGTGGTTCCCCTCTCAGCTCTGTTTGGGTGAGCCCTATAATATACCCGTTTGCCCAGCTGCGTTATTTCTAATCTCACAAAATCCCACTTGGCAAACACCAGTGACAGAGAAAATGTAAACCTGTGGCAGTCAGGGGAGACTTTAGTTACTGGTTAACCTTCAACCCTGTATATACAAACACAGCTTGATCTCTGATCATTGTTGAGAACTGGAAGTTTCATGGCATTATTTAACCAACTCTGTTTGCTTTAAAGGATTACTTCATCCCCCCCTCACTCCCTCCAGCAGCTGTACTCTGCTGAAAGCCTTCCCCGTTGCAGCCTACATAACCTTTCACCTTCCTTAAAATGCAACCTGGATGGATCCAGCCAGATGCCATCCGGTTCACAGCACATTGCAGTTTTGTCTCTGCAACAGCAGTTATTTGCACTGCACTGTACTACTTAAGTGTTTCTGACCGCAATCCAGGCTGCAAACTCGTTATCATTTAAACTCAGCTGAACAGTTTAATCTTGGCAGGGGACCAATCAGGAAAATAACCCCACAGCAAGTCTATCCTTTCTCCCACACTTGAACAAACTTCATCAACTGCCAGAAAAATGTTGCAATGACCTGTGGTTTTTTACACTTGAAATATTAACTAGTGCCTAAGAGCAGATATTGGCCAGGGACACACACACAAAGAACCCTGATTCTAAAAGCCTTTCCCATTTATACTCATTTCCTGTATTAATACCTCCCTATTCAGTGAAAAAAACAGATGCCTCCTCCTCTTTCACAGCAATTAAAGCTCAGATATTACCAATAGTACCTCAATGGCTATTTCAGGTGGCTTGATCTGTGAGGGAATACCTGATTAAACAACCAGTGATTCGACTCACTGATTTTTAGGGTCTTTTCCAACTTAAATTATCCTGTAAGAATACATTTTTTGAAATGTTTAAGGCCAACATCTTCACAGAATCATGCCATATTATGAGTTGGAAAGGACATAGAAGGATCAACAAGTGTAGCTCTTAGATCTGCACAGGACCCTCCAAGAGTCACACCATGTGCATTATCCAAACACTTGAACTCTGGCTGGTGCTGTGACCACTTCCTTGGGGAAGCCTGTTCAGAGCCCAGCCACCCTCTGGGTGAAGGCCTTTTCCTGATATCCAACCTAAACCTGCCCTGACACAACTTCAAGCCATTCTCTTGGGTCTTATCACTGGTCACTGGTGTTTTAGCCCTTCTCTACACACCCTCCAGCCTGTCCACAACATTTTTGTACAGTGGGGACTAAAACTGAACAGTTTTGGTTCCAGGTATGGCCTGATAAGTGCTGAGTAGAGTGGAATAATGCCTTTATCTGCTGCTGATGCAAACCAGCATCCCCCAGGCTTTCTCTGCTGCAGCAGCGCACTGTTCACTGTTATTCTGCCATCTTATTTCAGAGATTTCAATTTCACAATAATATTATCCTTTATCACGCCTTGCCACTCTCCTTTTGAACTGCAAGCTTAAGTCTTCAGATCAACTAACAGCAATGCGTTTTGTATAACAAAACATTTCTATTTGGATGGTGTTTGGCAGCGTTGTGAAAATAGCCTCTTTTAGAAATTATTTGTTGTGTTGATGATGACAAGGATTTTTCATGCAGTCAAACCATCTTTTTCACCTAACTTATTTTCACAAACACCATTTACTCAAAACAAAAAAAAAAGCATCCTGTGGCCACTTGAACTTGAGTCCTGACTTAGTTTTGACTTAAAGCACATAAAAAGAGGAGTCTCTTAAACTAAATTCAGAAGATCCCTCCTTCCACCCCTCTTGGAGAAGGTAGTGTTTATAAATACACATTTTTGCTTACTGTATTTTTGTGGAATCCTAGCTATCTATGGAATTATAGTGCATCGCACTGTTATTTGTTACATCATAAATTAAATTATATACATCAGTGTCACGTTCTTTGAGAATCAGAGTGTATAACATCTATTTAAAAGAGCTTTCAGGCACTGGAACTCTTGAATACTTTTTTCTAAACCCTACCTGTCATATTGGTGATTTCTACTGAAACTGTGTTAAAGAAAGGCCCTTCAAAGCTGCATTTAACATATTTTTCTAATGATGTAAACTGTTATCCACTTTAAAATGTTTTTACAAGTGGCAACATTCTAGCTACTTTGTAACCATTTGAATATTATAACCATTTGCTATTAATCATCCTTAACACTGATTTTCAATTTTCTCCCTCTCCAGCCTCTGAAAATCTGAACTGTATCTTGGGAACTATAAAAGTTAGCAATGGACCAATGTAAAACCCTATATTCTGACATATTCCAAATTTGATTTTAAGCCAAGTCCTGCATATGTTCAAGTTTGTTTTAGCCAATATTAACGTAAAAATATCAAACCCCACATACAGTGCAGATTTGCAATTGTTAATACACCAGGCAGAATCTTGAAGAACTTCTAATCTGAGAAAATCACTTTTAATTTTTTTGGCAAGTTTTGCCTGATAATGAACACAGGACCCAACCCATCAATTTGTCATCTTTGTTTTAGTGATTCTCTCATTTTATCTTTTCCAGTAAAGTCTGGGTTATTGCACTGAATTAGTAAAATGCAGGTTTTTTTCTTGCAGATTTAGCTTTCTAGTACAGCTCCTTTGCAGCTGTTCAGAGCAACAAACGAGGTGGTATCTGGTTTTCCCGGCACAAAAATTAAACTGCAGAAGTTTAAAGCCCCACCTAGAAAGTGTGAGAACCCACGTGTAATGCAAGGTTCCTGGGTAAACAGGCAAACTCTTGTCTCCAATACCAAATCCTTTGGGCAAAGAAAGATAGATTAATTAGAGCTGGGGCAAGAGGGAGTGAAATGAGAGAATCTTAAAACATTTAAGACTCTTCTTTTGCTCCTACATTACTCAACAACAACTGCATTTTATCTGCAAACTTAAATTTTAACAGTATCTGACTAAAATGCCAAGCTGTTACATATCAAAATTCAGCAGGGCCTGACCTATCCTGTCATTTCTGCTTATTCTCCAGTAAATGAAGGGAAGCTTCATAAGGAGTTTCTGTCAGTGGGGATCTCTTAACAGAGTTGCAGGCCCCACAAAGGTTCACAAAAAGGTAACCACAGAAAGTTCTTCCTTCTCCAGGCTTTTCAACACAGACCTTATTTAGTAAAGCAATGAAAAAAAAGTAATCTGGCTTTACAGGTATATAAAATTTTACAGATACTACTATCCAATGTATATGCATGCAGCAAAAGCAGGGCTGGCAACAATTCTGAGCTTCACACACTTAAAGCTATTTTGATTCAATAGAGCTCATCTTCAGATGTGCATCTGAATAATTTTACTTTTCTAAAAAATACATGAGTAACTTTCAGACCTTCCAAATTAAAGCGTTTCTACTCAGCTACACAACTGACTTCTTTTTTTTTTTTTTAACTTGGAAAAGTCCATGGAACAAGAGGCTAAAGCAGGAATAATAATAACTCTAGAAAATAACAACTTCCTATGTATTTTCCAAAGGCTTTGAACCACTAATACAAGCCTTGTGTCCACTGCACTGGGCTGGAAATGGTATCCAGAGCCGTGGGTTCATTTTCAGTGGAAGACGTAAGAAGAGAGCAATTAGATCCTAAGTTTCCAAAGCTTTGCTGGCATGCAGGCCACATTGTGGGGATATTTGAGTGACTGATTGGCCTGCCATCACAGTAACGGGGGGAAGGAAAAATGGGTTCTATGCTGCCCAAGATTCTGTCTCATCACA
Organism: Ifrita kowaldi; assembly: GCA_013398055.1. Taxonomy (NCBI): domain Eukaryota; kingdom Metazoa; phylum Chordata; class Aves; order Passeriformes; family Cinclosomatidae; genus Ifrita; species Ifrita kowaldi. The sequence goes on from VZRS01007674.1 coordinate 690,843, forward strand.
TTAGAAAAGTCTGTCTCAGACCAGCCTGCAGCAGAGGCTAAAACATTTTCAGCTGAGGGTGCCCAATGTAGACTTGAATGGAGACACAAAGTATGTACTGGGATGATAGAGCCTTGTGATAATGAAAAGAGGTTCTCAGGATTCTTTTATGGTCTTGTGGGAAATTTTCCATTGTCCCACTGAAAGTCCTGACAGTGTTTCCAATATTAAATAATTTTCAGATCCAGTAAACATTTTTTTTATTATTATTTTTGCTACAGCTTGGATTTGTTTTATTTATTCATTTATTTATGTATTTACTACATGTATTTATGTATTTACTACATGTATTTATTCATGTATTCATGTATTTACTACAAAGGATAAAGTATTAGATGATTTCATAGGGAAAATTTTCATTGTCTGGAATGTTTCATTTTCAGGAAGGTTGACAGCTTAATTAAATTCCAGCAACACACTTGGACTCATTACACAGAAAAGGGAGATATTTTAATTTACTTAACATAGGTCACAAATTTATAAAAACACTATTGCAAATGGATAAGCGTATTACTGTATAGTGCGTACAAATATCATTTTCTATTGAATAATTAATTGAAGACAACTTATTAATACTGAATATGAACAATAAAATCGATGTTCCAGTCAAAATGTAAACAATAAGTGAATCAAAACATACCCAGAGACATTTACCTTTTTTCCCCAAATAGTTTGATTTCCAGTCCCCAGAAAATATGGAATATAGAAGTAGCATTGAAAAACATATTTCTACTTTAGCCTTTGCCTTTTTTACTATGCATAATTTTGCTTACTGATCCCTAAATGCGAAAAAATAATTTACCAAATCAAGAGTGTTCATCAAATATTATCTGTGATTTAATCCTGCCAAATCATGAAATCATCTCCCAAAATCTACCAATTTAAAACACAAACCAGAAAGGTGTAGCACCTTGATATAAAGCTGCTAGCACCAAGAGATGAGAACTGAAGGAAACAGTATTTGCAGCTCTGTGAAGATCCAAGTCTCATTACATTACAACACCAAAAACCACTGGTATTTTTCAAAGGCATAGGTCATAAAATTTTGTAGAACACTCACCCTAAATCAATAATCGAAAGCTTGTAAACAAATAGAAAGCTGGTGCTCTGCTATTGCTATAATTCTTGATTTTTTTTTTCATGTAACTAATTTTTTTTTTTTTTTTACCTAAATGCAATTGGAAGACAACAGGGGAATTTCACGAGAGAGGGAGTGCCCCATGCTCCTGGAGAAAAGAGTAACAATGTCTTCCAAAGTCTTGAAAAGCAACAAAATTAAAAGAAATCACCTTTCCTTCACCTCCATTTTTGGAGTGAGGGTTGGGTTTTGTTTGGGTTTTTTTTAGAAAAATAATCCTGAATTCAGTTTCAGTATTTTGGGAGACTAATCCATCCACTGATTCCTTGGGACTAACAGTACCACTGACTTTAATTAGGAATAATTACATCTATTTCTCTGTATAATCTATATTGTCCACAGAAACCAGTTCTGGTTTCTTTGTAAAACTAAGTCTGTATTATGCAACATCCAGCTCACAAATAATGAGCTTTTCTTCAAGATTCCCCCACCCTTTCAGCTCTTTTATTCTTACTACAGATTTCACTTGATTTCATTTAAATTTCATCTTAATTGAAATTTTCCCATACTATAATTCCAGTTTCAGCATGGCCTTTCAGCTACTTATACAGCCTTTGGACCACAGGCATTTCCAATATTTTTGCTCACATGCCAGGCTGGTCTTGAAGCTGTCAAGACACCCTATTTCACAGTACCCAAAGGAGGCCTATTCTGTTGCAGCATACATGTGTAAATACCTGTAATTAGAATCAAAAGTAGAGGTTTCCATGCAGTGAAACAATGGTAATACACAGACACACATATTAAGACTGCTGTAGAATTATTTCACATATGGTAGCAACTAATTTTTATTATGACTTTGGTTGTTTTGCCATATTTTTAAAATACTCGATGGGCTTAGTGTACTTTTTATGCTAATAATCGAAGCATTTTTATTTAAAGCTAACATTTTTCCTGTGTATTATGGTTAGAGGTCAAAAAGTATCAGTGATTGGCTTGGAGTGAATATATTAAACATCTTCTACATCTTTAAGGGAAAGCAATTTTAATGAGAAAGTTGAGGGGAAAATTTCTATTCTGCAAAATAAGCAGAATCAGCATATTTTTTTATCATCTAGTATAGTTAAACCCCCCAAGAAAGGGTTTTGCTGGAATGTTTGGACAGACCTCAGTCAATCAAAGAACTCTTGGAACCGGTAGTGCTGTACGACTCCTAACACAAGGCTTCTTGTGGAAAACTCGAGTCTCCAGTTTCCACCTATCATAAAAATAGATTGTGTTTGGCTCTGTACACATGACCTTAACGTTCTGGTTCTGGTCGGTGCTGCTTTGGTTGCTGTGGTGGGGACACATGGGACAATGGCTGAAAGTGCTCTGGGAGAGGCTGAAAACATTGAACCTGGAGGCATTGTTATAAAGCGACATAAATTAAGTGTGTTTGGGTAAATTTACTCAGTAAAGACTGAGGTCTTACCAGCTCCAGAAGCTTTCTTCTTTTAAGTAACATGTAGTCCAGTAAAGAGTACAATATACAAAGAGTACATTTAAGACTGAAAGAATACAAGGAGCAGGACAGAAACAACAGCAGATTTCGTACTCATCTAGGAATTCATCACTATTTGGAAAGGTAGCTTGAGAGAAATTTCCAGCTCCAGCTATATACCACTGAACTTGATATGAGTCTGATGATCTGAATGCACGTGGAACAAGCCATTATTTAAGATATAAGCAGTTCAAAGTACTTTGAGACTTTCATTAACTCTAATCCACTGTCATCACTGCAGTTTTCTAAGCTCACAATCCAAAATACTATGTTGATCAGATAAACTCATGCATTTTCTATTTGGTTACCCTTGTGAGCGGTGAGAGAGATTCTAATTATCTTCAACAGGAAAATTAAGTGGTTTTCTTGAGGATACAGTACCACTGTACTGTGCAATTAGCTCTACTATTGCTAGACAATTAGAAATTTGAAAAGTTTCAAGTGATTCAATGTATTCATCTTCAGGAATATGTCCTCACATCATGTCTGATTAATTTCATAATTGAAAAGCAACAAAGCAAAATGAAGAACCCATGCTGCAATTTATCCAGCCGCTTCCTCTACATCTGCCTAGATGGGGCCCACCTTCTCAATCTGACAGAAATATTATTGAAAAATCAGTGAGCCAGAGGCTCTTCAAATTCCTCGTGGGATTCACCACCAGCTATACTGCTCTACAGGAATGAAAAGTTTGCCACATAGGCTAATGTTTAAGACATCTTAGCTAAAAGAGACCAAGCTTAATTGTAGTTAGAGCAGTCAGCAGTCAGTCAACTGTAGGTATTTTTTTCATCTCAGACAAGCCACTTAAAATTTGTGTTACTGGTACATCATCTGCAAAATTAACCTATTTAAGAAGTACTTCTTAAAAAGCACTTTCTAAATTTTTTAGCACGTATATTGCTACTTTCCTTTCTAATAGCAGCATTATTTTACCACAGCTACATGCAAATAAAGAATAGATCCTGCATATCTTGATAATACACCCAGAATATTTGGGATATGTGTTCCTCTTATAACCAAAACCAACAAACATTTGGGCGAGTAGCCATTCAATGGGATCGGAATAAGGGAAAACCACACCAACAGCTATCTAGGAAGATTTGTAACATTTCCTTGGAGTAAAAAATATTATGCACTCATCAATTTATATAACGTTTTGGCAACTCTGGGTTGGTTATAAAAGAACTGTTCTTTAGTAGACTGGCAACTCTGCTAACCATCAAAAATTACTAAAGGAAAAAGCATTACCATTTAATGCTGCTTAGTCTGCTCAGATCAGTGACTGTGTGGGTGGTTCTTGGAATATGTATCTGCAAAAATATGTTTTGGATCAGTTGAGCTATAAGGGGATCAATTATATCCTCTTGTGGGTTTTCCACTTTTAATATTCATTCTTGCTCCCTAAAGTTCAGAAGTGCAGTACCTAAGAGCTTGATGAAATAAATTTACTTGGTTAAGGTGATTTCTGTCAGCTACCTGCAAAGATGCTGCTGTTCAGTGAGGGGCACATTCCAATATCCTCACCCACAGTAAATGAGACATAGTATCTGTAGCAGTCAGTGTACCTCTTTTGGACAGTGGGAGTTTTTGGGGTGAAAAGCAAAATCATGTCTTGGCTTCAAAATGTGTCCGAGTTACAAAATCCTAGCGTGGAACCAGACTCTGCAGCACACTATATATTATAAAAAGCCATACTGCTTGATCATACAGTTCTGGTTTAGCTGAAAGTAGCTCAAAATGCTAAGTTGAGACAAAGAGAAAGCTTTTCTATGGATTTAAATTTGGTCCGAAGTGTTGTTTTCACCTTGAGCCTAACTGTGGTTCTCCAATATTTAGTTCATAAGTTTAACTATGCACCTAAATAAAACCCTGAACTGCCACATAAGCTGGATAACTAATGTGCATACTAAACACAGAAGTTTCAAAATGTTCATAGCTGCCAAATAAGACCTGGAGCATTAAGTTTTCTACTAAACTGTTAATTTTCAAACGAAGCACAGGGAACCAGATTTCTCACCCCCCCCACCCCCACCCCCCCAAATCTTTCTACAAAAAAAATTAGCATTGTTTGGCCTCTCTATAATTTTCCATGTATTTCTTCCATCACTTCTTGCTCCTTTCTACTCCCCTTGTGTGAAATTGCACTAAGTTCCAATGTCAGACTCCAGGGATCCCTCTCCCTTTGTTTTCTTAATTATTGTTATTATTGCCTTACTGAGGACAATCTGGATTCTGACAGCTTGATAAGCAAAGCTGGCAAGACCTAAATAAAGCTACTATGTGCTAGAGGAAAGTTTTCTTCCTGTTACTTGACGAAAAGCATAAGGAAACACCACAAAAAGAGGAGTTATTCATGTAGTTGGCTTAAAGGGATTCCAGTCCAGACCCTGCTCATGTTGAAACACATTCGGTGTCCAGTCAGTTTTTCACTTTCACATACCACTACTGTCTTTTTGCACTTTGGTTGAAAACACTGCATGAAAAGCATTGCTTGTGTGAAATTAGAAGGGGTCCTGCTCTCCAATTTTGAAAAAAACCCCTTGTGTAAAGGGTCAGATCAGCTCTCACAGCTGGTCTGTCTTGTAAAACTTATATTTACAGAGCAAAATTAATACAAACCTTGCTCAGGGCATTCACCTCTACTTGCTAGAGGGAAGCATATCTAGAAGTGCAAGATGTCCAGTATACTTTTGATAAGAATCTCTGCAACTGATAAAATATAACTTTGCCTTAGAGATGCCCTTTGTAAACTCATCCAGAGGATTACAAACACTATTCAGTGGGAGGTATGAAATCAAACTATTTCTATCTAAATATTCCAGAAATTAGTAAAAGCCACATGCAGAAGTGTAAAATAATAATGTGAGTAGGTTTAAAGTCTTAATCGCAACTCTTTACTCATCTGAGGAAATGCAGACTCACATCCTAATTTTGTAGTTAAAGATCTATGTACCAGAGAAATACTCAAAATATGCAAACAAACTCAATTTGTGAACTAGGAACTGTGTACAAGTCTCTGCCATTTAGTTCTACCTTTGCAATTAAATAAATAAATTATTGGGGCATTAAATTACTCTCAGTTTCCACAATGCCAGAATTTAATGAGTTTTTGTCCTCTACATTAGTAAAACCTAAAGGGTAAACCGCCAATGGGGTGCAGAGGGGAGGAACGGTACAGGATTATAATATGCCATTCAAAAACAGTACTAGAAAATCTTACACAAGGAGAGGACTTGGAGCCTCAGTCAGGAAGTAGAGAAGCAAATTCTCTATTATGCTGGGATGAAATGTGATCTTACAAAACGAACATCAGCAGGCAATCATTCTTGTTTCTATTTTATCACACCACCAAATAGACAATTTTTTACACTACTTAATCATGGTAATTTTAGAGTGCCAAAACTGTACTGTTTTATACCACTTTGCGATCAGTTTAAGCTCTCGAGGATCAAAATTTTCTAATATCTTCACAGGAATTTGTATAAGCTTATGAATCATGAATAAACTAACAGATTTATCCACATGCTATGGCAGTTCCATTTAGTCTTGTGTACAGCTTGTTTTCCTTAGAACTGCAAGTCTTGAGATTGCTAGTCCTTGCTTTGGAAAATGCATTTCAAATAGTTTTCCCAAATACTCAAATCCTATTCTGCCTTGTCTAAGTTAGGCACAGGGTAGCAGTGAGTACCACAGCCTTTATATAGTGATTACACTTAAACGTTATGTGTAAAAATTGTGGAGAAGTGTGTGCAGTGCTACAGAATGAATGAACCTGTCCAGAGGCAAGGCAGGGCTTGGAATGAGTTTAATTAAAGGGCAAATGTCTAACAGCCACAGGCATCCAATTCAAGACTGAGCACCCGAGCCATCGCAGCCTGCTCTTACCATACGCCTCTAAATTCTCAGGAGGTGAGGAACAGAGCGGTCATTTTTGATCATCATGAGCAGTTCTCTCAAAATGTTAATGGAACTTGCTTTCAACTTAATTTCTTTAAAACTGTAAATATCAACACCTTGTAGTAGTTTTATTGCTACATGCAGCTAATACCCACAAAATTATTGCCACAGTCACCAGGTGTAGTGAGAGAAACCTTTTTTTAATGATCAGCTTGTACTACCTGTCTGTTCATAGTAGTCTGAGCAGAATCACACTCTTCAGGGGCTTCCCCACTGCAGTATCCTGTTTACACAGCGTACTTCTAATCATTTAAGAAGTATACTGCACACATCATTCTTTACCATGAGATTTATAGTTTATAAACAACTTTAAACTACCTTTGCCCTTGACAAGGTCAAGAAGGGCACACAAACCATCAGCCACACCTTCAACTATAAAGTAGCTCAGGTCTGTCATTTGTGTCAACCAATAAATAATAAAGATTGATGAAAGTAGCTCTTAAACTACTTTCGAAATGCATTCTATTTTCAGAATCACTAATGGCTGGCCATTAAGAAAGAAAACAAATGGATTTTTTTTCTTTTTTTGTTGGAGTTGTGTATTCAGCTGAAATTTAGACTCTGCTTAATACTTTTTTCAAAGAAGTCTGCGAGCACGATGGAACCAACATTGTCAAGAGAAGAGTTGTCACATGGAACTTGCTGAGCAGCACACTGCAGAGTAGTTACAGGAAATAGGATCATTTGTGTTTTTAGAAATATATATGGCTTTCTATTTGCCCCTTATGTTCATGCACATGTCAGGAAAAAGCTATCTCACTATGAAACTCTTCCCTCTTTCTCCTTCAATTAAAATTAAAACTTCACTGTGGGTTGGAAAACACGCAGAAATCAGTAGTAGCTAACTAGTAAAGCATGTTCCCAATTCCCAGGCCTAGATGGGACTTGGAGAAGGCTTGGGGTAGAAAGTTTGTATTATTGCCAGACTGCTCTATATAAACTATTTAAACCTCAGAGAGAAGATTTATCCTTCGATGCTCCAGGCATGCTCTTGCCCATGAATTCAGATTACCAGATGGCACAATTATGACAAACTTCAGTCATGCACCTTGAACATGGTTGTTCAAGTGCTGCAATGAGTCAAAATACCATTAAGCAACACATATTTATGCATGCAAATAACTGTGTGAAAAAACTATGTGTACAGGTCGATTTTTATATGTAAAGTTCAAGAGTAAACAAGTGTAATTCAGGCTGGAATTCAGCTTCACATGCAGCAACTATGTTAATAAATATGCCCAGCCAAGTTAGGACACAACATTGTAATATTTGCTGTACAGCAGGTAACATGAAATGGGTGTTTAACTGGGATATAACACTGTTTTCCACTAAGAGCAAAATCTTTGCCCTTGTGACTTGTATTACAGTGAAGCTGGGCAGTTAGGGAAGAAGAAAAAGGAGTGAAAAATCCTGATTTCCCCTTGGAGTCCTGGACTAGAATATAAATTATAGTCATGAACTACACAGTCTGGTTAGCAGATTGGAGAAACACAGGGACCAGGATATGTTTCATGTGAATGGATCCTGCAGATGATGCTCCTGAATTCTATCAAATCTCAATAGGATACATACATATGTAAAATTTTAAGAAGCTTACAATTTGAACAAAACTCACTGATTTTCTCACAGAATGACAAAAGACATTAGTGATCACTAAATTCTGACTTTCCCATGCCTGTAAAAGCATGAACTTACTAGAACTTTTCAATAAATTATCTACATATCTTTAAACCTAGGCAAACTAGCCACTCCTGGTACCTTCTTAGCAATAGCTGAACCATTTTTGCTGAACATTTTCCAAAACAATTAAGCCTGAAGCAGATATCCCACACAGAAAATATTAACTGAAATTACAAAATTTTGGCAATATTATAAGCAAGTGAAGATAGACTATTATAAATATTAGGTAACTTTAATATATTTATTTCTACGTGTACTATCCGTACATCAAGTTAACTTAGACATTCGCACGAGAATTTGAAGAAGGTGTAGTGCAATGAGATTCTTTTAATTGCTCAGAGGAAGATCTGTTTATGGAACAGAATACATCAATCACCATATTTTGTTATGGCTTTCTGTGCACATTAACAAATTCCAGATCTCTATCAGATCTAGACCAGGTTCGGAGCCAGGACCTGGAACAGGTCTGGGGAGTCCTGCGAGCAGTTCTTCCCTGCTTTGTCTTAGATGAAAATCTGGTAAAGCAGTCCAACCCAGAGGATCTACATTCATTAGGTCAAACAAAGAGTGCCATTGAAGCTGCTTTCACCACAGTTGCAACACTATAGCACCTCATCTGTTACTTATCAGGGAAGAGTGTTATTGTTTTGCACATATTGCTAATATTCACATATTATTTCTGGGAGAGTAGATAGGTAGGTTTCTGTAAAACAGACATTTTCCCTTTACCTTTCTCTCATTTCTATAATCATCATAAGTATTATAACCCATGTAAGACCCACATAACTCATTAAAATTAATTTTAAAAGATCACCTTATATACTGTTATCAGTCTATGAACTGCAGCACGCACACACCACTGACACATGAAGGGAAGGAGCCTAAATTTTAATTTCAGGAGTCCCTTGGAGCACCAGGTGGATGTAATATCAGACTGTAATTCTAGCTAGTGGCATTCAGCTATATTTTCTACTAATCTTGAGGCCCATTTGTCACTTGGCTCTTCCACAAGTTTATATATATATATATGTAGTCCATCTATGTGCTTACATACATTCATCCCTGTGCAAAAATAACCATGACTTAATATTACCATGATTCATATCAGTCCTTGAAATATCACAAGCAAGGCTGCAGGTATATTTCCAGCTCTGTTATCTTCTATCATATAGATTGAATGGCAACAATTCCATCATGAGAAAAGCAGTGAGCTAAAAAAAGGCTCCCGTGAGCCAGCAGCTGAACTGCACTGGGTCAGCTAGCAAAGAAGCACTCAAAGGAGCACTCCTATGAATCCAACAAACAGCAGCAAATAAATTCACAGACATTTTTGCACAGCTTATATTAAGTTGGTTAATTATTCCTATACAAAGCCATACAAACCCAGTTTGGAAATGAGACAGATCATATATGTCATTTGGATAATTCACTTGTGGCCAGTTGTGTCAAAATTACACTGAAGTTTGGTAACTCAACACATTGTGACCATACTTCAACAATCCATCACTTGAAACATGAAGAAAATTTCAGTCAGGCTGAAAATTTTAGTGATTCCAAGGAATTCATATCTGACTTCAAACATTCTGCTATGGATCAGAAAGTATTTTTTATTATTGCTAATAATAATTGTTTTCTGTGATTGTGTTTTGAAAGAGAAATCCTTATTCACTCCTATAGACACATAAGTTTTGTTTGAATATTCAGCCTAACAGCCTAAAATTAAGATGGCACTTAACTACACCAGATGATGGAAAGCATTCATCCCTAACTGCAGCTCCTAGCGCATGAGAGGGAGGAATTGCGAGAGGACAATATCAAGAGGTTTTATCTGTATGCACTACATAGGTCCAAGAACTTATCTTCAGGAAAAGAAGTTCCCTCTGACTGTGACAGAGTTAATTCCCCAAGGACAAATTGGAGAATCATTACAGGTTTACAGGCGTAATTCCTAGCCCAGTAATACAGAACTGAACAAAGACCTCCCAGGTAAGTGGCAGGGTGGGATACAAACAGAAACCTGATTAACAAAATTTTTCAAAAGCAACAAATCATTTGTGTTCCAAAACGTAAATTCACTTATTGGCCACTATGAAAAGCTTGAGGTATGCTACCCATGTCAAAGTTATTACAGTTTTTTACCCTTCACTTCTCTCTTGCCTCAACCTGTGCCGGTTTCCTGCAGAGACATCTCACCACACTGACTGTGCTTCCTCTCATGCCAGAAATAAACACACATGAAATTAATGTCGACCTAGGGATTTCTCCCAGTTAACAATTAGTTTTGAGACTGATCAATTCAGTTTTCAATGAAAACTCTTACTGACAAATATAGATACTAAAAGAGAGCTGTGGCAGGAATACAAGCATAGAGATTACCAGAAGAGAGAAAAAAAGAAAATTACTGCATCAAATATTTTCAATCTTTTCCTTCCAATAAATTTGATACTTGTGACACTGGTAAACTACTGAACTTAACTAACAGGCTGTAATTATTTTTTTTGTTTGTTTGTTTAGTCATTTCTTTAATATGCAATGGCATGGAGTGTGAACAAGCCAGCCTTTGCAAATGCATTTCGTTTTCACATGAAAAAAACAGGCTTCTTTCTGATGACAGGAACATTCCTTTCCCCCACCCACCAGTTTGATTTATTACTTAAATGTCAGCATTCAGTTGTTTCACCTGGCTTCTTTTTTTAGCTATGTAGCAAACTGAAATCAGTCCCTTGTCAAATTGCACAGCTTGGTACAGCTGGGCCTGAATTTTACTACAGGTGGGAAGTTATTTATGTGATTACTGACATTTTTACTGTCTACACAGACTGTTGTTTTATAAGACAGCAATGAAATTATCTATATGGAGGGAAAATAAAGCATAAAACTTTTTTACACAGGAAAATAATAATAAAAAAAGCATTTAATATTCTGTTCATGGCCGCATCTCTGTTCTTTGGAAAATTAGGCTACAAGCACCACATTTGGAGTTCCCAAGGGACAACTCTCAAAGCAATTGACAACTTGCTGCCTTGAGAATCCAAATGACTGCACACTTATGATGTGATTTAACATGGACGAATTCCCATCAGAGAAAACATGGAAAACTATTTCCTGACAACAAAGAAAGGAGTGTATTCATATACATTCCTTGGATCAGATCTGCAAACGCGTTCTCATGGAGTTATACCAGATAAAGAACACTCCCCCCTCCCCCTTTATCAATATATATAGATATGACTAAAATTTGGAAAAGCGGGTTTTTAAAACTGGTCTGACAGGAGCTAAATAGGGCTTCTATGTTTGTTCTCCTGTGCAGCCCCACAGTCACAGGGTTGGTGGGTGCTGGGCCAACCATGAACAAACACAACTTCCTCTTCCTCTCCCACAAACGTCCTTCTTCCACCACCTCTGCACTGATCTGCCCACAGAGGTAAAGACGTCTCTTTGTCTGGTCTGTGCCTGGGGAAATATCACCAGCGTCATCCACAGAATTCGGGTCAGAGCAGCTCTGAACTGCAGTTCACCAAAACCAGACTTTACCCGGCACCCATAGGGGCCCAGCTCTTCCATCACACACACCGTGCTAATGTCAACTTACTTTTGAAGAGAGAAAAGGAGTATCTGGCTTCCCTCCCAGCTTTAAAGTCCCAAAAATGAGTGGACAGCCACATAGAAAGAAAACAAACAAAATTGTACCTGAAATAACAAGAAATTTCCCTTGGTACAATCAACAATTTTATGCAAAGGTAGACATTTTATAAAATCAGAAATTTCACAACAATTTTTACTTGAGACAAGAGATTATAATTTTAAAACTTTTTTTTCACAGAATTGGCAAGATTGGAAGGCACCGCAGTGGGTCATCTGGTCCAGCAGGGTCGTCCCAGAGCACATGGCACAGGATTTCGTCCAGACGGTTCTTGAACATCTCCAGTGAGGGAGACTCCAAAACCTCTTTGGACAGTCTGTTCCAGTGCTTGGTCACCTGCACAGTAAAGAAGTTCTTCCTCAAATTCAGGTGGAACTTCTGTGCATCAGTTTCTGCCCATCCCCTTGTGTCCTATTGCTCAGCACCACTGAGCAGAGCCTGGCTCTGTCCTCTGACACCTCCCTTCAGACACTGACAGACATTGATGAGGTCCCCTCTCAGTCACGCCTCCTCAAGGCTGAACAGTCCCAGCCCCATCAGCCTTTCCTCATAAGAGAGAGGGCTCGGTCCCTGCATCGTCTCTGTAGCCCTTCACTGGACCTGATCCAGGAGCTCCATGTCTCTCTTTTACTGAGGATCCCAGAACTGGACACAGCACTCCAAGTGAGGCCTCACCAGGGCTGAGCAGAGGGGTAGAATCACCTCCTCAGTCTTTCATGTATGTTTGTCCCTCTGCTCACAAACAGTAACCCACCATTCAAAAATAAAAAAATGGTTCTAATCCTCTCCTAAAATTCTAGATAAAACTCAACGCTGGCTTTCAGTAACTGCTAATAAAGCCCTCTGCAGCCCTTCCTCATGGCCAAAAAGTAGAAACTTCTAAACTCCAAAAAAGATAACAGTATTTTAAAAACTTCTGGCACGGTTGAACTAGGAAGTGTCAGAAATTATTTTATTTAATATGAGTTGTGCTTTCAATTAAAAACAAATTGCATTCAGGCCAGTAATCAAACTTTAAAATGTTGGGGATTCATTTATGCATTAGTGAAAAAAAATTATATTTAAATGACTAAAATAACCTTCATTTCCAAAGAGAGCTGTACCATTGCTCAGTTACCAGATCAGTGACGAATGACCTGTCACTGAAATGTGTAATATATGATCTGCCCCACTGAGCATTTCCCTTTCGTTTGAGAGGGTGCCTAAATAAATGCTGTATTCTACTAAGTGCAGGGCCTGCACAGTGTCAAAGTCATGGCTGCAGTGGGCTCCTGCTGGAGACACTCCAAACCCATGGCTCCTCTTCCTCCACCAGTGCTCAGAGTACTTGCTCTATTAATCATGACAACATTTCATGAACAGGAATTAAGCAAGCACCCGATGCAAAAGCACTGCTGGATCATCACAGCTGAGGGAAGAATCTTCCCCAGTTCCAACAACAGGCTTGCCACCATTAGAATTGCTCCCACTGTTGTCACCTTTGGTGGGAAAGCTTTAAATACCATCACATGAGTAACTTCTTACCATCCCGTTAACACAACTGTTCCCATTTGAGCAAGAGCAGGAAACAAAGAGAACAAACATGAGAAAAATTACTCAATAGCTGGTATGCCACTGCATTTTCAAGCAAATCACTGTGGACCAGCAGCTAACGCTGAAGGTCAGCTGCTCTGTAGCTCGAGACACCAATTATCTCCAAAAAGCATGGCCACAGGAAACACAGAGATCGACTTTTCATTCTCAGTCCTGTACAGCAGAAGGGAATGGTGGATGACAAATGATTACTTTCCCATGGATCAGCTAGGAGAAGGGGGCTTCTCCTTTGTGCACTGCTCAACTGAGCAGGCTTCAATCAGTCTTCAAAGAGCGTGCTTCATGAAATACAACACCAGAACTCAGATCTTCTGGTTACATCTAGTCAAAACACATTATTCAATCGGAGCAACTAATAATGCTGAGGGCTAAATTCAAGCAGGGATCAAGACAGAGCCCATAAACTGATGAATACACATGCCAGTCTGTACTTACGTTAGCAAATTTGCATGTGCAAATGGACAGCACTGTGCATTTATCAATTATGTCCACATATGACTCTCTTTGGCTCCTTTTGAAAAGATACCTATATTTCTCATCATAAATCCTGGCTAAAGACCTAGGCCAGTTCAAACTGCCTTAGCCAGAAACTGCGGACATAAAATACTTTCCAGGTGGTACTCAGTTCCTTGCAGAATCAAGCCCCAAAACAGGGAGTTCTTGTTGAAGTTTCTACAGTGACGCTACTGATGGTTATGATCATCAAATAAGCAGTGCAGCCCAAAGGCTTGCTCATAGGCTTAAAGGAAAAGCACTGTAACTGCAAACTTGCACAGAATAACAGCTTATTTAGCTTTCAGTAAATGAAGTGTTCATCTAATAGATTTTTTTCTTCCTCTGATGGGTAAATGCTTCCCCTATTACTAACATGTGAAATGATCTAGAGTATTAGTGTTTGCATTATGCAGCTACAAGCACAGACCTTGGAAAAATGAGGGCTTCTGGCAAAATTTACTGGAGAAAAAAATTCCAGATAGAGATTTGACTTAAGGCATTACTGTTCAATGAGGAGTGGTTTGGGCAAGATCTTATTTCCACTTTTGCCTTGCAAGAAAATAGTCAATGACTAGTAAATGAGTTGGAAATTATTACTATAATTACCATGTCTTCAAAGCAGCCGTTGGAAATTGTGCATGCGGCAACAAACTAATGAAGCTCCAGTTGCACAAAAACAAAAGGTCACAACGACATGGGAGAAGCCACACTAGAAGCTGTTTTAAGAACTTTTCCCATATTGAAGGCAGACTCTGAAGAAGATAGTGACAACGCCATCCTGTCCTTCATAGTTTCATTGTCTCGACAGGGAGTCTCCCAGTAATGAATGCCTGGTACTGTCAGCGCACACCGAGGCATTTGGAAGTCCTTGCAGAAGAAAAGAGACAAGAGGCATGGGGAGGGGGGATTTTAGGATGAATCTGGAAAAGTGCAGGCAAAATATATTGGTGACATGAAGAGATTTGTTTGGTCAAATCTTTTTTATTATGTAAATAATCACTCGCCAGCATGCACTAATTTCATACAGCATGCACTGAAAAATTCAGCACACATCCTTCTTAAATGGTTCAAGGTCAGTGCTGCACTTTAGCTTTTCTCTCAAAAGATATTCCTGTGGGTCTCTCAAGAGTACCTCAGTCAACTTGTTCCTCACCTTTAAATTTTCTCTGCTTTTGCAGAATAAGAGAAAAACACCTTTATACAGGCTCTCCCTGTTTACTTTTTTATGAAAATCTGCATCAAATCAATATTAAAACTTTTAAGTGCATTCTTTTCAAATAAACAGCTAAGAAGAAATAATCGTTGGAAAAATAGCACAGGCATATTGTGTACAGGTTTTACACAAGCGCCCACGCACATATTTCTGCCATGACACCCACTTTTCCACATCATTCCTAATTTGCAATGTTCTTGTTGCTGGACCTGATCCAAATCCCCCAGCAATGAATGTACATTTTTCAGCTGGTTTCAGATTGCCTGGGATTCAGTCAAGGCATTTGGGCTATAAAGAGCATATCAGGAATGCTGGCTCAGAAGAGGGAGGAGGATGTGAGTGGTACTTTCACAATGCTGATAAGCAGCCAAGAGTACAAACAATAACTAAAATTTCAAGTCCATTGATGAGAAAGCAGGAACTGTCTTTCTTACTGCTCTATGACAAAATGATAGCTACCCCAAATTAGCCCTTAAAGCCTTCTTAGACCTGCCTGAGAATAGAAGTCTGTGCCTCTTAAAGATCCTGTTCATCATTTTTTTAGATTTCATTATTTTAGATTTTCTTTTGGTTTGTTTTTTTGGTTTTTTTTTTTTTAATCATCTCAAAATCTATTCTATCATTCCTGACAGTGATTGCTCAGGCTGTGGGATGAATCCCATTGGCAACACTGAAATTCTTAAATGAAGCTTCCTGGGTACTAAGTAGTAACTTATTCAAAAGGTTCATGCAATGGGTGCTACACATTGACCTCTGTTCTTTATGCCTTAGAATGAATATCTAATTAATACCCTTTCTTAAATCACCATCATTAGCAGTTAATGACAATGGACTAACAGAATTTATCACCCTCCCCATCTTCTGCTTTGAGTACGGAAAAACAGACAAAAAAATTACATCACCTCCAGCTTTTTCAACAAATACTGTGGAAGCAAAGGAAGTCTGTGTATGATGTTTTTATTTTACCTCTTAATCTCTAATATTTGTCAGAGTGAAAAGACACCAGGTGTGATTTTGCATCTTTCTCTTACACCTTTAGTTATTTATTCCAGTGATCTGAGTATATTCATGGAGCTAGTCATTATCACCTACTCTGTCCATGAAAGAGATCCGCTTGCATGAGGCTCAAATGATACATCACGTACAGCCAGCTCCCCTGTAACAGATAGCATGCCATTTGTTAACTGCATTTTAAGTCTGCAGTGGTGCAGACTATAATGTTCTTTAAAATATCTCTGGGGTTGCGTTTACAGGCTTGGAAAGAGATGGGAAAAATATTTCTTCCTTTGGAAGTAACACTGCATGTGTCTTTCTTTTATGGCAGGGCATGGGGCAAGACAAGGTATACATAAAGCAGTGGATGTTTACAAAATTACCTCTTAAATCTTTGTGATGTCTGGGACTGTGAAAACTTCCTAGTTTTATGAAAAGCACTTAATATTCAAAATGAAGAAACTCTTCAGACAAAAAAAAAAAAATCAAACTTCAGTAGACAAAACTGTATCGTCTCTGTAATGCCAGAATTTTTCATTTGCAAATAAGAATATTTATAAAAGTGAAAAGTGATCAGGATGCAAGTAGCAAACTTTCATTGAATTTTGTAAATAGGACAGCAGGAACTCTTTCTGAACATCTCACCTCCTCTACTCCAAAATCAAGCTAAACCAAAAGAAAAACCAAAACCTAGCACATCCTTTCTAAGTTCTTTAGTAATTTCACCACATATTTCATTTTAGGAAAAGATTTAGAGAATATAATTAAATTGCTTAGTAAACTTTAGGAAGTAATCAGGAGAAAAACTCACAGGACTGTGTCAAAAACTACTGGCTGTTTATTTAGGAAGACACAGCTCTCACAGCAGAGTAGCAGAATGATCCATAACTGAATGTCAACACAGTATGTTTTCCAGGAAGGTTTCTTCCCTGCCAGTGAATCCAAAGACACCCAGGAAGACAAATCTCATAAAAATATCCAATAATTCCTAACACATTCCTTTCTCCTCTTGCTATTTCATAAAGCAAAATGGACCAGGTCTGACATGTAGATCCCTGATCCCTCCTATCCCCAGCAGACACTGCGAGTAATAGTTAAATGGAGACAGCATGAATTTCCTATGTCCCAGTCTGCTGCCATGCAGCAACATCCCTGGCCCTGAAAAGCTTTAGTGGGAGAGCGAGTCCCCCCCCTCATTTCCTCAGCTTGACTGCTAAGGGTACTCAAACAAGCCAAAAGAGAAGACTTTCTTGAGCGCCATATTATTATTATAAAAGCAATCCAAGCATGCTCATATTTTTCTCATGAGCCATTAATCTGCTTCTCTTTCACTCAGCTTCACTGAAAGATACAGGCTGTATTTTACATCACTTTTTTCATAGAATGTCAGAATTAAAAGTTGTCTGAAGGCCACATTATGCGTTTTAACCCTGTTTTTCTCATCTTGGCTTAGCTGAGAAGCATTCACACACCTGTAACTCCATTAACTGCACGGCTGCTAAAGAAGGAGGATTTTGTTTCATGTTAAACATATGCCCTTTCAGTTTTCCTTCAGTCCACCAGAGAAGCTGAACACTGCCAGAATCTTACAGCCTTATTGGGCAATATTGTAATTTGGACTGTTATCTTTCACTGAGAAAATATTCCACATTTTATGACACTGTCCATTAGAAGCTCTCTAGAACACTACTATGGTATTTAAGAGACATGAAACATTTTGATAAATAAGAGTCACTGTTGTTGAGTAACTATGTAGGAAAAACATTAACGTTTATCTATTTAAAGTACAAAAAAATCAGGGCTGATAGTTTTACCTCAATAGGATATCCATCTTTAAGAATTCCTTACGGGCACAAGCTACGAGCATAGATGCCAATGCTGACTCTCAGATTACCTTATTTTTAACAGGAAATTTAAGGAAATCATTAACAAGCTATGATGTTATAACAGATGATCACTTTGGTTGAGAATGCCAGAGATTTTACAGCCTGTTTAAAATCTAGGTGGGAAATGTGTCAAAATGATTTTGCTCAATCTAATCACAAGATAAACTGCAGAGGGCTGACTTCTTATGTCTTGTATCCAGTAGTACAGAGTACATGGGAGAGGAATAGGAGCAGGATTCCTCATCTCATTTAGCCTGCAGGCTGCAGTTGTGGCTGCAGTAGTATTGTTCCACACCATAGGAAAGCTTTCAGTTCCATTTTCCAGCTTCAGCAAACAAATCATGCTTCTGTACGTAAGAAGATGTTTTAACTTATACCACAGAGTCAAGTCTCCAGGTACATTAAAATGAGATTTGCCATTTGTCAGCTGAGGATTGATTAATGAATATCTTCTGATTACAACTTTCTGGAAAACATGAACAAAACCAAACCATAACACTAGGAAACCCTGTAGGATATTCTTGTCTAAAAATCCTCTAATTCTACATAAGCATTATTTCCTTTTAATGGAGCTGAGAAAAAAAAAATAAAAGGAAAACAAACTGGTATGAAATGGGGAAAAATGTGTATCTGCTGTTTCAGCATACTTTATTTATAAAGTGTTTATAGCTCAGGTCAGATCAGAGGTGCACACAGGGATCTGTGTGAAACATGCAGAGGCATCTATTTTTAAAGCTGTTGGGGAACACAGAAATATCTGGCATGTTTCCATCTGGAATTGTTTTTAGAAATGCCATCTAGAGGGGCAATGCAGAAACCTGCTGTCAAAGAATAAACAGCATCTTTATGTAACGCAATTAATTCTTCAAATGTAATCCAATCTGTGAATGGCTGGTAAACAAATGGGATGACTGCCAGTATAAATATTTATTTGGGAACAGAGGCAGCTTCAAAACAAGCAAAAGTTTGTCCCAAGCAATTGGTGCACGCATGCTGCAGAGAAGGAGCATGAATGGCTTTAAGCAAATGCTCCTTGGAGTTCTACATATGAATTCCAAATATACAAAAACATTTTAAAGACTTTAGTGTTATTAACAGTTCAGTGAATAGATTATCATGACCTTTTTCAATTCCTCCAGTGACAGTTGGTATAAGTTGTTATTAAAGCAAATAAAGCCCAGAAAGCTATTTGATCTCCATTACTTGCCCTAGAAGACCCACTAAATGACATGAGTCTAGTACTGCATCTGTGAGCATGTAAATGTTAGTTACCAACCAGCAGCTACAGCCATTTCACATTTTACAAACCTTAACTTTTCAAAGAATTTAAATTTAAAAGGGGAAGGTCTAAGGAAATAATTATTCTTTGTTTATGGGACAACTTGAAAATGAGTGAATGTTTTATTAGAAAAATATTGCCATAATTTTGAAATTGTAAATCCAAGAAGGATTTACAATACCATAAGAGTGGTTCTTCCTCTGTTTATTCAAGCACAATTAAAATGCTTTAATTACAGGAACTAAATTAAATTGTGGGATACAACATACAAAAAATGGTAAAATGTAGCCTTCAGAAAGGAATTAAGCTGGACTATGGATGTGGATTGATTTTTAATTTTTTTTTTTTTTTTTTCCATATGGCCTGTTCTGGACCAACTGACAAGCAAAATAAGATGCACTCTAACTATGGAATAGCAGGGAGCTCTCACCGTGAGTGTTACTGAAACCACCTTTTACCTGAAGCGTTAGAAATCACGTGGATTTAAAGCTGAAGTGTTCAGTTGGCCAATATTTAGTCCCTGTGGTCACAGCACCCTGACTGACAGCAGTGATATCCATTGTACCACTGGATAGTCGCATTTCGTAAGAAGTTATGCCAAGATACAAATTAAGATACCATTAAAGAGCATGATACTGGGAGGTGCTGAGTCTACTGAGGCTGCAGAACATGCTATGGCTGAGGTCAAAACCCATAATTTTTTCCACAGATTCTGAAACAACTACTGAATCTTTTGAACACATCAAACTTGCTGAGAAACAAATCTGCTCTACAAAATCTGAATGCAGTATCAGAATAGATTAGAATTAGACAAAATCAGCTACTTCAAAATAGGATGAATACGGAGGACATAACCTTCAAGAACTTCAGTCTCTGGCTATGTGACGTATTTTTTCAATCTGTCTCTTCACAATATTTTATATCTTATGCAAATGAGATCCAGCTATTATCTGGATTTTAACTACTCTCAGAGTTCTTGTCTCACTGGGAAGCTTTCTGTCTCAGTGTACTTGAAAGAGAAGATAATTATCACAGTAGATAACAAAAATTAATGCCCTTTCAAAAGGAATAGGAATTTTCAAACAGGTTTTGCTGTGATGAGAGACTCTGAAGCAAGGGCCACATCTATCTGACACGCCTGGTGCTATCTGCTCTGCCTGGTAATTCTGTTGCTGACATAATATACAACCTTGGCTTTCCGACTTTAGTATTCTGAACCGTCAAAGAAAAGCTGCAAAAGAGAACCAGGTAATTAAATGCATGACATTCACAGATAGTGAATTCACAGTTCAGTCCCTGTAGGTTTGTTTTCTACTGGATTCAAAACCAAAGAGAGGCTTAATCTTCTTTTTTTTCCTTGTTGTTTAAATACCTGAAATTTTACAACAACATGTCCCTAGGAAATTAATGCCCAAGTAGCAAAATTTTGCCATTCTCTATAGCAAAAATCTCAAATAGTTAATTGCAGTTTTCCAAAACAGGGACAAAAAGAAAAAGACAGCAAAACCTTTTTCAGGACGAGAGAAGATATTCTGCTGTGGGCTGAATCTGAGTGTTGGTTGTCACTGAACCTCACCTTCACACATATGTGCAGCAAAAATCTGCACCTTGACTTGTTCCAGCCTGTTCCATTCCATGTACTGACTCTCCCAAGTGACTGACAGGAAAAAGCAATAGGTGTCCTTGGTAAATACTTGGTGGTGTTTAAGCATCTAAGGGAAGGCTCTGAGCTTAAAAAAAAGGTTAAGCCTCTTTAGCTAACAGACTCTCTGAACTGACAAGGGATTTCCATTCAACAAAAATATTGTGACTTTTTAATAAGTGTGAGATACAACTGCAAATTTCAAAAGGAATAAGCACTTTCGGACCTTGGAAATTGTGAGCCATTGTGGTGGTTATTTTCAAATATAAATTAAACATAAGTCCAAGAAATTACTTGTTATGAAGAACAAAGGATTGACATACATTTTTGGATAGAAAAATCTATCTACTGTCATTTCTAAACAGAACAAAAGCCCAGAGAGAGGAATATTAGCAGTAGCAAACTCCTCCTCACAAAGTTACTTCACAGCATTTGATGAGGGTTAACAAGGAATGACCTCCCAAACTTAGCAGGAAAACTCTACTGTATGTTTTTCCTTCAAGAAAATACTGTCCAAAAGTGAGAGTTTAATGACATTAGGTTAACTAATTTTACTAACAAAAATGTTTTGAAAGTCAGAGGTTTAAAACATTGGACAAAAATATCAAAGTTTTTAATAGATGCACTAAAGCAACTAAAGATTTGTTCTTATGATATAAGAGTTTTTTCTTTCAAGGTAAAGTATATTTCCTTTTTTTAATCAATCTGCTGTTCAGAAAGACACATCCCTATAATTTTTAAAAAGTTTTCTTGGGAAGTGGGAAAACACTGTCAATTACGGAACAGCCTATCCTGGATAGGAATACAGAAAATATTGTTCATGTGTGCCTTGTCTTCATCAGCTGTAGATCTCCACAGGGGAGAGCTAGGGAGAAGGAAGGTAATATTGAAATAAATAGTGAGGGTTAATTTACAAACTGCATCATGCGCTGTGTTGATTCCTGCCTTGTATTTAAATTACATTATTATTTTGTTCTAAAGCTCTCATTTCAGTGAAATTAGGCATGTAACACTGAGATAAATGTCTTCACCTAGTCCTGGTGTACCTATGTTATGTTATCAAGGGTAAGGATAAGGATTCCTCCTAGCTCTAGGCTATGTTAATCTAGTGCTGTTAAATTACTATACAAAAAGTCTAATAGAGGAAGCTGTAGAAAAAAAACAAATACTAAGTCCTGACCAGGGCTCTGAAGAAGGATGGAAAAGGGAAGTTTTGGAGCTTTCCTCTAGCACAGCACAGATATATATTATTCAAAAAATCCCCCCTTATTGTTTTAATAAAATCCTTCTGTAATGTTCCAGGGAAAAACACATGGTCAGAGAGGCTCACTATTTCAGCTGCACCTAAAAAAAACAGGCTGTGACATCAATGACTTTGCTTCTATTAAACTAACATCTCTAAAAACCACGCCATGCCTAACACAGCTCCTTCTGAGGCACCTGAAGGCTGCGCTGCTGTCTTTAAAGAGGAAACCAGAATGTCCACATTGTGTAGAGCACATGCCACTACAAAGAGGTTGCAATTTATTGTTATCTCTGAGAACAGCCACATAAATTTCACTAGTGCTAAATGACAGCAGTGCTACCACTCAGCTGTATTGCCTGGCAAGCTACAAATCTGACGTTTTTCAGTCTGTTTAATGACTGGCCTCTTAAATAGTGAGGAGTAATAGTTTGATGACAACCATTGCGCAAGTTCAAACAGCGAACAGAAACTTGCATGACCCACAAGAGAGGAAGGATCAGACTCACACCTGGTCACAATATGTTCAAGTAGTAGAGATTTGCACTCACTCACACTGGGTCTAGAGGCTAAATTTGCAAATCTCTCCCCAGTGGAAGAAAACTGTGTTTCTTATCTGCCTCTCATAGTATGCTCTGCCTTTAAAATTGTCCCTAAAATGTAAGGAGATAGTAAAGCACCACGGCTACTCTTTATTCTACTCTTCACAGTTCTGAAAGAGAAGTTGTATTTCTCCTTAAAACAGAAAGTATGGAAATAGAACTGGAATTGGAATAAAGGCATAAACAGGTTTTCCTTGTATTTTATAAATTATGTCAAGAACAAATAGAATGGAAAGAATAGTAAAAAAGAGAATCACAACCTTCCAAGTGTTGTTAAATATACTTGGAGAAAGACAGATTTCTACAAGAAATTCTGCCCTTCATTCCACAGCAATAACAGAAAAATGATCTCTCTATACTTCCTCTTTATACTTTCACAAGTAACTCATCAATTTTCCAAAAAGATGTTTGTCTAACAGCATCACTGGTACTCAGTCCACATCCTAAGAGAGTCATAGTCACTTCTTGAATGCTCCCCCATTCTGTCCCCAGAATCTTAAAGACATAAACTTTTCTTTAATTAGATTTTCTGTTCCACAAAGACGTGTTTATACATTGAGATAGCTCTATGTCTATATGTTCAATAAGTAAATAACAGTGGTTACACAATGGCCTGACCCAAGTGATGGGGTCAGAATTCAGACCAAGAGCTTTGGGTGCATCCATAGGGTAACTCACAGCCACTCTTCCACCTCTAGTGCGTTCCCCTAGAGCTCAAGAACAGGAGGAAAATGGCTCTAAAGTTATAATGTTACAGAAACAATTACAAACAAAACATAAACTCTTCCTGTATACGCTCCTGTCTAGAATAGGTAACATGACATGAAGAGCTAGGTAACATGACATGAAGAGCTAACTGAGGGTTTAACTGGTTATCCAAACTTCATAGAGAGCAGGAAGTATTCTAACAGTTCATTATCATTATATATATAGTGTAATAACTTCTTTGAAATAGCCATCCTACAAAGGACTCATTTATTACTATCATCTTGAGAGAACAGCGTTTAGGTAAATCCTTTCTTGATAGGTTCACCAATCAGCACATTTTTCTGAAACATCCAGAGTGTTTGACTTGCTGTAATCTTACTTAGGTGACTAAAACAAAATTTTGTGCCAGTTTCAAGAAACTTCTTAAGCGTTTTTACGGAACACTCTTAGAGAAAATGTCATATAAAAATTTATACCTTTCTAGACCTATCTTTTTATGATGGAAAATCTCACAAAAAAAGAAAATTATGTAGGGGTTTTTTGTTTGTTTTTTGGATTGTTTTTTGGTTGGTTGGTTGGTTGGTTGGTTTTTTTGTCTGGTTGTTTTTTGTTTTGTTTTTTTTTTAATTTGAGATATGGTAGTTTTCTGTGGTTGTAAGAGTTCAAAGTGACAACTCAATGCAGAAAGTCCTTAAACCACTTTTTTGTGCTTGATGGTCTTTTGTTTAGAGAAGCAAAGTTAAACTGGCTCAGTAGCTCAGCAAGCTGGTACATGCAAGTTATAATTGTTTTTCCTGGGCCTTAAATGAGGAGCAAATAGCATAGAATTTAGTAAAAAACAGGAAGTAAAACTTCCAGCTATTGATTCAAAAGCTACTTATTTGTAACTTACTGTCCAAGAAAAACAATAAATGCTACTGTATGCCATGATTTCTGAAATATTTGTATTTTCTCATGAAAACACAAAGTTGCAACCTTTTAATTGAGAAAAAAACTATGTCACTGTATATTGGCTTTTACTGCAGTAAATAAGAATGGTATATAATTTCCTGTTTAATTGTGTATCATGCACTGCAGAAGCCATAAACACACTCCTTTCATCTGGAAAGGGTAGTGTCTTGAACTGTGAACAAAAATAAACAATTTCATGAGAACTTAATTGAAATGAAAGAATGAAGGGCAAATCAGAACTAAAGAAATTAAAATATACTTTAACTCAAGCAAAAACTCAAGAGGGAGTATTCAATAACATGACATGGTAGCATAATCTAGAAACACTAATAAACTCATAGCAAAAACAAGCCAGATCCTGTGACTAACCAGAAAAAAAACCCAGTCTGCGCAAAAGTCAAGCAGATTCTTCCCATTTGGTAAAAATCAAAAGGAATATAACTGAATTTCAATAACTGTTTTCAATGTCCTTCTAGAAAAGAGTTTCATTTTTAAGAGCATCAATTAAGAAAATTAATGAGAACGAGTGGCACACTCCCAAGATAAAACACCGCTAAATCAGCTTCACCTTCATACCTAACAATCCTGAGAAAGTAAGGTGAGGAGCTCTCTGAATCATTTATATTTACTTTTAGGTTATTTGTGATGTTTCCAATAGGCAATCTCCAGAAATTTTGTAAAAACTGAAACTCTGACTTATTCCAAGTTAGCAAGTCAGTCACTCGCCCAGGAAGATCTGATTCCTGAAGGTATGGACAAGTTGAAGACTAAATGTAATTAATGGCACTTGCTTCACATCTTTGTCACACCTTGGTAAATAGGCCTTCTTTTACTTTTTTGAGGAAGATCAATCTGAGCTAAAGGCTGAAGAAAATCTGTCTTACAATTACAGCCGCCATGTCTAACTTCACCACTGCCTGTGGTAAAGTTAGACATAGCAACTGTAATCTTCTGATGAGGCCAACAAAAACTAACAGTGAACTAAAACAGTTTAGTCTTTCTCCCTTGTTTTACCAGCTGATTGGCTGTTCAGTATTTTTTAAACACTACTCACTTTACAGAAAACAGTAGCATGTTCAGACTATAGATTTTAAATTTCATTGACCTCAATGAGATCAGGATTTCCCTCACGTATTCCATTTAAAAGGACAACACAGCTTCCAAGCAGAACACCCTCAGTGTTTCCATTGTTTCTGACTCACTAATCTTTGTCTCCCTCAATCACAACTAGAAATGCTTCATTGTATACAGTATCAAAATGGGGGAAGAGGCAGGACACACATGGACAGACACCTCCACAAGAGACAAAGAAAAGTCATTTCCCGAGGAAACCTCATCTTTATTTTCATTTCATCTCTGCTCCCGAACAAACACCATAAGAGCACAATGGAATAAAAGTTAGACTAACAAATAAAAGCTCCACAGTGACATCTATTCCTCATATTACTGTAGATATTAACTATTTAACACTGGTGGATACCACAACACTGCCATGTGAACAGTACATGTTTACTTGTTTTCTGAATCCCTGGCCTTGGCTGTTTCAATGTTTTATTTACTATTTTGCTTTCTATATTACCATTTCTATTCTGCAATTCCCAGCGAAATTACCCTGCACCTAATACATATGTTTGTTTTCTTGTGTTGCTGCTTCCATTATGTCTGAAATCATGAATCAACAGAGCCTGCCTGACAAACCTGTTGAGACAAATGCTACTTTGCAGAGTGACTTGAAGGCATTTATCCCTATTGTCCCTAATTTACTGTCAAACCAGGAGGAAAAAAAAGCCCCACTCTTTTCAAAAGGCAATGAATTACACCATCCTAAATAATATTCTTCTTCTACATATGAAACCACTGTAATTTATAATGTCTGTGCATCCACAATATCAAATTGACATGACAAATAGCAAGATTTTCCCAATTAAGAGTAAAAAGTATTACTTTTACTTCATTCCTTCTCTCTCTGGAGGTGATATGTAGAATGATACATTGGTTTGTTGTTTAGTGCCTTGGAAAGTTGTTATTCTCACTTCAAATGAGAAATTAACTTCAGCGATTTCTGCCTAGACATTATAGGGAGCAAAAAGTCTTGATTGAGCCTTGTATAGTATGGATTAATTTAACATGACAAAGAGCTTAGTATTAGGTTTCAGGGTAGAAAATTCAATTCACTGTGGGAGGATGCACCCTCTATGCCCTAGATGCATTCTTTCTACCCTACCTTCAGCTTTCTCTCCCAGTCCTAAGCAGCAGTAGTAATTACAACTAATCCTAGACGCTGGACAATTTGCTTAAGGCAACAAAATTTTATCTGGGCCAAGTTTTCTCAAGATTAAGGGCAATATCTTTAATTGCAACAGAAATAAAATGGACCTTAAAAAAGAGGAATATATATACACATCAGTTTCATGTGATGGACCTCCTGTGAAGTGTCTCTGTGGCATAGAATTAGGTACTAAAGCTGTAAAAAGAAACATAAAAGGCAGAAACATTCATCAACTTCCCTAATGCCAGTCTATACAGCTGTTCGTTTAGCTCCTATGAATTATGTTCAGTCTCTTCATTTTCCCCACAGGTTCTCCAGGAAGTTTAGGAATGCATTTGCCCTACAAGCTAAGACAAAGTTTACCATGAACAGCACGCTTGCTGAAGTGAACCCAGCCCCACAACAGCTACCTCACTAACATCTGGGAACTCTGGAAGAAGGCTCAGCTTCCAAAACTGTTTGTACAGACGAGAGATTTCCATATAAAAAGGGCCTATAAAAAAGACAGATTTACAATTCCCAGTTTGGAAGAGCACTGGATAGTCTCATGTATTTCAATGCCAGCACAGTTCATTCAGGTCAGGACTTGCTGCAATACAGAGCCCTATGAGCAGCAATACCTTTTGTTTTCACATGAGAAGCACTCAGAGGTGTTAATTTCTTTCTTGTCCTTTTTTACCCTCCATTTACAATTGTGAACCTTCTTGCTGAATATTCCATACAAACAAGAACAAATGTACAAGTGAGAAAGGACACTTTTCCCTTCAGAGAAATTACGGTCAATCTCAACCAAAAAGATTCTGTGAAACCGTGAAGGCCCCACGACCACAGGGGTCTGAGCAAGCCCTGCTCTTACTGTGACTTACACTTGTAGAGTATTTGGCCTCAGGAGTCAGTACAATTTGACTCCAAAGCATCCTGACTGGAGCTAGTTTATATGGGAAGAAGTTAAACATTTTGAATCCCTTCATAATAAACAGTATTTGGGACTAATTGTTACTGTTTTCCAGAGGAGCTTTCAAACACTTTTAACACAAAATGTTAGTACCTGGTATTTTGAGGAGGTTTAGAACACAACCCCCAACCTACTGAAAGACTTACAGGAAAAATCTTTCTCTTAATGGCACTGTCACTGCCATAGGAACATTGCAAACCCCTGACACCAGGCTTAACCTCCTACACAGACACACGTTGCAACTGCTGTTTTGCCAGACAAGACATAACTATCCAGCTAGCAACAGAAAAACATTTTGTCTTTTAATTACTTCCTGTACAAACTGTTTAATTAGAGTGTTGTTTTGTAATTTGGTAATGAAAACAAATAAAACTATTTGTAATCCAAAAAAACCCCAAACAGAATAAAATCAAAGCAGGAATGAAGGAAATAGTAGCGGGGGAGAGGGGGGCTGGCAGGGAAGGTAGAGTTTTAATGTTGTTTTTCATTCATGGTGTTATTCAGTCATAAGTTCTGCTCAGCCTGTCCTGGAAAGAGCATGATATGATACACTCACAATCTCATTTTTTTTTTTTTAGAAGATGCAGCACAAATCTCTAAGGTCATAAAACCTCCCAGTACACTTCAAATTTTCCTTCTCTTCTCTCTATAGTTACTACTGACATTCAGAGTTGGATCCAATATCTGAAAGCCAGAGCCACCCTTCAGATGTGCAAAAAACCTGGTTAAGGTCAGTGGAGGAGCTCCATGAGGTAGGAGGTGGGAGCATCCTTGTGAGCTGAATGCTCGGAGGAGCAGCATGACAGAGCCCAACACACTTAAAATGGTGCCTAAAAGGCCCAGTCACAGGGTGAAATGATCTCCAAAGGTCTGCACTGCAGCATGGATGCACCTCATGGATGCAGCCCCGGTCACCAGCTCCAGCCACCCTTTCCAACACCGGCATTCAGCCCTGCTGCAGGGAAGGCTACCACCGACCGTCTTGGAAAACCACTTTATTCTTGCCCTCACAATGAAATATTCCAGTAAATGGCCTATTTAACTGTTTCCAGACTGACATGCCTACTCAATATTTTATAACTTTGGCAATTTCACTGTGAAAACAGAGATTGTATTTCGCTAGCAACAGCAGTAGCCAAAGCAGCACATTAATGCCCTTCTCAGGAGTAAAGAGTGCAAAATGAAGACATTCACTTCGCAGTAAGAATTAAATTTTTAAATTGAACTGAAATGTGCTCATTTTAAAAATCACCAGTGTGCAGTGAACAGTTTTATTGGTATGAAACTGGAATGACACTTCCAAAGTTGAATAAGCGCTAAGCACATTTACATGTGTGAAGTGCAACCGCATGTGACTTCAAACAAACTCTGCTGGTTGTTAGAGAAAACTTCATGTTCAATTCTTTAGAAAATATGACTTAAGTTTTCTTCCTATTGTTGCCACTGGGGGCCAGGAGGGAAGCAAAGAGGTAAGAGGTGTTTTACTAAAGGCAACTTTTAGGTTCATTTTGACTTCTCACTGTACCTGAATAATAAGAATATGATGCAAATTGTAAAACAAATTGCTTAGCTGGCTTTTCTGATTATGATGTGATTCTTTGCATAACATTTGTAGCAACCACGGCTTAACAGCTGAAAGCATAGCAAATATTATCTTTGTATAAGGCCTAACATTGGTAAAAGTGGAAAGGATGGGAATTATACCCTATGTCCATTCTCTTTTTACTTAGATCTTTTTCTCCTTAATAACATGCTTATGCAATATTTGCTAAGTATAAAACAACAAAAACTCAGAGTACATCACCTTCTAGAGAATAATAATATGTCAAATTGTACCTTATTTCTCCAATGGATTCACTGGTGTCAGCACTGATCTCACAGAAGCAGGGAATGGGCTGAGCAAAACACCTAATAAACATTTAAAAAGAATAATTCAAAAATTATGTTTGTTGCAATCAACTTCAGACCTACAGTGACAAAAAATGAACCGGAATTTCCCTTCACTTTTATGGAAATACATCTGAAATAAATGGCATAATGGAGAGTTATCCGGGTTTTGTGGCACTACTACGCAGAGAGTAGAAACTATCGCCTTGGGACTACAAGGGCAAACCATTAAATAATCCAAAATGCTGGAGAGACAACTGTGACAAGAAGCCTTTTATTTTTGGTTTTTTGTAAAGTTCTTTTGGGGAAGAAGAGTGAAGTGCACAGAGGAAATTTTATTTATAAAAATAACTTGATTTTACAAATCTCATTAATAAAAACTCAAATACCTCAGAGTGGTGAGAAATTCCATTTTGTCAAATAGCTATTGCCACACTGATTTTTCATTAAGAAACACAACAACTACAAATTGAAAACCTGGACAGCAGAAGCATGGGAAAGAATTAGGATGGGATTAGGGTCTGTTATTGAAATCTTAAATTCATTCTCCATCCAGGTGTACAGCATTTTCATCACTGAAAGAGAACCTTTCTCATGAAATATTTGAAAGTGAAGGACCATTACTGAAGAAATCCTATGGTTTTGTGAGGGCTGTGGGATCAGGCTATGAAAAGAGAGCTCTAAATGAAAAAGTAAATTTAATAAAATTAAAAAAATAAGTCAGAAAGAGCCTGGTCTATTGAAGTGAATGACAGAAGTCCTATGGGATTTTGAACAAATTACTAATAGTGTTTTAAAATGCTCTTACACTATTATGATGTCTCAGAAACCTGTATTCCTTACCCTCACTCTAAATTCTCACTGGCCTTCTTTGGGATACCTGAAGATTAAACTAGACCTCGCCCATTCCTACCAAGTTATTTGGCTTGATACAGGAAATGGTGGTGGAATACTGACATTCACTGATTTGCTCAAAACAATGTTCCCAGAGAAACAAATACACAAATAAAGGGAGAAGATTCTGCACAGAAACACAGATTCAGAAAGTCATAAACAAACAAACTAGAAGGCACAAACTAACAAACTGGAAGCCACATGGAAGAAATATTTTTCAGTTTTTCCTGTATCAGTGCTATATGTCTCTCTCTAAACAAGAAGAATTGGAGACTCACATCAACGAGAAAATTTGATGTGAGATTCCAATTTGACACTGAAAAATTTGACACTGAAAATTTGGACATTTCAGTGAGGAAAATTTAATACTGAAGCCTATTTACAATCTACCAAAATTAACCTAAAACAAGAGTAAATTATTTAATTGTTGAAGCCAAAGGACAGGGTGATTCAGCCTAATATCCTTATATTAGGCACCTTATAGAAAGGGCAGGCTCTGTGGTTCAGTGCAGGGGTAACTGCTGAAAAAACGGCACCTGTGCTCAGGCACATCAAGGAAACACAATGGTATTTTCAGCCATTAAATGCTCAGATTCAGAGTTTTAGTCATCAACACTTCCACAGTAAACAGTGCTTCAGGCATGGAGGTGTTTGCTGAAGGCAGTGGGAAGGGTGGGGAAATGGTCTCCTGGATAATAACCCTCAGATAGCTATTGTTCCAGCTTCCAGAAACTGCAGGCTATTTATGATTAGACGCTGATAAACTAAATGTAGATGCCTAAAATAATGACTTTAACCCACAATCACTTGCAGTAAAAGAGGAAGTGTGTTAATGACCTTAGAATAATGAAGTTGTTACCACAAAAATACTTACTAATAGGACTACAAATCTAATAGTCTTCACTCTATTCACAAGGGAGCTTTATTTACCAGAGACCAAACTCAGGCTTGGCTTACGATTTTATTATTGTGGAAAGCGATTCAGCAAGCACACAGGGTCAGGAACCAGAGTTTCACATCGCATCCACAATAAACTGTACCACAAAACACATCATCTGCCTTTAACTGAGATCCTGAAATTAGTTTAATCAACAGGCAGTGTGACTTACTGCTGCAGTGTGAGCCTTTCTGTGTGACTAAACAGTGAATTAAACAATGGTTTGCTTCTGAAAAGACATAACCTATGGTCACCCATAAAAATATTGCTGCCTTTCAGCTACGCATGCCCATGCTGAAAAAATAAAGACATAGCTAATAACTAAAAGAATAATTTCTTATATTTTTAAGGATTTCTTCAGTTTGTGTGCAGTATGACAGAATGGGATTACAATGATATACAAGAGGGTAATGTGGTGGCAGGACAATGGTGGGGTAGAACAGTAACAGCTTAAACATTTCGGTTCCTTGTTCTTAGAAAATAAGGGACCACAGTATCCGTGGCAGTCAGCAAACTGCTGGAAGGCTTCAGAGGAATGAGAAAAACAATAGAAACTTTGTAACACTATCACTCTCTGTTTTCTCAACTGAATAGAGTAGGAGTATACTAAAAATATAGATCACTTAAATTATCTTTGTTTTTCACATCAGATTGAATTACAACGATGTAAATTCCTATTGTTAAATTTTGTTATGAATCTAAACTTTCTTGTGCAGATCAGCGTCTACATTAACCACACAGTCTTAAAAAACAAAGGGAGTAGCTAAGATGATCGTTATTAACCAAGCTTACATTTGTTGATCTGTACTGCTGCTGACTAGCTGAGGCTCCAATTTAGCAGCAACAGATCCCTTTGTCTGCCGTGATGGATCAAAGGTCAGACTAACTCCAACCATGTGGAGCCTAATGATAGCTAAGGGAGACCTATGATGAATATAAAAATAGAGCTAAAGATAAAGGCTTTAATCACAAGTGACAAATGACATTTTTGATGTGTCAAGTTCAATATTATTTTCAGCTGCTCTGCTTTTTCTTTTGTCTTAAGGAAACTACAGCAATCTGCTGACATGCCTGGAAAAGTTCAGGTGCAAAATGACCTCAGTTCAGTTTGCAGATTTACAGGAAACCATATACTATCCTTGGAGCATTTAAGTACTATGGCCTGTGGAAATACTGTGGCTCGTTAAAAAATATAAGTCAGGAAATAATACTGATCTTTTCCGAATTTTAGAATGAGCTAAATCTTCTTTATTGTGAACATAAAACAAACAAAACCATGGATAGTGATGTCCCAGCAGAGAGTCAACAATTGTCTGGAGAAACAACCTCTATAATGAAATAAATTTTCAATAAGTTAAAAACATTAAAGTAATGGTAACTTCTTTTCCACTTTTCCAAATATGGTGTCCCTTCAGCCTGAGCATCCCCATACAAAAAAGACATATACGTTTTATAAGATTTCTGCCACTTTATAAATCCATTGCCTACTCGGATGTTTTAGAAAACATCTTTTATTCATGGCAGAAAGCTAATTAGGCTGTAAAAATGATTGTGTTCAGAAATCCTTCAATGAGTAGGAGGAAAAATTAACAACTGTAGTGGTTTAAAAGACAACTGAGGAGTGCAACTTGACAGATCCTGAGACAGAAGGTTTTCTTCCTTGGCCTTTAAACTGAAGAGGAAACATTTTATGGTCATTTAATAGAAATAATTATATTTAATCTGCTGACCACATGTCATGAACTAATAGCAAAATCAATTAGGGAAGAACACTGTGCATTTCAAATACTGAGTTATTTGCAGAATCAGTAAAAGATTTCCCTAATTGATCACAAACCAACTCAAAAGACACAGTGATGATCACAGGTGAACTCTGAAAATACTGTAATCTTCCTTTGATCACTCACATGGGATCCCTTAAGTTATAAATATCTGAGATCACTGCTTATCCTGACTGCTGGAAATAACAATGGCATGAAACAGAAGAACTCATTAAAAAAAAAAAGAAAAAAAGAAAGGAAAAAGAATAAAAAATGAAAAAGAAAACAAAAGAAGAATAAAAAGTTTTTAAAAGTGAGAAAAAAAAAGAGAAAAATTAAAAAAACAACCCTAAATTTAAACACAACTAGTTGAAATTAGTTTTGTGGCAGAGATCTACCAGCAAAAACAGACAGCAGCACCATGAAAGCCATTTCACTGGGGAAGAGGCCAAAACAGAGAATCATTCTGTTGATACATGGTCAAAATGAGACAAATGGAAGGCCCCAATGGGCCAGCCTGAAATGTATCTATTTATTTTCTTCTGCTAAAAAGGTATTATTTCTGGAGATAAGGAAGCATTTCATAAAGCAGAAGAAAGAAGCCCAGTCGACCCAGTCCATCTATGTCACTGGGGAAAATTATTGCAATCCTTCATCTCAACCAATAGCTTCCAGCACTGGGATGCAGATGTTATCAACAAAAGGATGGAAACAGGAGATCCATATGAACATCTTTGAGCCATTAAGCAGAAGGACTGTGTTTAAGCTCAAACTCTCTGCTTTCTGGCTAAGAGCTAAACGCCATCACTGCAGTGGCTAATGAAGTGGAAGACAGGGAAAAGAAGGATTTCTGGCATGCCAAGGCAGATGAAAGCAGCTGCACCACAGGATCAGAAGCAGCTGAAATCCAGTCTATCTGCTATCCAGCAAGGCCTGACAATCCCAGACTGCAAACTGTCCTTGTGAAGACAGGGAGCAACTAACGGTCTCCAGTAAAGCTGCACCAAAAGCCCATAAATAAAACATTCATGTGAACATTACTGCGCTTATGTCTTTTGCTACTGGGCATTTTGGGTTGGGTTTTTTTAGGGGCTCCCTTTTATGAAGAGTTTATAAATGGAGAAAATTAGATTAATAAATACCAGTGATTGTAGTAATATTTCTGAAAGTTCATGACTGAGGCTTCAGCTCACTATTTATTACTTTAAATTGAAGTCCGGTACTTCTCATAGTCAACCAAGTTCTGTCTAAAGGGGTTACACAGAAGTAAGTGAGATATGCCAGCTGATGAAAAGACACTCACAACACACTGCTCTCCGGCTTACTACACTGTTTGATTCCACTACTGACCTGAGAAAAACCTACATGTATTCACAACATGATAGGGTATAAATATTTTCTTCATCTGTATTCAAAAGCAATCAAAGTAAATGATCTTTTTCTCAGTGGTGCCTGAATAACATTCATGAAGAGAGTGCTTGGAGTTATGAACTGGCTACAAATGACTCACCATGCTTTAGTGCATTAATGTATGCATGTCTTCAGGGACTGACCTTTGGACTGACCCGTCAGAGGTATAGCAAAGCCATCATCCACTGACAGGCCTTTACTGAGGGAGAAAAATCTTTGTAATAGCACAGAGGAATTTACTAATCTGACATCTAGTTTAGCAGATTAATCTTGGATTTTCTTTGATCATGCCTTGCAACAATGTGCAGCAAGTCAAACCAATCAACAATCATTAATTAAAAGAACAATGAAGAGCAGAGGCTATTTAGTTATGAATGGCACACACTGACTGCATATTATGAGCTCCCAGATGAAAGCAACGTTTCCTAAATGACACAGATCAGTATTAGATAAGCTTCAAGATAGCTGTGCGATGTAAGAGGGAATCCTGAAAGAATGTTATCAGAGTCTAAAGAAAAAAGCAAAATGAAACTAGAAAGCTGCCTTTGGGACTTG
Source organism: Ifrita kowaldi (assembly GCA_013398055.1). Lineage (NCBI taxonomy): Eukaryota > Metazoa > Chordata > Aves > Passeriformes > Cinclosomatidae > Ifrita > Ifrita kowaldi. The sequence continues at coordinate 726,058 of VZRS01007674.1, forward strand.
CATGAACCAAAGCCCTGCACTGGCATTCCTGCAATCATTATAAATACCAGAGCAAGCTCTGTGGTGGGCACTCATACACTGCCTGCAAACACTAAGGCTTGAAAATTCTGGTCTCAGAAAACAGGTAAATAAAGAACATTGTGACCCTATTAATCTGTCTCAGCCTTCCTTCATGACAGGTGATGTAGTACCATTTGCTTATACAATAGGGGCTTATCTTGAATGCATAGACCTCAATGCTTAGCTGGTGTAACCTCATATTTTTATTGAAGTCAGGAGATTTAATATGTCTTTACACAACTAGAACTCTGACATGTTCTTACACTGAGTTTTGGATTTCTTGTATTATGTAATGCAGAAAGTTGAGAACTTTGTTGAAAACTCATTACTCTCACAACAGCAGACTCAAAGTACTGCTTGGCTCTACCTTTGTGATTGTAAACCAGGCCTGTGTTCCTACCTGTATGACATTATAAAGAATGACTAAGCTTTAATTATTCTGGGAAATGAAGTGAATATAAAACAAAAGTGAAATGCTTAAGGGCACTGTGTTTTAATAGAAAAAGTATAAGGAAGTTACAGGCGTGTACCAGCTTAAAACTTTATTACCTAAATAATTGTGTAATTATACACTGGGAAAATTGTTTGATGCAAAAAAATACTCTTTAATGTTTGCACAGTTTCTTGCGCTGTTCTAATATTGAATGGGATATTTATGGCCAAACTTAAGCAGATCTTGTAGAAGTTCAAAGTACCTCTTATTAACAGCAATCAAGGTTTTTCTTAAAGTTCCTTGTCAACAAAGAGTGCAGAGGTGACTGGTGAATGTCTCCTGAGTGTTTAAAGCAATGAAGCAGCCGGGTAGGTGGGGGGCATTCTGGCACCGTCAAAATTGCAAGCCAAAACCCAAAAAGCAGTAATGAGGCTAACAAAGAGGAAATTTCTAATGGTCCACAGCTCTCCAGACAGCAGAGAAAGGGCTAATACAGCCAGGCATCAAACAAAAACCAGCAATGAGAGACACATTTCAGAAACATGGCTATTTAAAAACCTAAAACCACCCAGCAGATAGTTCACCAGCCACAATTTTCAAATAAGGTTTGGCATTTTATACACAGATGTGATGCAGCTGAAATGGAAGGTGTTGACTCCTTGTGTCAGACAGTAAGCAAGCTTGTTTCACCTGTGTTAGGCAGAAGATCCAAGCAGATGATACATACCTATCCCTCAAATATCTAAGAGTATTTGTCTAATTTTGATGCCATTTCTACAGTCATTCTGTGAAATGGGTAGAATGGCATTAACCTACATTTGTCCACAGTTCCTACATCCAAGTATGGCTTCCAGGTATAAGGAAATGAAAACAGATTTTTCTTTTAATGGGCCATAATTTGTTCTTTTTGATTTTTAATTCTTAAACTTGAAAAGTGAGTGCAAATTTTTTGCCTGCAGATGCTTTCATGTGAGGCTTAGCCAGAGTGATCTTTACTCTGGATATATAAAAAAAATAGAAAAATCTCTGGATTTACTCTGGACTGAAAAAAAAAAAAGTCTATTTTCCCCTTCCATTGTACTTAAGGAAAAAGTCACTAATGTGAGTTATAAGTTAAGAATAATCTCTGACCATAATCAGAACAATTCTACTGCATCTATATTACAAAACCATCTCTTCATATGGGACACCAGCTCATGCTTCCTATCGTGAAATACCAGTTCATGTTTCCTAACATTGATATCTAATTTTGAGTCCTGCACCTAATCATCAATAAAAAAGATAGAAGATCTACTCAAAGACATGAAATGAGGAGCAGATCAGCTAAGACAGACCTGTCTCTGGAGCTGTTAATGTACAAAGTAGCATCATATCCAGGTATTCTTGCCTCTTCTTTCTTCTTCTTCTTCCTCGCAGTCCCTAAATACCTACTTACACTTATTTGCAACTGTTCTGAGTGAAAATAAGCTCCGGTTTGAAACCAGGTGAAAGTGCAAATGCATGTTCTTTGCTCCAGAGCAGTATACCAAAATCTGGTATCCTTGATGCCTGAAGTTGCCACCTAAAAACAGAGACTAGATAAGAATAAGGGAATAAAGGTAGGTATTTATTTGAAGGGCCTTCAAAGGTACACCCTGGGGAGCCAGAGGCTACTGCCAAGATGGACCCCAAGATGGACGACAGGTCACAAGTTCTTCACACCTTTATAAGTTTGGTTCATCAGCATAAATTCTCCAATTAAAGCTTCAGTTAATGATGTAGTTTCCCCAAGCTTGCCTCTCTTTAGAGACTTTTGGTTTATACTTTTGAGCCTAGGACGGTCTGAGTGTCCTTTGAGGGCAGGCCCAGAGAGGCTTTGTTATGTCTACCTAGCATGAGAGAGCAGAAATTACCAGGCTACAGGAAACTTCACAGTTACACACTAGGCAGTACAGGATTTGAAAAAGATGAAAATTAAAACCTAAGGCACCATCCCGAATACTCTTTACCATAAATCTTTCAGGGTAAAAAGAATGTGTTTATGCATGGAAAGTGGTTTCCTAAGAAATGCTTATTTCATAAAGGAACCAAGCAGTACAGGAGTCAAGCAGTAAACTGTGCAGTTTCCTACTTGCCTTTGAGATCACTGTCAAGTACACTCCAAAGCATAAATGGATAAAGTTGATATAAGCAGGTTAGATGAAAGAACAGAACTGCAGACTAGTATGTATTTATGGCTGTAGAATACAGTATTTCTGCTATGGAGACCATCTATAGCATATCTGCCCTATTAGTTTCCAGCACAAGGTACGAGAAAGCAGAGGTGCTGAATGAGACTGCTGTGATTGCAGCTGACTTCAATGTGCCAAACCTGAGAGAGAGTTCTCTTCTAAATCCAGCTGCAGGTCTGGCTGCACCTTGCTGCTTCTCCTATGGCAAACATAGAGCAGAACTGGAGAATGGGAAAGTTCTTGTCGTCTAGCAAGCTGCTGTAATTCCATGAACATTCCTCTACACCTGAAAGTATAATTGTTGACTCTTAAAAAAATTAATTTCATTTTTTGCTAGAGTACCTGTAAGAGACCTCTCCTAATACAATATTTTTCATCCTTATGAAAGTCCAGGCTAATTTCTTTCATGTGAAGATTTACCTTTATTTAAGTTGTATTCCAATGAATTCACACAGGGTAAACGTTTATCCAGACTCAACACACAACGGTTAAAATTTGTCCCCATTGGAACTCTATGTTTACTTCCTAAACTGCACTTTGAGTAAAGTTTAATACTGCATGTTCACCTGAAACTCAGCAGCCACTGTTATGAAAACCATTTTTTGGTGTTGGAAGCTTCCTGTAAATAGTCTGTATTTTTTGTGGAACTAGATATACTATATACCACAGTTCTGAAATTCTGAAACTGAAATGGATTGGGAGATCGTTAACTGTGCTTGCAAGGAAGATGCCTGTGAGGGTTCTCAACCTCAGAGATAAATCTTGAAGACGACACCTGATATGCATATTTCAGGAAACACTATTCAAAGAAGCAAAACAAATAATTAAGACAGAAAAAAGGCACATTTCTCTAAGTTACTTAGCAATTTCTTCAACCACCCCAGCAGTGTTCGTAGCATATCATTAGAGATGTAACTCCTCATAATGTAACTACAAAAATAGTACCAGTTCTCTGAGGAGAAGTAAGGGAAGTTATTAAGATCAGCTGGAATGAGAGCAATAATAGATATAGTAAGGCAGCAAATAGATTTAGGACTCAAAATCATATAAGAAGCTAATATATCCTAATGCCGAAAGATTTTCATCAGTCTTAGCTGGAGAAGTCTAAATTGCACATAGCAATGATGCATTTTACAAATTATCCTAAATGAGGGCTTCTAGAACTTATCTATGACACCATGTGGACATAAAGTCCACTGCAGCATGAAGACAAAATGTATTCTTGTATTTCTCGATACAACACGACAGCAGCTCTAATATTTTAGCAAAAGAAGCCAAAATGAAGGTTGTTCAGTAGAAGGGATGTTTAATTGGATACGTGAGACCTTCAGATAAGAACCTTTTTAATCAAATTATGCAGAATATTAGACCCAGGATAGTCCAGATCAACATTATTTCTCCAAGGACTAGAAACAGATATTTTGAAGAGGAAGGACAATGTGAAGCACTTGCTCTCTCCCCGTGACCAAAAGGATATTAGAAAAAGCTGCAGCCTTTATGTTTAGGGCAATGAAAGCTTTTTCTTGCTCTCAGAGGAAGATTAAGGGTTTCACATTTAGGGAGGCAGGAAAGGAAAAAAGAAATCTTAAAATGCAGCACTGCAAATATAGGGGAAGAGTTATTTAGTGTGGTGCCTCTAGCACCCAGGTTCTGGGCTTGACAAAAGAAGGCATCCTTCCAGTCCTATGTCCCTAGCTGATACAGAATGTTCATTTGCAAAAATAAAATCACTGCTGCAGAAACATGTGAGCCTATGGAGTTGTTAAGGGACCTGTAGAAGCTTGGTTCCAGTGTTAGAATTACATAATGCAGAACTGACTTTGAAAACATTTATCACAATTGTGAAATCTATCACATGGATCTTACCTCTGCATTCAATTACATAGTGTATGAGACTGCAAAAGCTCATAAAAAACCAAATTTCTGACATTATCCAGCAAAACAATAAATTCATTTCCAAATAAATGAAAAGGACAAAAAGTAAAAAGCTGACTTTGTGTTTACAGCTAACGTCACAGAAGCCCTTTACATCATACATGCACACTCAATGTGAAATGAAAAATTACAAATCTTATGGTAATTTATCATCTGCCTGCTTTGCATAAAAAACTAATTGCCTCTCCCCAGCAGCTTGGCCTGCCCAGTGATATCAGGCAGGAAAAATCTTTTTGGTACAGTTGGGCATGTATCTCCACTGAGTTTACATGGAAACCCTACAGTACATTATGTTCAGGTGCCTAGGGTCTCTCAGTAAAAAAAAACAAAACAAAACATGAAACACTGTCTATTTTAATCTCTAAACCATGTAGCTATGAAATTAAAATGAAATCATTTCATTGTGTGTGAAGCTGTCCCGGTGAAATAACTGCAGAATGGATAGCAATCTGAGGTGCAATTTTCCATTGCATATGTTTTTCAAAGATAAACATCTGATGAGAACAGTTTGCTGCTAGTAAGTGAAAATAAGAACCAGAACTAATAGAGTAACTGCCAGCAGCTTCCAGATCATTAACTATTGTTTATTTCTCCTCATGTTCAGACATCAGACTGTAGTGATGGAAGATACAGTCATTAATTTGGGAGTCATTTCAAGATGTTCCCATAAACAGTGAATCAGGATACTGGCAAGCTGCCTATGAAAACTTGCTGCCAAGAACTTTTTTTTCTTTTTTTTGAGTAGTGATTTTTATTGTTGCCATTATTTTCTGCTTTCTAGTCGCTGCAATAGACCAACTATGGGTAGATCATCAGAGTTTATACAAGAACTGACTTTTTATACTTTGTTCTGCAGTTACAGATAGTTTTTTGCCATTATTATAAAAAACCCTTTAAAAGGTTGCATCATAAAGCATCAATTATTCTGTTCCTGACCTCTCTCATGGCAGCCAAAAAGGAAAAATGTGTTTTTCCCTACTTAACAGATGCCTATTAAAGTGACAGGTGAGCTGTCTGAAATAATTAATCTGCAAGATTTCACGGAAAGTATGTCTGCCCTCCCTCACAAACGCCTGTTTACAGAGTCTATCCTACTTCAAAAAATAATTAAAAAAAAAAAACATTTTTCTCTCTGACAATGTTTTAGTAGGAAAACAGTGAAAATGCAATAATATAATGAGAAATTCCTGTAAACAACATCCTAAGCATGAACTACTAATAGGATTGTAAAGGATATATTTAAAATATAGGAGCTCCATATTCCTACATATAGGCTAACTCTCCTGGACAAGCCCAGAGTAAATGGCAGAACTGTCACTCTTCAGGACTAAAATATTTCATGCCTCCTGAGAGCCTGAATGCTTGCCAAAACTTTTAGTTTTCATGATTATTATGTCATAGTTAGCTGGTGCATGAAAGCATCAGAAAACCAAGATTTTTTTCTGAATCTTGCTACAATAACATGGATACCACATTTAGGGCGTCATGAAGCTACTGCTAATTGATGCACGTGGTGACAGGCTAAAGCAAAGCTTAATAACAGCTTGTAGACTCTCCTGAAAAACAAAAAAAAATTGTACAAACTATTTGAAGTTTACAAGTTTACACAATAATTTTATGGCACCATTGATTATTTCAAACACCGTGCATCACTGTCAAAGGGAGCATCTGATATGAGAACTTTCTGTCTAGCCAGAAGGGGGATAATTAACATAAATCCAGACTTCTACTGCTGAGTTAAAGAATCTTATAGTATATACCACACAGTCTTGAGGAAGTCAAAGTTGATGGCTTTAAATGTCAAACAATTATTTCTTTTTGCTGATTTAGAAATAATCAAGAACAACAATCCTCTGGTGTACTTTTGGCCTGGACATAGCAGAATAAAATGTAGAACAGTAATACAAGACAGATCAAGTAAAGTCCTTTATAATATTGTGATTAATTTTAGATTTCCTTCGTAAAACCATAGTTATGTCTTCACAGTCTATTTCTGGATCAATAAACAAAGAAGAAACCAAGTTTCTGATCTGATAACTGTGTTTTTATTGAAAAAGCATGAATTAGAAAAGAGAAACCTTTAAATACTTGAAAACGCCCAAGGTTAGGAATGTCCAGCCCTATTAATCCTACATGCCACATCCTAAACCCCAAGAACTTTACATAATACGTACTTCATACCACAAAGAACTCAGTGGACAGGGAACTCAAGGAGCTGTTCATGCGCCAGAAACAACAATGCATCCGCTGCAGTTCCCCCATTTCACTGCAGGATGGGAATGAGCTAAAGTACAAGTAGGCACAAGGGTCTCTTAGATCTACCATCCTGAGCAGGTCAGGATGAACGCTGCCTCAGGCACTAGGTCCAGAAGAGGCAACAGCTCAGCCCACAGGGTGATTGCACTCCACAGCAGCCTGGAGCTAGCAGGCACTCTGTAGCCAGCTGAGAGCGAGCTTCATCTCAAGAACTGTTCAAAAGGTTGCCCTATTTTCCCTCCTAGTCTTCCTTTTCAAACTGATTTGCTTTCAGGAACACAAAAGACTTTGAAGAATGATCTTGAAGCTGTGGTCAAACTAATAAAAGGCTGTTTAACTGTGAACAAGAATAACACATTAATGACCCCCATTCCTCTGGTTCTCCCATAATTTCCCCTGTCATTAGTCCTTAGAGGTCCTCCTTGTGTGAGTTACAAAAAAGAATTTGCAGCCTAACTGAGCTTGCATTTACGGAACATGTGAGGCTACCACATGTATCAGGCTCCAGTCCAGACTCAGATGGGGACAGGAAGGTCTGAAGGAAAATATGCAGCCCACCAGAGCACTTGAAGAATGGGTACACAATGAACAGAAATGCATTAAGAAGCCCAGCACAGCAGAACAAACTCCACGTGTCCATGTGTGAGGAGAAGAGGTATTGCACCAAAAATTAAGCTAGAAGATTCTGGTAGGATGTTGCTGTTTCCTAACATTGGTCTCTGAAAGATTTCAGTACCTTGCTATGGATCCGGAGGCATTAGTTTAATACTTTCTCAGAACTTTGCCTGAATCTTCCGACTGCTGACCCAAGTAGGGAGGCAAGGGCTTGTGGGTATCATAATACAGACATCACATTCCTGTAAGAAATTATCTGCAGAAACTGAGGTATCTTAGCCACGGCAGGCTAACAGACTACAGAAACTTAGACAAAACTTGGCCTGCAAACCTTTTGTGACTAATTAACCTACTACCACACTTCCAGTTTTTTAAGCTGTTAGTCAAGATTATAGGAGTGGGAAAATAAAGAATCTTTGTAAAATGCCCAGAAATTCGGTGAAGTTGTTATTTTATCAGTACTTGCTAAAGAGAAGTCAATGTCATGACAGGTGAAACCAATGCTAATGTTTAACCTGAAATACAGAAAGGAATAAAATCCAGATTTATCTCATCTTCTGTTTGCTTCCAAAGAATCTTCTGCAAGAGCTCTCCAGCAGACAGTAAGTAAGACACACATAGCAACAGAAATACAACAATCATAACACACTGGTCCAGCAGAGCTGTCTAATCATGTCTGGAAATGACCACTTTTAGCTGCCAGGAAGACCTTTAAACACAAATACAAAGTGATTGTTATTATTATGGAATTAGTTATACCAGCAAATGGTTAGAAGCAGCTATTAGCACCTCAGCTTTCTTAAGTAACTTTGCTTTCTCAAGTGTATTATCACATTCTTTTTAGTAGTCTTCTATCATAGGACATACAAACAGATTACACTTCCCAAGGACTTCAAGTTTGCTGCTGTTTGCTGCTGTAGTATTTAGGAAGACTTTCTGAAGAATACAACTAATGAGTATGGACATTCTTTCAATCACTATTCTGAGATTTACAGGAGATAAATGGTTTCAATGAAGTTCTCCAAAACAGCTTCTAGTATTAACTACTGGCCTCAGAGAAATGCACTGAAAATTGTTTGCCACAAATATTTATCTTTATAGAGTATCCTAATTGGTACCAATCTAAATGTTTGCTGCAGAATTATTACAAGAAAAGGACAAGCAGACCACAGAATTTGCCAATACTGTTTCAAAATAAAGCAACTTTGAAAAGATGGAATTTACAAGAAAACTTAAACTAAGCAAGATAAAGCTTAAATATATAGACCTACATCTTTGCCAAGCATCCAAAATTACTGTAATTTCTGTAGAAAAATATTTGGAAGTTACTGGGGTTACCGGGGCTTACTTTTGAAAGTATTTTAGTTTTGATTTTCATTTGAATTCAATTCTAAAATGAAGTTAAAATCTCAAAGGATGTTTTGCTTTTGCATGAAGTAAAGCTTTTCATGGACATATTATGCCCACAGCAAATTTCAGAGTTAATTCTGATGGAAAAAAAACTGATTCAGAGAAGAGAAATTGCTCAGGATTTGTAAGAAAGAAATAAGAAAAAAATTTTTTTTTGGATTTTACTTGCTAAGCAATTGTAAAAATGTGACCAATTGCACAGGACTTACTTTTAATAATTTAAGATTTTTTTCTCTTAGTAAGGCTTAATTGCCATTTAATTAATAAAATTTTAATTATTTTTCATTTACATATGCATAGATCTCAACTGTATATATAAATGTAGACATATATACACACACCACCATATTTTATGCATCCCGATACAAATAAATGTGAGTATTGTTTGAATATGATGCAAAAACAAACACAGATAATTTAGGATATTATGATAAGGCTTCCACTCTATTGCAAGTATGGCCTTTTTTTCTTTTTTTTCTTTGGTTGGTTGGGGTTTTTTTCTCCTTTTCCTTTTTTCTCTATAGTGTTCTGGGATTTTCCTTTTGACATAGCTACAACCTTGGATGTGAATATCCTTTCTATTTCCACAATCAGATCAGACTTGAATGCTTTCAAATTTCCTCACGTTTTCTAATTACACACATTTTTACTGAGGTTTTTTTTTTTTTGGTCTAACTTTCTACTTTGCTTCCTATGCAGGAATTGGAATTTCTTCTTAATTTAAGCCCTTCACAAATCATCATTATCCTAAAATACAACTAAATCCATGCTGCATCATCTGACTTCAGTACCTGAAATCACTGGATATACCTCTTTTTCCCCTTCTGTTGCAGTGCATTTCAGAAAGCAGAAAAAGCAGTTCCCTTCTAACAACAATCAATTCAACCGTGCAATACATCTTTTTTAATGTCTTTTTTTTTTT